>CM053507.1:105786374-106096775 GCA_028627145.1 Eidolon dupreanum
TAAACTTAATGAAGAAGGCAAAAGATTTATACACAAAAACTATGAAACACTGGTGAAAGAAATTAAAGAATGAAAGGACTTTGAGTGTTATGCTAAGTGAAATAAGTCAGATGAAAAAAGATAAATACCATATGATTTTTTTTACATATGAAATTCAAAAAAAAATGAATGACAACAAATAAGCAACTCATAGAGGAAGACAACAGATTAGTGGTTACCAGAGGAGAAGGGGGCTATAGGGAGGGTGAAAATGGGCAAAGGGGGTCAATTGTATGATGATGAATGGAAACTAGACTTTTGGTGGTGAGCACAATGTAGCATATATAGATGTTGAATTATAATGTTGCACACCTAAAACTTATATAATGTTATGAACCAATGTTGCCTCAATTAAAAAAAGAAAGAAATTAAAGAAGATATAAATAAATGGAAAGATATGCAGTATTCATGGAATGAAAGATTTAATATTGTTAAAATGTCCATATTTAAGTGATCTACAGATTCAATGTTATTTCTATCAAAATCTCAACAACATTTTTTACAGAAATAGAAAATCCATTATTAAAATTTATATGAAGTTCAAATAGCCAAAATTACCTTTTAAAAAAATGGCAGTCTCATGCTTCCTGATTTCAAAACTTACTACAAAGGTACAATAATTAAACTAGTGTGGTACTGACATAAACAGATATATAGACCAATGGAACATAACAGAACCCCAAAATAAACCCTCACGTATATGGTCAAATGATCTTTGACAAGAGTGCAAAGGATACACAACAGGGAAAAGATCATCTCTTCAAAAAATGATTCTGGGAAAACTGTATATCCATATGCAAAAAAAAAAAAAAAAGATTCTTCTTTTACACCATATATAAAAATTAACTCAAAATGAATAAAGACCTAAATGTATAACTTGAAACTATAAAACTCCTAAAATAAAAAAAAAATTAAAAAAAACTAGGGAAAATCTTTGACATTGAATTTTGCAATGGTTTCTTGGATATGATACTGAAAGTATACTCATAAAAAGCAATAAAAGAAAGTGAGACTGCATTAAACTTAAAAACTTCTGTGTGGCAGACAATCAACAGAGTGAAAAGAAAACCTATGGGAGAAAATGTTTGCAAACCATATATCTGATAAGGGGTTAATATCCAGAACACCTGAATAACTCCCACAACTCAAAAAGATGCAATTAAAAAATAGACAAAAGACCTGAATAGATATTTCTCCAAGGAAGATATACAAACAGCCAACAAATATATGAAAAGCAGCTCAACATAATTAATCATCAAGGAAATGCAAAACTGCAATTAAATATCACTTCACAACTGTTAGAATGGGTACTCTCAAAAAAATAATAAAAGAAAAAATAACAAATGCTGGAAAGGATGTAGAAAAATGGGAACTCTGCACTACTGACGATATTAAAAAATGATGCAGATACTAGGGAAAACATTATAGAAGTTATTCATATGTTTAAAAATGTTGAATTACCACATGATTCAGCAATCCTACTTCTGGGTGTATATCCAAAAGAAGTGAAAATAACATCCCAAAGAGATATTTACATATCCATGTTCACTGCAGCATTATTCATAACAGCTAAAAGGTAGAAACAACCTAAATGACCCTCAACAGATGAATGGATAAAGAAAATGTGGTATATACACATAATAGAATAGTATTCAGCCTTAAAAAAGAAGAAAATCCTGTTCTATAATATGCTATAACATGGATGAACCTGGAAGGTAGAATGCTAAGTGAAATAAGCCTGTCACAAAAAGACAAATACTGTATGATTCCAGTTATATTAAGTATCTAAATAAGTCAGATTCTTAGAAATGGAAAATAGAATGTGATTGTCAGGGGCTGAGAGGAGGAAGAAAAGGGCAGTTGTTGTTCAATGGACATAAATTTCTAGTTTTGAAAAAAAATTCTAAATATCTGTTGCACAACAATGTGCATACAGTTAACATTGTGGTACTGCACACTTAAAAATGGTTAATTTTTTTTTTAAGTACTAGGAAGAAACTTGCAGAATAGGTGTCAGAAGAAAATTTTGGAGACTACAGTGGAGCCCTCTATTTACCTTCAGAAATCAAATGGTTGTAAGGAGAAATCAGGGGAGGTGGTAAACCAGAAACGTTTAGCACTGTTCCAGTAGTAGGAGTTGAAAGTAGGCTACCTATACCTAATTTCGAAAATAGCTTAAGAGCCCAGTGCCAGACGTTTAGTTCTTTTAAGGGTTCATTTTGGAAATGTTGTACTACCAATACTTCATTGGATGGAGAATTTTTTGTGTGAGAAAACAGAGACATCAGTGATTCTGAGTCAAAAGGGTTCAAAAGAATCAAAGTTTAAATATGAAAAAGGTTGAAGAAATACCTTAACTGATTTATTTTTCTTATATTTTCTTTTTTTTAATGCATGCACAAGAGTAATGAATCTATAACAAAAATAAAATTACCTAATCAAGCAAAAGTGTCAAATAAAAGTATAAGCGATAAGAAAATTTTAAAATGAATTATATACCATGATAAACTGGGATTTATTCTAGGAATGCAAAGGTGGTTTAACATCACAAAATCAGTCAATGTAATACACCACATTAAATAGAATAAAGGACAAAAAGCACATGATCATATCCATATGCTCAGAAAAAGCATTAGACAAAATTCAATATTTTTTCATGATTAAAAACACTCAATAAATTAGGAACATAAGAAAACTTTCTCAATGTGTTAAAGGGTGTCTATTAAAAACGCACTGCTAACATCATACTTAATGGTGAAAAAAAAGAAAAGCTTTTCTCCTATGATCAGGAACAAAATGAAGATATCTAGTCTCACCACTTCTATTGGACATTGTACTAAAGATTAAAAAGGGCAGTTAGGCATTAAAAAAAAAAAAACAGATTGAGAAGAAAGAGAACTCTCTATCTTCATAGATGGCATAATCTTGTATAAAGAAACCCCTAAAAAATAATACACACGCGCACACACACACACACACACACACACACACCATTATAATAAATAAAAACATTCAATATGATTGCAGAATATAAGATGAATATATAAAATCAATTCTATTTCTATACAGCAGAAATATTTGTGCAATAAAGAATTTGGCTGACTTTATCCCCAGTTTCTGGGAGGTAACCACTAAATCCTTGGAATATCCTGTAGTGATAAGAGACTATCCTAGTGGTCTCTGGTAGTTTATGCTAATGAAATGACTTATGGTGGGCCCCTAGACACTTTGTGGTAACAAGGTGACTCACAATAAAGCCACAATAAAAAGACCAACCATACAATTAGAGAGTTGAGGCTCATGTGATATCAACCCAAACCCAGAGTGTGGGAAGAGGTTGGTGATTTACTTCAATATGTCAAATGATTCGCTCTATCATGCCCAGGTAGTGAAACTCCAATAAAAAATTCTGTACACCAATCTCAGATGAACTTCCCTGGTTGGTAACATGTCATGACTGCATGGGGATAGTGCACAGAAGCTTTGTATTTGGGGTCCTCTGGAAACTTGTTCAATGTGTTTCTCCTTTTGTTGGTTTCTAGTTTGCATTCTTTGACTATAATAAAGTTGTGATAAAAAGTATAGCACTTTCCTTAGTTCTGTGAGTTGGTTATTCTAGCAAATCAGCAAACCTGAGGGGGAAGTAATAATCCTGAAATTTGTAGCTTGCTGGTCAAAAGTGAGAGCAGCCTGAGGACCACTGAACTTAGGGCTGGTATCTAAAGTTAGAGCAGTCTTGCAGGGGTCCCCAACTCTGGGCCACAGACCAGGATACCCATCAGAGGCCTGTTAGGAACCAGGTTGCAGAGCAAGAAGTTAGCAGCAGGAGAGTGAGCAAAGCTTCATCTGTATTTGTAGCCGCTCCCTAGAGCTAGCATTACCGCCACCATCTCAGCTCACCTCAGATCATCGGGCATTAGATTCTCATAGGAGCACCAGTCCCTGGTGCTAAAAATGTTGGGGATGTCTGTTGTAGAGGACTGTGCCCTTAACCTATGAAATTTAGCCCAACTCAGAGCAGCTGATATCAGAAATCAATGGAATTGGCAATGAACAATCCAAAAATAAAATTAAGAAAACAATTCCATTTACAAGAGCATCAAACATAATAAGATACTTAGAAACAAATTCATTGAAAAAAATTAAAGACTTAAGTAAATGAAAAGATGGCCCACTTTCATGAATGAGGATAGAAATATACCTCAAATTGATCAATGAATTCCCTGTCAAAATCCTAGTTGCCTTTTTTTTTTTTTTTTGGCAGAAACTGACAAACTGATCCTAAAATGTATATGGAAGTGCAAGTGGTCTAGAATAGCCAAAAACAAGCTTGAAAAAAAGAACAAAGTTAAAGGACTCATACTCCCAATTTCAAACCTTACTAGAAAGCTAAATTAATCAAAACCGAGTGATACTGACATGAACCTAGACATACAAATTAATGGGAAAAAATTCAGAGTCCAGGAATAAACCTTTACATTTACAGTCAATTGATTTTTGACACTGGTGAAAAGATAATAAAATGGAAACCAACACTATTCTCACCAAACTGTGCTGAGACATCTTGATATGCACATGCAAAGGATGAAGTTGGACTCCTACCATGTAGTATACACAAAAACTAACTTAAAATGGATAATAGATATAAATGTAAGACCTAAAACTAAAAAATAAATTAGAAAAGAATAGTAGTAAACTTTTGTGACCTTGCCTTAGACAATAGTTTCTTAGATAAAACACCAAAATCACAAGCAACAGAAGAAAAACAGAACTGGAAGACACTGTCATAATTAAAAGCTTTTTTTTTCTCCAAATGATACATCATAAAAAAAGGGAAAATAACACAGAGTGCAAGAAAAGATTTGTAAATTATATATCTGTTAAATGATTTGCATTGAGAAAATATATTAGGAGCTCTTATTACTCAATGGTAAGGAAACAATACAATTGAGAAGTGGCCAAGCATCTGAATAGACATTTCTCCCAGTAAGATATTTAAATGACCAGTAAGCACATGAAAAAATGTTCAATGTCATTAATATTTAGAGAATGAAAATGAAAATCACAAGGAAATACCAAATACTATAGGATAGCTAAAATAAAAAAGCAATCACAAGTGTTGATGAGGATGTGAAGAAATTAAACCCTTTACATTGCTGATAAAACTATAAAACATTATAGCTGCTTTGGAAAACAGTTTGAAAGTTTCTCAAAAAGTTAGACGAAGAATTACTATATGGCCCAGCAGTTTTACTCCTAGGTATATGCCAAAGAGAAATGAAAACACATACCCATACACACGTTTTTTTCACACAAAACAAACCTAAGCACAAATATTCATAAAATCATGATTTGCAATAATGATTTTGCGATAATCAAAAAGTGGAAGCAACCCAAACGTCCATTAAGTGAATAATGAGTAAACAAACTTTAGTGTATCTATACAATGGAATAATATTTAGCAATAAAAATGAATGAAGTTCTGATTCACCTACAACTAGAATGAACCTTGAAAACATTATGCTAAGTGAAATAAAAAAAAAAACACATATGGTATGATTAGGTTGATAAGAAATGCCCAGAACAAGCAAATTTACATTGACAGAGAGAAAATTAGTGGTTTCCACAGAATAGAGGGAAGGAAGATCGGGGAGCAACTGCTAATAGATACAGGATTTCTTTTGGAGGTGATAAAAATATTCTAAAATTAGTGGTGATGGTTGTGATTTTATATAAAACATATATATATATATATACACATATACATATATATATAACTGTGATTACACATAAACGACCAAACTGTACACTTTAAAAGAGTAAATTTTATACCATGTGAAGAATATCTTAATAAAACTATTGTATAAGAAAATAACAAAGTTAAACAAAAGAGTAATTAGAAAAGAATCCCCCATAGGGGGAAAAAATGGTTTTAAAAGGTAAGAAATAAGGTTGAATTTGCAACTGAATAGTGCTGGTTCTTATTTTCAATACAAAAAGAATGTCCACTCACAATGCACTAGCATCATCTTCCCCATGGAGAAAGAGACATAGATTCCCAAAAGGCAAGTAATTAGGAACTAATTATGGAGTGTTATTTCAGGTTTTCCATCTGTTTCAAACACACAGCCTGTGTCTCTTTAATTTTTCATGGATGTTCATATTAACAGCCTCTTCTTTCCGAAATTAAAACCATGTTGGAACATACAGAATTAGATTCTGACACTGATCAATATATACTTTGAGTTGGAGTGTAGTAAAAATCTCTAAATCAACTTCCTTTCTAATAACCTAACAAGTAAATGTTTGTGGTGTTTTGGTGATTAAAAAAAAAAAAAAAAAGAAACGGAAAAGTCATGTCTCTTTGTACATTAGTTTTGAAGAATTCTTCTTTTCCTTCCCCACACTGGCCAGTTACTGTCCACAGGTTGAAATGTCTAAAAATGTGAGACTGAAGGAAGTCAAGAAGAATGAAGGTGAAGAAAAAAAATATTTTACTTGTAATTTTTTATCAAATCATTTTCTTTATTGTCAACTTGATTTTTCTTAAAATTCCCAGCTCTGGGTTGGTACAACTCAGAAGAAAGCTACAACAAAATTAAATTTTTACACAAGAAGAACTGAACGGGATCAACTAAATATTTTTCCCTCAAATGAAATGCATTCCATATAAGTTGCAGTCAGAGGAAGCAGAAAAAGTGAAGCCATAATCCCACCCAAAATCATTCATTTAAAAGTCTTCTGAACATTGGCAGGTAAGGAATTAGGAAGCAAATAGTGACAATTACAGTTGAGTGTCTGACTTTGAGCTTAGTCATTATCTCACTATTTTGCTCACAGAAGTTCTTGCAGGAATACCAACAGAAAGAAGGCAGGACACGAGGAAAAGGATGAAGAAATAAATAACAGACATGTAACAAAAATCAAATCAACTGGCACTTTTCTCCATTCTCTTACGCAAAAGTTTTTTGTTGACATTTTTTGTTTGTAGATTTCATAATTTTTGTCTTAACTGTAATGTACTATTATCTTTTCAGTTAAAAAATGATTTTTTAAATTGTAGGAGAAAGATGTTTTTGGTAGACAAAATAGAAACTAAGGGAAAATATCAGACCATCCCCTAACTTTCCACACTATTATAAATTATTAGTTCCTAATTTCTTGTCTTTTGGGATTCTACATTTCTTTCTCCATCGGGAAGATGATACTAGTGCATTAAGAGTGGATATTTTGTTTTATTTATTGATATTGTTTACATTTGCTGGACTAATCAAGATATTATGTCAAATGCATACTGGTGATAAAGTTCATGTAGCAAAATAAACATGAAAGAATAAAAAAAGAAAACACTACAAAAGAAAACTATAAGAACAGACTTACCCAACCAGATATTTAAAAATACTACAAAACCTGTACAATCAAAATGATATATTTATGCTGCATGAATAAACAAATAGACCAGTGGAATAATAGAAAGCTCAGAAATAACGCAAGTACATATGAAAATTTAGGAGATCATAAAGGTTGCATCTCAAACCACTGGGACAAAGATAGACTATTTAATAAATTGTTCTGGAACAAATCATTAGCTATTTGGAAGACAAAATTATATCCAAACTTCATACTATACACTAGTATAAACTCCCATTAAATCAGGAACCCACATGAACTACATTAAACCATATACATACTAATAGAAATTATGACTTCCTAAATAGAATTCAAAATGCAGTCAAAATTTTTTTTAAAAAAGATAAATTTAACTATAAAAAAAATGTAAAGCATTTGAATGACAAATTATCATAAGCAAAGTCAAAGACAACTAAAAAAACAGAAAAAATCTTTGCATCATATATCATGAATGGATAATATCTCTAAAAATAAAGAACTCTAAAAATTGAGAAACAAAAAAAAACAAAAATCTGACCAAAAATGTGAAAAACATGGGAAAATAATTCACAAATAAAAGGTGAAATGTGCCCCTTAAATATGTGAAAAGGTATTCAAATTCATATGGGTTGAGGGATAACGACACCACTTTGAGTATACCTTCTATATTTGAGGCCACTAACTCACCGCTAATTTTTAGTTTTTTTTGATGCTTCTGAGAAGATGAATTTTGTATTTTATCCATTTTTTTTGTAGTTCAACTCATTTGAAAGAGCTGATCTTTATCACTTATCATCATCAAGGTTCAAACAGGGCAGAGAGAGGCAAATTTCTGTATAGTTCTGATTTCATCTCATCTGCTCCCCCACTTTCAAAGGTATTTGGTACTCCCATTCCTAGGGCTTCCTAGGGGGTATAAATTATGTGGTTTCTGTGGTTTTATTTTCTATATCTATCTATTTTCTAGCTTTTTTATTATTTAATTAATTTTTTAATGGTGACATTGATTAACGAAATCCAGTAAATTTCAGATGTACACTTTAACAGTAAGATATATATATATATATATATATATATATATATATATATATATATATATTGCATTGTGTGTTCATTCACCTCCCATAGTTAGCGTCCTTTTTGTCACCACATATTTGGCCCCTTTTACCCTATTTTCTGGCTTCTAAAATGTATTTTTGTCTTCTCTTCTTTACTTACTGTTCATGTAAGTCTACAGTTTTCTTATTCCTCAACTACGACTTCACTGGAGCTTTGTAGGGAGCTGAAATAAACTTGAATCTGTTATTTCTTTTTTTTTTCCCAACTGTATGGAGGGATAATTGATAAATGTATATATTTAAAGTGCACAATGTGATGATTTGATGTACATAGCATTGCGAAAAGATTTATTTCTTTTGATGGCCTCAGAGGCAATGAGAGTACTTCAACCAGGTAGCCAACAGAAGCAATTCTGAGCTAAGAGAATTCCACAGGTTTCCTGATTTTTACACTGGAATGTTCCTGTTGTGAAGTGGTAGAGCTTAGTGTTTCAGAGCATGGGTTCTCCAATTTACTATGCCTAAGTTGCCTCAGAATGAAAATGAATATAATAATAGTATCTATCTGTTAAGGCTTTTTTGATGACTAAATGACTTAATACCTGTAAAAGCACTTAGGACAGTGCCAGCCACAAAATAATCATTCAGTAAGTCTTTTTATTACCATTATCACAAAGCCCAAAGAATGACAGTTATGTCTATCTTCAACCAATTCTATAGTAGGAACCTTAGATTATCTCATGAAGTCCACTATCATTTTTTTCTGTGAAGTTTTAAACACGTGAGGCCATCTTACCTGCTTTTATTTGGTGCCTAATTTTCTCACATGAATGGTTATACATGTAACAGCAATGGGGAAAAGATATATAGTCAATTTCAATATGTTTAGTTAATCTATTTTTAATCAGTTCACTATGCATTCATTGACTAGGCAAAGCACTGAGTTAGATAGATTAAAAGACAGAAAGATATTTAATAGGACTGCCCTCTAGGAGCATATATGGAAAGATAATAGGAAAAACCTATAATTCATAAAAGACTTAATACTTCATGAAGAAAAATAGGAAAGATGGTTAAAGGCAATAATGGATTATTGAAATCTAATTGGAAAACTGAGTGACAACATTTCTGTTGAAATCATTCCTGAATTATTTAAATAAATCACTCAACACGAAGGATGGCCTTGCCATGAAACAAATGGAACTTTAGAATTCAGAAACACTTATTTACATGGGGATCTTACAGGGCCCTATGAGGGGTTCCAAGAATATGTTCACATGGTCACATGTTATATAAAATCTGGAACAGTAAGAGAGTTTAAAGACTGTCTCTTTTACACTCTGATTTCTCTTTCATCACACTTCCCCCTGTGGCAGATGGCACTGGAGTAACTGTGGGCATTTTGGGAATTCTGCAAAGGATAACTGCAGTGGCAAATGCATTTCATTTGGGTTTAGGAGGATATGCATTATGTGGTTCACAATCAGTTTTGTGGCAAGTGAGCTTATTGTTAGCCATCCTTGTGCTGGAACAGATTCCAAAATACTTGCTGCATAAACTCACCCTGTGAGGTGCAGTATCAGATGGCCTGTTATTATATGAACATACCCTACAGCTCTCAGTACTGGAAGTATCAGGATAATAGGGAGAAAAAGGTTTAAAATATGTGCAGCCAGGAGGTAGCCTGTGGGACTTTCTTTTCGTCATCAGAGTTGTAAAATTATAAGCAGTGCATTTAATTCTCACAGTAACAAAAGTTACTACCTGTCAAGAATATACTCACTCAATAATGCGTACGCAATTATCAACATATCACATTTATAAATTGAAAAACATGCATGAAATTAAACTTAACAGAATTATTTTGTTTATAGGGCACCTATATGTAACTGTATTACGAAGAGCAGGACATCAGAAGGTGAAACCACCTTCTTTTGTATGCATCTCAAGGGATTGGACTGTATCTTAGCATTTCTGATGCATCTTATCTTGACATAGTCTTGTATGTTCAGACAAATCAGAGAGAAAAATTGCCACTAAAGCAATAAAACAGCCCAAAGAAACTAGTGTTGCAGTGACAATCCCCCTATACATACATTTTGATCAGTAAGTCAATGCATGAATTTAAGAATAATTTGATTATACAATTATGTAGATCAATACAATATAGTCACAAATTTTAAATGCATTTGATTTACTTTTGTGTATTCCTTGTTTTCAGATTAATTTTACATATTCATACTTTATGATCATACCAAAAGTTAAAGTATTATGGAGTTATGTAAGGCAATTAGGCAGTTAATTAATTAGATGTTGTAGTATTTTGTGTATGTATGAGATGTTTGTGGTATTTGTCAGTTTTTTTAAATCTGCAAATTTTGTTATTTTTTTCTTTTTCTAAGTATATATCCACTTTCACTCGTATTTCTCTATTCACAATTGTGTACTTTTTTAAAAAAGAGCCTCATAAATAGTACATAATGGAACCTACAGCATAAGGTCATTATGAGGTTGACGAAATTGTGTACACATACAGCCCTTAGTGCAATGCCTATCACATGATAAGTTCCCATCAACTCCTAGTTCTCAATGTTATAAAAGTAACCAACAGAATCTCTGACATATAGCAGATTCTAAGTTATCTTCTTCCTTTCTTCACCACTTTGAAAAACTCACTTAACTACTGCAGAACTCAGTGGCTTCATCAGATTATAATAACTGACCTCAATCGAGAATCAGGATTACTCAGTATTTTTATACTGTACAATTCTAAGATGCCAAATAACATAGATCTGGTTCACAACTTGTAGGCTAGAAAAGGCAAATGTCACTGGAGATACCAGAATACTAGAATAGAAAGTATAGTCTCAAAGTTTTACAGGAATTCAGAGGGAACGCACACATGCACACAGCCACACGAATTTGAATGGAGTGATCCAAAAATAAAATAAAAGATGCAACCAGAGTCCTATCTATTATTTACTCACCACTTTGCTTTGTTCATTTTTTAAAGTTTTTGCCATTTTTTCTCTAGCCATACTATTTCTAATACTTCTTTTCTTATTCTTTTAAAATGCTAGTATTTTTTTCCTCAATATTGTTACAACATTATTTTAAAAGAAAATTCTAAATTGTACTTTAATTTCCCCAACATACACTCTTTTAGTTCTTCTCCATATTGGGACACCTGGAATAACTTTTGTAGTTTTTTTTTCATCTTTTACGCAAACTCTCGTATCTGCCTTTTCATTTTCCTGTCTTTTTCTAATGTAATGCCCTCACCTCGTGCCATTTCTACTCTACTTTCTAAAATGTCGGCTGTACTATTTAATAGAAACACCCTGTAGGAAAAGCTAATTGCTTCGAGAATTGCTAGTCCTTAAACCCAATGGGAAACTTTGGAATCTACTATTAGTCTCAAGACTGAAATCCTATCTCAATCAGAGATAATTATTAAACTAAGCAAGAGGATTTCAATAGTCTTCTCAAATTGATCCCAAAGATGCCACCTGCAATGCTGATGCCTTATTCAGCTTTAGCCACTTTCAATTAACTGAACAGCATAAAGCACTCCCAAGGGACTAGGAACAAACAAAATCCAAATTACAGACAAATAGAGATATCTGAAGCAATTAAGCCCTTGGCAGCTTAACTCCAGGGTGCCCAGAAGTCTTGTTCAAGGCCAAGGCCAACTGGAGTAGGTACTATATTAAATCAGTTCAATTCCGTGAAGCAGCTAATATCTGATAAATTCAGGCTATGTAGACACTTACATTATATAACTGATGAGACAGAGGTGGGGGGACTTGTGGCCAGAATAATCTTTTTTAGTATTTTCTAGAGCCCAGTTCCACAAGGTAATGTCCAAATCTTCACTTCATTTTGCAAACTTGACCTCATTTGCTTCCTAGCATAATGCAACACTCTACTGTAAAACTGCATTATATAATTCCTTGAGACCTCCTCAGATAATCTAGGCCAAGCAGCTCTTTAATGCATTGTGCCACCAGCAGAACTGAGTGGTTTCTATTCATGTAATTTGGCAAATTTGAAGAAGAGCCAGTGGAAAGGAGGAGGTGAAAAGGAGAGAAGTTAGAAAAACTAAACAAAAAAAGAAGCAAGGAAGTATATGTGTGTGAGTGGTTGAAGTAGTAAACCCACTGAAAAATAGTCCCCAGTCTGAATCTCCATAGCTGTGTGTATCTGATGATGGGGGAAGGGTTTTAAAGGCGTTTACCTTTTGACTCAGCACTGGGGTACAGAAGACCCTGCCAAGCTTCTTCAGGAGGGAGGCAGATACTAATTCTCTGTTCCTCCTTCACTGCTTCCTCTCTCTCTTCCCCCTCCTCCCCCAATGTTATCATTAGTGGAGCAGCACAGAGAAAGAGTTCTGGGACTGAAGAGTCTTATCTGTAATAGCAGCTTATCTATGGCTAGCAGTAAACCTTGAAGTTAAAACTAAAGGAATTTTAGCCCTCTTGACATTTCTCTCTTTTTTTCAATGCTATTCCAATTCCTTAGGAGTCTCTTTCTCCCACTTTATGCACTCCAATCAATCAAGCAAGCAGTAAGCGCATATTCAGACCCCGCTGTGCCCTAGGAGCCATGCAAGGTCTGGGGGCATAGAGATAGACAAGATACTCTCTCTGATACCAAAGAACTTACATCATTGTGAGGACATAAGGCATAAACATTAAAGGACCAAAAAAGGCTAGACACCAACTGGTATGTGTTGAATTACAGTGCATGAATTACAGTAGGCAAGGAGTTTAAAGGAGAAAGAGCTCATGAAGGGGCTTAGTAGTTATAGCCTTGTGGTGAACACAGAAAATAGACATGCTTTAATAGATGGAGTAGGGAAGGACAAGCAACCAGAAAATGCTCATGGCATAGGGAAAAGCACTTAAAAAAATAAGGGTGACTTTTGGCAAGAGTAAATTAACCTGGTGTGAGAAAAGCCCCAAGGTAATGATGGAAAGGTAAATTCAGCTCACACTCTAGAAGCCTTTAGATATCAATCTAAAGAATTCTGGCCTTATTCTGCTAGCTGTAGGAAAATAACTAAGCATTTAAGGAAGGACATGCCTGCTCAGTTGTTTGTTCATGAACGCATTAAGGTATGCATGTGAATGAATTTATTAATGTTTCATTTATTCCCTACCTTAGTACTGCAAAAGAATTGAGGCTTGTAAGAACAAAAGTCTATACCATCTAAAAAAAGCAGGTAGGTAAGAATGTCAAAGGTAATTTTGAGGGGTAGTATAAAAAACTAAACCTTTGAGATAATAATTCATATTTTCAAGTAAAATAATTTCAGATGTAATGAGGATATGAGAATAAGCAGATATATTTGTGGGTAAGAATAGAGAGCACCCAAGTAGTTCTTAGTATATGTAATAGTAAAATAATAAATGATAAATATATTCTATATAATAAATGATAAATATATGTTATACAATATAAATATATTTGAATTGATATATTTATAACATAGTTATAAACAAATTTCTCATATATATATATATACACACACACATATATATATATATATATATATATATATATATATGAAGATAATCACAACTATCACAAAGTTCAACATCTCTGGGTTTATTATCCCCAGTCACTCTGTAGGAATGCCAGCTGTGGAATCATGAGCAAGTGTCTTACATGCTCTTTAAGGACCAGTCCTCTAAGCTATAATATGTCACATATTATCAAACTCCCCTTTATTTCAGGCACATTGGTGGTATGTGTGCTGAAGGCAATGCCACAGCTAATAGTGATACATGCCAAAGATACCATGTTCTGTCTGCCTTCAGGCAGCCAGTCAAAGTGATTAGGGCATGCTGTCCACACAGAGGGCCCTGGCATGTGTCACTACAAAAGGCATTAATGCTGATTACAGTCTCTGCAGATGGCCCTAGCTCATCTGTTTCTGGAACCTTGTGTCATCAATGAGCTACAGAGACCATAATGGAAAAGCTCTTGGTTTTCAATCTTCCATTTATTGCAGCCCTACCAAAAGACACTCACCACAAGCCAACCAAAAGACAGTCTAAGTGCCAAATTTGTACATGTAGAATTGCCCCTTTAACAAGTGGTTTCTGTCCTTGAGCCACTGGGTATCTGCTCTCTCCCTTTAGAATTTAGGCTTGCTCTCCCACATGACAGCGCCTTAACAGTACCTCCCACTGGATTTTGTGGAAGCCCAGACACAGCGCAGACCCAGCTGAGCCCTTGCTATAGAAAGAAAGCTGGACCAAAGTATAAGGATGCACATTTCAAAATTCTGAAACTAGAAGAAGAGTACTTTACAAGTTTGTAGGACACAAACAGTCATGGAGAAAATTATCATAGGTGATTGCACAGGAATGTAAACTTCCTTTCCTCTTTCCTAATGTTAAAAACAAAACAAGAGGCCCAAAATGGAGTCTCTTATGCTAAGCCCCATGTCACCACACCAAGACTTAATTACAGTTTTTGCTCTCCAGAAAGGGAATCTTAAACCAGTTAAGTAGGTATTGCTGATCAGCACCAGTTATATCATCTGCCTGATAGACCCTTGCCATCTACTATAGGAAAGTAACTGCAATAATCAATCCACTTTCATGCCTAGCAAAACCTCCTTGTTCATGTTCACTTCTGCCTGTAAAAGCCTTTCATTTTGTACAGCTCCTTGGAGCTCCTTTCTATCTGCTAAATTGGATGCTGCCTGATTCGAATTGATTTTTGCTCAAGTAAATTCTTAAAATTTTTAATACACCCCTGTTTATCTTTTAACAGCTCTGGTGTCAGGAGAAGAAATTAAGGAAACCCCCAGTGGCCCTCAGGAACAAGGAGCAAGCAAAGATAGGTAGCTGTTGAGTCCCTTGAGCTTGCTGTTGTCTCGTTTGCTGTTGCCTCTGCAAGTCCTGGGTAAGCCCTTCTTGGATCACAGCTGTGTGGCTTTTGCGTTATGAGCTTTCAGACTTTATTTGAGCATTTCTTTTTCTGGACTTGGTCCAGAAACCAGATGGAATCAGACTGGGTACACACTGGATTGGGTATGATTTAGAAATCGAACCGAGTTAGGAGTAGGACTAGGTCCAACTTAAGCTGGACTGGGTCCAGTGTGAAGCCCTAGGTGAATAAAATTTTGTTTTGAGGCTAAAGATGCAAGTTAACCTTCCCAAAGATAATCTTAAACTACAGTGGCCACAGAGAACTTGTAACCTAGATAAACTTATGCATTTATGAAGTACCCTAAAAAAAAGGTCTCAGCCAAGCACTCACGGTAAAAGTTCGAGGAAAAATCATCGTTCCTCCTCTACAGTTCCTTCTGGTGGCCAGAATGAGACTCTCTGGAACATTCCACTTAGTCTAGAGCCTGCAGACAGGATCCCAGGAAAACTGGCAGAAGAGTGAGAATTCCTGCAAAGAGTAAGAGTCCTTATCAAAGTCAGCTCTCCCAGATCTCTATCTTTGGTGCCTGGTTGAGAGAAGAAGGTAAAATTTCATGTTTTCCTTTCCAAATTCAGATCATCAAGAAAAAAATTGTAATAATATTTCATTTTTGAATTGTGACTGTGATTTGGCTTTCAGGTACCTACTGGTTATTGATCCTTTTCTCCCAGGGCAGCTGTTGCCTTCTTGTTTGTCTTGTTTTGTGTCCTGAGAACTTGGTTTGGCATTGTCAGGTTGGAGGCCCCCAAAATATGGCTGGATGGAAATGTGCATTGCACTCCATTTACAACTAGATCTGGCTGGACAGAAATGTGGTCTGCATTCTATCTGCAGCTAGGAATCTTTTGACTTAACATCTTAGTTGAAAATATTCTCGCTGATATAAAGAAGCAAACTAGAGATAATGTAGTTGGACAGGTGGGTCCATACCATTCACATTTCAACCCAGTTCTTTAAGGAATTAAAAACAACTGCACTTGTCTTAGAAATCCAGTCTTTACAAGAACAGAAATGTGGCTCTAGAAACAATTAAAAACCCACTTATCCTTTTTACATGTGCCAAAATCTCCCTATACATCTCAAAAGGCTTGCAGATATTGTAAAAGATCCGGACTTAGGGACTTGTGTTCTTTCTCAGTGCCTTTTGAGAGGAAAGGATTCTACCTGGTCTTTCTAGAAACCAAGGTAGTTATTTGCAGAAAGAGGGAAAAAAAGAAAAGGCTATTTTGAAAACTACACCTACAAAAAAAACCCTTAAATCTCTCTTCCAAAAATAGTAAAAAGCTTTAGCCATCTGAGCAGGTAATCTTAACTTATTCCATCTGCCAGAATAAATTTTAATATCAAAAGCACACTGGTGTAAAATTAGAATTTGGTTTTGTTTTTGTTAAAAGACAAAGTGTCCTTAGATTATTGGTCAACACTTGATAAGAAATTGTAAAGTTTGGGGGGTTTTGTTTATTTGTTTTTACCTTTTGGGTAATCGACCTAGAAAACAAAGATTTTCTGTCCTACCAAAATAATTTACTGTGCATTCTACCTTGTCTTTTTCAAGTTTTTCATTACTTAAGAAAACGCAGTCTTCTCTATATTAAAAGAGTTAAGTTTGTTCACAACTATGTAATCTTCTATATTTGCCTTTAAAACCTCCTCTTGTCACTTTTGTTAAATAGGTAATTAAGTATTATTTCATAATGATCTGTGATCCTATTTAGTCAAATGTTAAAACCTTTTGACATTTTTATGTCTTCCCAAATAAAATTCTAAATGGAATCTTTTTAACTTCAAAGTAACTTTGAGATTTCCCCAAAGGCCCATGGAAAGTCTCAAAGTATGTGCCTCTCACCTCATAAAAGTGAGTTATTAAACTTACTAGGCTAATTTGGTATATTAAGTTCCATAGGAAGTGTTGTCAAGTGATGATAAACCTTTTTAGGCTGTATTTGTATCAATGAATATTATGAATATAAGTGTTCTAGAAATTGTATGAAATACCTAAAATTCCCATATGCCCTGGTTTAATGTTATTATTCATAATTCCAGCTGCTACCTTAAAATGTTGAATGTCACAGAAATAATCAAATTCCCTTGTCGATTCTATTATAATGAATTCACATCACATCTTAAATCATGGGCATTTTAAGTGTTTTGTCATCCACAGATAGCTGTTTTACTTTGATATTCTTTCAAAAATGAGGTTCATGGAAAGGACGCTACCAAGTACTCTTAAGCATGGACATTGCTGCCAAATTACAAGGCATCAAAACTTGGGTGCATATTTCACAAGTGAAGAAGGCTCCACATGACATCTGGTCCTATGTAGATGCTGGAGCTCAAAATCAAATTGACTAGGAAAAGTACTGCCGACACTGAGGTACATTGCTTTTCCCAAGATATTGCATCAAGAACATTTCTTTCTTCCTTCCCACTTTAACCATATTATTCCTAATTCTTAAATATGAAGGTCTTTATGACTCTTTTGTTCATCTTTTGTCTTGCTATACCTGAAAAGATAATGCCATTTTTCCCATATTGCATATTTTTGCCATTGCAGGGGGTGATAATCCAACTTCCAAAAGACTGTTGGATTTGCCACATGCTGGTGATACTGCAATTCTGTCCATCACAAACTTCTTCCTGATTTCTAGTGCCTTAGTTTCTGTAGAGCAAACTCAACCCTTTCTCTATAGGCTGAAATTCCCCAACACTGGAGGTCCTTCCCTGCCTCTGGTTAAGAACTCTAAATCCACGGAAATTTTCATGTAAGCACTATACAAGGCAATGACAATCACACTAAAACCACCTATGTCATCTAAAGACCTTTAAGTTTTACTGGCCTTCATAGCTGTCAACTTTTCAATCTTGAGCCATAGGCTCAAACGAGAATTAATTATCATGAGGCATTTATGATTCAAAATTAGCTTCTTTTAGCAGATCCCTACTGCATACTGCAGAATCTGCTGCTGAAGCAATGGCTACCCAACAAAAATCCTTGGACTTTCTGCCCAAAGTTGTTTTTGATAATAGGATAGCTCTTGGTTATCTTCTGGCTGAGCAAGGAGGTGTTTGTGCTGTGGCCAACATCACTTGTTGTGCTTAGACTGACATTTCTGGGGAAGTTTAGACTCAGCCCCTCTGCTCCATAAGATCATTAAGCAAGCCAGTTGGCCTTAACAAGTGACTCCTTCGATGGGGTCTTTCTTTGACTTATTTGATTCTGATTGGTTTGGATCTTGGGGACCATGGCTCTGAAGTACACTCCAGACACTGGGAATTATCCTGCTTATAATAATCATGGTAATCTCTCTAGTGTGCTGTATTCTCTCAAAAGCTTTAAATGCATGTTTACAACCACTAGCCACCAAGCAAATTATCTCCCTAGGACTAGAACATCAGTAAAGTAATGAAGAGAATGACCGACTTAAATAATGTGGACCCTACATCATGGCCTGTTGAATACCACACAGAGATTCAGCAAAAAACTGGGAGAATGCCAAAGCAGCATCTGGGAGTAGCACTAATGTCTTAAATTTTGATCACATTTTTCAGCTAGGCTAAGAGTCTGATCAAAAAATGGAAGTCGTGAAAAACATGACAACGAGACAAGAATGGAGTTGCTTATGTTAAGTGCCACATCACCAAACCAAGACTTAATTACAGTTTCTGTTCTCCCAGAAGCAGAATCTTAAACCAGTCAATCAGGAATCACCCAATCAGCATCCGTTAGGTCATATGCCTGGCAGGCCCCGCCATCCCCTAAAGAAAAGCAACTTTGCAATAACCAATCTGCTTTTCACCTAGTATAACCTCCTTGTCCCTGCTTCCTTCTGCCTATGCCTTTCATTTTGTACAACTCCTCAAAGCTCCTTTCTATCTCCTAGATTGGATGCTGGCTGATTCAAATCAATTTTTGCTCAAATAAACTCTAAAAATTTTTAATATGCCTCGGTTTATCATTTAACACTAATGCCTGTAAGAAAGAAAAATCCTGTTGAATCCAGAGCCCCTAGTCATGGTGCCTAGACCCCAGGTCAGTGTGAATGATGACAGTTTAAAAAGCCTAATATTAGCTAAAAAGAAGTGTATTCAGACTTCCAGTGTCTGGTTCTGCATATAAAAAGCTTGTAAGTTGCCACTCTTTCCTAACATCAAATAAAAAGCTTAATGAACTGAGTAATTGACAAAATTTTTGGATCTTTAAGACAGAGGGGGACATGGGTCAAACAGCTGTCTCCACAACTGGAGAGACGGACAGATGAATACAGGGAGGCACAGCTTACCAGAGCTGAGGCTCACTAGCTGAAACCACCACAAATAAAACTCAGCTATAATTGACAAATTGCTGCTGAATGCTCAGCATATACAACTCAGAGTTAAACTCCAAGGGACTCAGTCATGGAGGACCCCACAACATTGTAAGTTTTATCTTCAGTAACCAGACCAGGTTCCTACAATAAATATCCCCTCCTGATTCCAGAGAGGGAAGGGAAAGGGAACATTTTGAAATACTCCAGAGCACTCTGTTCTTAAAAAGGCCTGCCCTCAGGAGAATCTAGTTATAAACAGAGTCTACCCTGCTCGGCAAGGGAGATACCCAACTCCAGCCCATGCCAGCCATATGTCCTACCTAACTGGCGGCGGGGGGGAGAGAAACACTTGTGACATTCACAGGCCAAAGATACAGGCCGACTAATGGCTGTAAGCTAACCACAGGACTTTGGAACACTTCTCCCTACTCCTCACCACCACATTACTAAAGTCTTGTTTACAGCAGTTCCTTTTACCCAGTATATCATGTACAGCAATCAGTAAAAAATTTTAAGGCATACCAAAAGACAAAATATATAATTTGAAGAGATGAAGCAAGATCAGAATATACAAATAACTCAAAAAACTCAACAATAAGAAAACAAATGATCCAATTAAAAAACAGGCCAAAGATCTTAACAGAAACCTCACATAAGATATACAGATGGTAAATAAGTATATGAAAAGATGCTCCTCGTCATATATCATCAGGGAAAACAACAAGATACCATTACACACCCATTAGAATGGCTAAAATCTGGAACACTGACAATGCTAAATGCTGACAAGGATGTGGAGCAATGGGAACACTTACATGTTACTGATGGGAATGAAAAATGGTACAGTCACTTTGGAAGGCAGATTGGAAATTTCTTACAAAACTAAACATATTCTTACCATAGATCCAACAATCACACTCCTTGGTATTTACCCAAGGAGTTAAATATTTATGTCCATATAAAACCTGCACAAAGATGTGTATAGCTACTTTATTCATAACTGCCAAAATGTGGAAGCAACCAAGATGTCTTTGAGTAAGTAAATGGATAAATAAACTATAGTACATCTATATGCTGAAATATTATTTAGCACTAAAAAGAAATGAGCTATCAAGTTATATTAAGACATGGAGGAAACTTAAATGCAAATGAGTCAATCTGAAAAGGCTATATATGTTTCTAACTATAAAACATTATGAAAATAGTAAAACAATGGAGACAGTAGAAAGATCAGTGGCCTCCAGAAGTGCTGAGGGGAGCACAGATGAATAGGCAAGGTACAGAGGAGGGGGGGGCAGTGAAAATACTCTGCATAACATTATAATGATAGATATATGTCACTATACATTTGTCCAAACTCATAGGATGTACAACACCAAGAGTGAACCGTAAGGTAAACTATGGGCTTTGGGTGATTATGATGGTGTCAGTGTAGGTTAATCCTGATTCTCGGATCAGGATCTTTTTATTAAAAACAAAAATGTCCACTCTGGTGAGTGATGTTGATAATAAGGGAGGCTGTGCAAGTGTGAGGGCAGGAGGTATAATGAGAAGTCTCTGTAACTTCTTTTCTATTTTGTTGTAAATCTAAAATAGCTGTTAAATTAAAAAGTCTTTAAAAAGAACTATACTAAGAAAATGATATCAGTATCTAGCATCTGTGTTATAGGATTAGAGAAAGCCCACAAACCCCTAGTAAAAGTGTACATTTATACCACCTCCAAACTTACTCTCCAAGATGTAAGTGAGGGACCAATAGATTTATCCCATAGTTGTAATTTCCCAAAAATAGCTAAGTACATTCTAGTTATTCCCATAGGTATAAAGCATGAATATAACAGCAATCTCTAGGTACCATGTCAATTACCAGATCAAGGTACTTCACCTATTTTAATAGTTTCACACTGAGTGTTGAACTTCACTGTTGATTAACATCTACAATAACTTATATTTCAAAAGAAACCAAGCTCAAACAAACATTATATTCTACATATACATATTCAAATATTATATTTTAAGATTTTCTGTTGCTCGAAAGCAATCTTAGATCATGATTTTAGGAAGCCATTGTTTAATGAATAACGCTGGTTGGTTGGAAGAGGGGATGGATATGTGGCTCATGAATAACTGTCTCTGAAAATCAAAACTTAAAAAGCAAAGATGCTTATAGAATAAAAATGTCTTGATTCTAGCTTCATATCATTAGCCTTTTCACTATTCTAAGTTTGGGCAAAATAGGCAAAAGGAAAATGATATAAAGTTCACAATAAAATAGAGATGGTCACTCTCTGCACACATAAAAAGATGATTAGAAAAATGAGGCTAGTTAAGTAATGGGTAATAGATATCCTTGACCCTGTGTTAAGACACAAGGCAAAGTTCCACATTGCATTTCCTCTAAGTTGTTTTTAATTCCATTAGGGATCGTTCACAGATGAACCAATTATACCAGGTAGTTTCTTCTTTCCTCTTTCATTTAGATGCTATCCCTCTAAGACTTGGCCCATAAAAAAATAATCTTGCTAATCTGAATGTCCTAGACATGAAATTTTGTTAGTACCATAAACAGTCCTAGAACTTAGATCTTATTAAATTATTATATCAGATAATGGGAGCAGAGACTATTAAATTCAGGAGATTATCAAGTTGAAACTTGACATGTAAAGAAACTGCATGCCCCTTAGTTATAGGAATAAAAACATAAAGATGTAAAAGGTAAGACTTTCTTAGTAGCTCACTCAAAATCAAATGAAATAAATTTTCAGAAACAACTCCAAAAACATTCCTGACATTGACTACAATCATGTGGTTAGCACTCTTTTACCTCTATCCAAATTGTTTTACTTTGTGGCCAGAACAGCAAAGAACTCAAATCCTTGAACATGAGACAATTCATGTCCTATACTGGATCTCTGATTGATAAATAACGTTAAAGCTCAGAAAGCTGGTTCTCAGATGAGGGTTTTTTAATTAAGAACCAACATCTTACCACATTTCAGAAGATTTGTAGTCTCTGGGGTAGGAAAAGGAAAAATGCAGATACTTTTTCCACATTTATCTGGAAGTGACAAAAATAGCTTTTGCCCATGCCATGAGCTCTTTCTGGTTGCTTGTCCTCCCACACTGTCTATTAAAGCACGTCCATTTTCTGTGTTCACCACAAGGCTAACCTCTAGGTCCTTCGCAAGCTCCTTCTCCTTTAAACTCCGTGCCTACTCTAATTCATGCACTGTAATTCAACACATACCAGTTGGTGTCTAGCCTTTTTTGGTCCTTTAATGTTTATGCCTTATGTCCTCACAATGATTAAGTTCTTTGGTATCAGGAAGAGTATCTTGTCTATCTCTGTTCCCATTAGACTTTGCATGACTCCTGGGGCATGATAGGGTCTGAATATGCGCTTATTCTTTGCTTGATTGATTGGAGTGCATAAACTGGGAGAAAGAGATTTCTAAGAAATTGAAATAGCACGGAAAAAAAAAGAGAAATGTCAGGAGGGCTAGAATTCCTTTAGTTTTTACTTCAAAGTTTACTGCTAGCCATAGATAAGCTGCTATTACAGATCTCTGCCAATGTCAGTCATCCTTTTTAATTTCTTCCTATGTTTTTCTACCTAGTTTCTCTAAAGCAGCTTCCTCCATGATTTTTACTTTTCTACAATTTCTTTCTATGAATCCTTAAATATTTCTGAAGGTCATTCTATATGGTTCTCAAAAAAACCAAATGAGTATCTTACCTTGGATAACTATATCATATCCACGACTTTAATTACAAAGAGAAGACATGTATTTCCTCAATTTGCAATTTTTGAGAATACAAAATAACTTTTGCAAAATTATCATTTCTTAATTTATGTTACTCATGTTATCACATTACCCAACGAGGGGTCTATTTTGAAAATCAAATTTAATCTGAGAATGATGCTTCCCTCAAAAGTTTGAAGAGTTTAAATCTTCCCTCTCCCTATTAAAGTAAAGACAGATGAAATAGGCACCGGGACACCACAAATAGGCACTGGGCCAGCAGACAAAAGTAACCAGAGAGAAGCAGCTTGAGGGACCAGCAAGCAGGGACAGAAGCTATTCCTGGGTAATGACTGACTGCAGCAGGCATTTTGCAGAGCATAGTCACAGAAAGCAAAAAAGCATTAGAAATCAATTAGCAAGAACATTGCTATTTCATATGCAAACTCAGGGAGTAACAGAGATGCGGACACAATTTTTATTAAAGACCCTTGATACAAGGAATGGGTCATTTTTATATAGAATATTAATGGGGCAGAATAAGCCGCTTAGCCAACCATGAGGGCAAGAGAGATCAGAAGGTCCCAAACAGGAAGGATTCCCTTGGCAACAGTAACACCTAACTAATTTTATCAAGTCCTAATGAGGAGGAATTGGGAATTACTACCAGAATTTTACTTTGTATTGTTTTGTAGTTGGAGCTATTATTGGTCAGTTATTTCAAAAAGTCATTTAAAGCAGTAGGCGTGAAAATAATGATGTATCTTACACACTTTATTTTCATTTGAAACATAAATGCACATATAAATATTTTTACATAGGGACAGAGCTGATTGCATTCTGGGTCACAGTTCTTTCTTTCATGAACCACAGCCACAGGCATTGTCTATTTTCTCCGATTTCAGTGTCTTTAAAATGAAACAAGAACTTAATTAAGTGTACTTGTACAGCAACCTGAATGCAAAATCTTTCCAGAGTCGTACATTCTGTCTTTTGTCTCACCTACCCTACATCTAAACATTTTTAATAACTCTTCTTTTTCAAGTATTACCTAAGCATTTAACTTAGCTTTTATAGAATCAACAACAGTCTCTTTCTTTTCACACTTACACATCATTAGTTTATGTACTGTTTAATTAAATTACTAAAATATAATAAAAATAAAACAATTAACAAGTTCAAGAATAAACACAACTAACCCTTGACTGGCACACAAATTGACTGGGGGAAGCATACTAGACAGGACACACTAGCTACAAACATCAAGATTGTCATAGGCACTATTCACCAAAAAAAATACAGAATTTCAGTTAATTTGGAGGTGACTGAGTGGGAGCTGATATCTATTATGTTTGACATAAAATTTTCATTGTCTAACTTCACAGTTGAAATCTTAAATCTCTCCTCAGTTTTTGATGACAGTTCAGCCCTATTCATGTAGCCCATGTTTTCCTGGGTCACGCTCCTAAGAAAGGGTCATAAAACAACAAAAAGATGGGGTTCCTCTGGCTCAGCCTCACCAATTGAATTACTTGGATGGTAAGCCCCAATTTATTCTTCTTGTCTCTGGAAATTCCTAGAAGGTTACTAGGGTAACTTACTCATAAATACAGCTTCCTGGATCCTACACAGAATCTTCCTCTACTGTTCCCAGTGGCGGTGGCCTGGAAGAGGGAGTGTGGCCTTCCTTTGTCACTCTGTCCTTCACTCAGCATTTGCCATCTTCTTCCCCTGGCACTAATCACCATGGTGTGAGACTTTCCACTCCCTGCATTGTAGCTTTGATTTCAGATCCTTCCACAGCCAATTTGAGGGAGGAGGAAAAAGTAAAGCAGTCTTCAATCCTGAGTCTTATTCATCATGAAGCTAAAGAAGCTTGAGTTTTGAGTCCCTCATTTGCACCATCTCTTTCAAGGGCATGTGCTTATTTTTGTATTTTTTTCTTTAAAAATTGCCATACAAATGTTTAAGTGTTATACCCTGCTTCAACCAATTTCTTTCATTCTAATTTATTTATAAGCCATAAGCAGTCCTTGATATCTTAGTATTTCACAGAGATTAAAATACTTTTTAATTTTAACATCATCTGGCACAAGTCTCAGCAGAGGATGGTGGGACTGAGGACAATCTGAGCAACCCTTCACTGTTCCTCAAAATATTACTTTCTGTCCCCATTTGGGAAGGTTCACTAATCACTCACTGAGTTTGCTGGCCTTGACTCTAACCCCTCACCTCATGGTAAGTCTCTTCACTTGAAGCTACTTGATCTTTCGATCATATTGAACTTTTTGGTGGACCTTCCTTCCTTCCATCATCCAAGAACATTAGTGAGCATGACATATTTTCACAAAGTGAACTCAGACGGTAATAACTCACTCTTCTCAATTAACTCCTTTGTACCCTTTATAAAGTCTTGAATGAAAGAACTCCTCAAAGCACTGTTAGATACAAATGTAGGACCCTGGCTAGCAATTGCAACAAATGTTGGTGCTTGAACAGGTATCTGAGAGAACCAGAGTTGGACAGTAGTTAAAACAGTAAAAGGAGATTTATTCAGAAACTATGGCAATAAGGGGAAAGAGACCTCAGTTAGAATTGGACTCAATTCCAAATACAACAAAAACAAGTAAGGATTTATAGTCAAGAAGCAGGTTAGGGGCAGGAAAGGAATATCAGTAGATGGGATATTACTAAGAGGAAACATCACAAGTAGGGGGAATTTTTGCTAAACTGATCTAACAGGATTCTTGCTGAAGGCAGGTCAGGGTGATCAGGTATCACCTAGAGAATGAGGTTGTGGGGTGGGGATGAGGAAATTTGCTCCAATATTGAGGATGAGGAATTCTCCTTAAACTGACTTAGCAGGATCCTTTTTACAACTGGACTCTTAAGGACAATACCCAAGGATAGAGCGTAGTTAAAAAGGGACTCAGAGGACCTGGTCAGGGAGAGATTCTTTGTCCCAGAATTATTGTACTATCTTGAAGCTTCACTTTTTTAGCAGCAATCAAATCAGGGAAGTTAAAGTAACATCTACAATCCATCATGAAATTCTCTAGTTAATGCAAGTCTGTACAATCTGTAAGAGGAAAAAAGGAAATTGTGCATGATTCAGATTGAGCAACTTTAAGACAAGACTTCTAAAAGCAGAAGGCTGGTCAAGAACAAAGGCACATTTTAGGAAAAATGAGGGGGCCATGGTCTGGAGAGCAGTAACACACTGTTGGTAAGGAGAAAGACATCTCCACAGATGTAGCTTCTAGACTAGGCTAACTTTATTAGAATTTAAATTTCATGGACCCTAAAGTTGCTCTCGAATCAGTTAAATGCATACATAAGAAATGAGAAACTATCAGGAAATGTTGGGCCTTGATAGGATGATCAATTACTCTCAGATCTGGAGGCAATGTTTTCAGCCATGTGGAAACAACAGTTATATTCGAATTGCTTAGGACCTTTGCCAGTGGCCAAAGATAAACTTATAATATCAAGTAGCACACCACTGAGATCCAGAAACCTCAACTGTGAAGCATCATGAAAATATCTGCAAGGAAGCAGTGGCAGGTTTCAGGGGAAGCAATCAGCTTGGTGCCACACAATGGAATGAAGAGTAGCTGGGGCACTGATGACCCTGTAAGGAAGTGGTTCTTCACTGAGGCAAGTCTGCCTCCAAAGGACCATTTGGCAATGTCTGAAGACATTTTTGGTGGTCACAATTAGAGGAAAGTTGCTAATTACATGTAATGAGTAGTGTCCAGAGATTACTGCTAAACATCCTACAATGCAGCCCACCCACCCAGCAAAGAAGTATTTGGTACAAAATGTCAACAGTGCTGAAGTTGAGATATCTTGTCGCAATGCTACTCAAGTACTCTGTGTGCCTAATATCAGGCCATGATAACAACCAATGATGTGCTCTAATCAAATCCATCATTTGAGAGAGAAAAGATAGACAATTTCAAATATATTATGACTTCAAAGGAAGGAAGCAAGTGGATGATAAAGAGTATTTTATATTTGTAAATTTCCACTGCTTAGCATAATATTTTTTTTGTTCTAAAACATTCACCCTTTCTGTTTTCTTGTTTTCTCCACTTCCTTCCCTCAACCCCTCCCTCTCCTGTCCCACCACTAACCTTCAAGACCACATAAGATCTACCTGAGATATTATTCAGAATGCTCTGCAGTCCGGAAACCTCAATGGATATCTGAGGATATTCTGAGGTAGTTGTGGCCATTCTAATCATAGATAGGAGATAGTCTGTCTGATGTGGGAATTATTGATCAAATTTTAAGGACTTATAATCACCTCAGAAATAGTTTGAGATATTTAAGTAAAAAATCTAAAAAGATGCTAGAGTTACAGGATGTGCCCTTAAATTCGCATTTCTCTCTTTTTTTACCTGTTCTTTATTTTTCTCCTTGTAATCATAAAATATATCTTGTCTACAAATGATAGGTATATATGACCTGTGCTTGCAAGCCATGTTATTCTGCAGATTAAACCAAAGCAAATAATAAGGTCTTGACAAGTACAAATATTCTATTTCCAGGTCGCTATTGGGAATGTCAAATGCTCTCAAAGTCTCTCCCAATGATTGCAGGGCATGTCTCAGAGTATCACATGTGCTCACATTCACTTCTGCCAACCTCGCGGTGCTACACTGAGCCATGAGCATGCTCAGCTCTGCTGTGGCAAAGCTGCCACACTACAGGAAACCGTTTCTGCCCCTGCTGCCAAGTGATAGCAGTGACTCACTCACGCCTCTGTGTCACAATGCCAAGTGAGATCTCCCGCTAGAATGTCTGTCCCCCATCACTGTGTTATTTTCCATTACGCCATACTAGTTTTTTTTTCCTCGAAAGGGACTATGATCATTTAATACTTGTGCTCCATTCCACACTGACTGACTCAGTCTCTGAGACATGGTCAAGACTTTGCATCTTCTTATGCTTCCCAGATTATCCTTATGCATATTAAAGTTTGCGAACACATGCTTCCAACACCTCACAGAATTTTAATAAAGGCACTTCACCATCTTCATTTGTAGGCCTCTCTCCTCTGTGCATAGATATAATGATGATGATGATGATGACGATGTTGACGATAACAGTAAGAACACAAAAATAAGGTACAAAAATAAGCATGTCACCTCAAGTTGCATAGCTAGTAACTGGCAGCACAATGATTAGAATCACTTCCAGGCCAAAGGCCTGGGCAAGAGGGTCAACCTGAGTAAAAACATGCTAAGCTCCAATCACATCTACTCCTTTCTAATGACAGGGCATTGAACGGGACCGACTCTTCTGTCTCTGTTACCTCATCCCTGTGCAGGAGTCTCCACTCCTAACTCCCAAGAGCTCCCATAACTCAATATGCATACCCGACCTTTTCTGTATCCCAGAGGTGCTCATGGCTTAGATTTAAGCTGAGATACTCCTATTCTGCTACATTATCAACCTGCACACCTGACGATATCCATTCTCCTTACACAACACCTCCAACACACAGTTACATGAACCCAGAACAGGTCAAATAAACTCATTCATTCAGCCTGCAGTGCAAAATACACTTCCTTTGCAGCAGATCTTTTCTTTCTCCTAAGCAAGTGGGTACAGTGAAGTAATTAAAAGGATGGTCGCTGAAGGCAGGTTGTCTGAGCTCAGAACCCATTTCTCCCACTTATCTAGCTATGGGACTTTAGGACTTAAAACAACTCCTTATCAGTTTCCTCAGCTTTAAAGTTGGAAGAATAATAGTACTTACCTATAGAGTTCTGGTGAGAATTAAGTGTTTTTGTTTTTATATAAAGGTGTACATGGAACTGTGTCTAGCTCACCAAAGGCATCACATAAGTGTCAGCTATTATAATCAACTTTTTAAGTTGTAAATTTCACCAGGAAAAAAATAGCTTTTATATTTTTTCCTGTTAATTCATAGAAATACAGTATACAAATATATGTGAATAATCATACAACTGAAATAAAAGCTTTGCAAACAGTTACCAATTTTATATACATTTCTCTCAAATATGCTGGTATCTCTGTTCTATTTCATTTTTGAAGGCCAAAATTTATCAAATTAATTTCACAATCCATTACTAAGCCCCAACACACAGTTTCTAAAATACTATATATGTAAATTTCATGAAGGAAGTCACTATACCTGTTTTGTTTAACCTTGTATCCCTAACTTTCTGGAATAGGACATGGCACATAATAGGTTCTCATTTATATATGTTGGATAAATAAGTTCTCATTTTACTAGCATTTAACACAGAAACAAGGAGAATCTTTTTGTCCTTCTCTGGTGTTGATGTGTGAAAGACAGAATCCTTTCTACTTTCTACAGAACCCTTTGATGAAATTCCCAGGAAAAGCTGTAGAAAACTATTAAAACATAAAGCTTGTTTAGAGGATTATCCCAGTTGAAGTGGGCCTCAGTATTAGCACAGTAGCCAAAAAATCTTGCCTGCATCATTAATTTGTGATTTTCTTAGAGAGATGGGAAATTCCAGTCATAATTTTTATTGCTATCCTTGATTTAAACTTTTCTATTTAAATCATCACATTTGAAATTGTAGACAGTCCTTGTTATCTATAATTGCATATTTCCCTTAAGATGACTAGGGTGATAATTCCCATTCGTATAGGTTTTTGACATATTTTAAAATATACTAATCAGTCAATGTAGTTCAGTTCAAATTTTGAGTTTCACTGAGAGCTATATCTAGCAGGTAAACTTTAAGAGACAGGACGAATAAAAGAAATGATAGCTTTTACTTTGTTACTATTTACTGAGTTTCCAGTCTCTTGTCTGCCTCATCCCACCACAAATACACACATCCACATTACTCTGTAGTGATATCTGTTTTAAAAAGTAATGGCAAGGCAATATTATATAATAGAAAAGAAAACAAGAATAAATAAATAAACTGAAACTAAACTACAGTATTGCAATCAGGTGGCTGAAAGTTCAAATCCTCCCCACACTTTCTAGTTACATTTCTTATCTGTGGTTTTCTCATCTGCCAGAGGAGGCTGATACTGTCAATATCACAGGGTAGTTGTAAGGGTACAGTGGGTTAATACATGTAAGGGAACTGCTTTGGGGCCTTGGAAAATATAATCATTCACTGTAAAAGTTAGTTTCTTCTCCCCTATTCAGATGGGGTGCCTGGCCTATGGGTCTTGATCCAGTCTACAGACCAGTTCACTTTCAAGTCACTTGTTGATGAAGCTGAACTTTATTTCTAAAAATAATGATGCAGTTTTTGAAATTCAGTTCAATTCAATAAACATATATAAAGCCCCTTCTATGTCCAAGTTTCTGTAGCTAGTTGTTACAGAAAATGGAGGAAAGAAATAAATGAAATTGCTTCCTGCTTTGAAGAAGCTTCAAGTTTATTTGGGGAGGGTGGGTGGGAGGAAGGATATAATTAATTAACTAACATAATAATACAAGTAGTATAGCTACAAGTGAGAAGCAATTAAATCTAATTGGTTGAGGGGCAATCCACAAAGATTAGCAAGGAGATGGCACTTGAATTAGTGTGTATTTTTTAGGTTGAGATGGTAACAAGAGACTTCCAGTCTAAAGCAATAACGTGAGCAAACACTGGTAAGTCAGCTAAGTCATGATATTCTAGGCAAGAAAGGATGACAGCCTGCACAGGACAATGAGAATGAGAATGAGAATGGAACAGAAGGTTGGGGGAACAATTTCAGAGTTTAAACAAATAATTGCAAAATAGGTCATACTGCAGAGAACAGCAACATACTTTGCAGTGATATCTGTGGGATGCTTCAGGTTGTTACATAAACCTGTTTGTTTATGAAAGCCTTTCTTTCCTAATAATTCCTTCCATTTTCTACCTAGTTGGCTTGATTGTCTAAATATGTTTCAATGTCTAGATATCCCTAAAATTTTAAGAAGAGAAGTAATTATTGCTTCCTGTTTCATTTTCATTTTTTGAAAAGTTTTCTTTATGCATTTCAAATCACATTGACCTTTTTATATCCCAATATTATATTATAACTTAATTTTTATTTAGCAACCAACTTGTTCTTATCTTGTAACATTACCACTTATCAGTTTTTTCAGGACTATAAATCTGATTCAAATTCTTCCCAGATGTACTAGTTTACATTCTCCCACTTTAATATCATTTTGATTTAAGTCCATATTTGTAACCTTTTTCAAGTTCCAGATAAGTAGTTTCTAAGTCATTATCCATGTTTACAACATTGCCTAAAATAGCATCCTTTCAAGAAATATTAGTGTGCTGCTTACTCCTGTAGATATTAATTGAAGAACTGAAAAAAAGAAGTGGAAGCAGTATCTTGTCCCACAGCATCCAGGATGCCCTCCATCCCCTTTGCAATTTATCAAGTTCTTTAATTTACTGTTTTGTGGACAAATTTTATTTATTATTTACAACTTTTTGTTATCTAATCTCATTTAAACTACTCCCTTCCCTCCCCCTAAAATGAAATATAGTTTATATTCATTTAAAAAAATTGTGTCCATCTGTAACTTTGTTGCCCTTCAGATATCTGCATACTTTTTTCTCACTTACAATTTTATTAAAAATACATTTTACAGAGACTTTATAATTGCACTAGTTGAGGAATCCAGATATACTAATAAGAAAATATAATAGATATGTGAAAATAATATGAAAAGATAATTTACAAAACAGGGATGACAGCTGGTTGACAAACGAAAGAAAAAGAATCAACAGTTTTAAAAACATAGATATTGTTTCTCAGCTAATAAAGGGGAATATTTTTTAGTGACATTACTTATCACTGGGAAGATCCATAGATGCTGGTATACTCACATATTAGATTTAACCATAGAAATGAGAACAACTGTTTTGTAAATAATTTGGCATTCTGCATGAAAATTTATGAAAAAAATGTCATATCTTTTGTCAGTAATCTTACGTCTGGGATGCTTATTTAAGAATATAATAGGGAAAAAATATGCGAGAAACATATTGATGATGGCTTTATATCAGTGAAGATGCTAAAACTACCTGAATGTCCAATAATAAGGGAATAAATATTGAAATTATAAAACATTCACTGAAAGAACTTATATAAAAGTTCTCAAAATTGATATTAATAAAAACTATAAACATTGGAAAATGTTAAGTTAAAATACAGTTTAAGGACACAAAATGGCAGGTTTAGTGCTACCACAAAAAAAATATAAAGAAAAAAATCTGCTTATATAATGAAATTTTGAAACAAATAATAAAAAAGGTTAAAATAATTTTTCAGGTTTGAAGATGAGGATTTCCTTCTATTTTCTTGTTTTCCTTAACCATGTTTATTTTTTATAGTAAGAAAATTTTAATTGGTGAATATTTATTGGGTATTTACTATGTTCTGGGCACTATGCTACTTAGGACTTGGAAATACAGAGGCAAAGAAGAAAGATATGGCCCCTGCGCTCACAGAGCACAGGATCATTAAGCTCTGGTTACTTGGGGTCATTCTTAACTCGCTTCTCTCTTTCATCACACCCCAGAGTTAATCCACCAAAAATATTGTTTGACTTTAATATTAAAATGATGATTAAAATCCAACCATTCCCCATTATCCACACTGTAACATCCTAGTCCAGTCACCATTATCTTCTGCCTGGGTTACTCGTACAGCCTTCTGATAGACAAAATAATGCCTCCCCTCCAACAAGATGTCCATGTCCTAAGCCTTAGAACCTGTGGCTATGTTTCCATATATGACAAAAGGGACTTTGCCTATATAATTAAGTTAAGGACTTTCAGATGGAGATTTTATCCTGGTGGGCCCAATGTGATAACCACAGTTCTTATAAAAGAGAAGCAAGAGGGCCAGAGTCAAAGAAGATATTACAAAGAAAGCAGAGGTCAGAGTATACAATTTTTGGAAGGAAGCCACGAGCCAAAGAGTGTGGGCAGCCTCTAGAAGCTGCATAACACAAAGGAACAGATTCTTCCCTAGAGCTTCCAGAAGAAATGCAGTCCTGCTGACAACTTGATTCCAACCTGGGAAGACTCATTTCAGATTTCTAACTTCCAAGACAGTAAGATAATAAATTTGTGCTACTGTAAGCCACCATCTTTGTGGTAATTTGTTATAGCAGCAATAGGAAACCAATACCAACCTCCTAATAGATTTCCTCACTCATATCCACGCTTCTTTATACTCTTCTCAGTCTAACCACTGCGATGACCTTGCTAAAACCAGTCATTTTACTCCACCGCTTTCCATTTCACTTGGAAGAAAAACCAAAGTCCTTACAATGACCTATGTGGTCTTACATGATTGATCTCCTTTTCTCTTTGACTTCATTTCTTAATATTCTCAACTCCCTGATTCAGTTCCAAGTGATACTGGCACCCTTGGTACTGATGAAGATTGCCAGAGGTACTCCTGTCGCAAAACCCTTGCACTGGTAGCTTTCTCTACCTAGAATATCTTGTCTCCAAACACTCACACAACTATTTCTCTTGTATCCCTCTGGCCTTTTTTCATGTGCCATCCATCAATAAAAGATACCCCAGCCATTCTATTTAATTAGGCAATCTGAAATCCTATCCCCAGTACTCTACTCTTGCTCTACTTTTCTGTTTTGTTTTTTTTTACAGCACATACATCACCTTCTGGCACACTATATGATTTCTGTTTAGTTCATTTGCTATTTGTTTGCTACCTACTTCTTCCCTACACATGCATCAACACACACACACACACACACACACACACACACACACACAAATATAAGCTCCACAAGAATAGGGGTTTTGTCTGTTTCATTTCCTGATATGCCCCAAATGCCTAGAATAGCACATAATAGGTGCTCAGTTAATATTTGCTAAATACATAAGTCATTTTAAAAATTAGTGCTTTTGATACACATTTAATTTTCTCAAATGAAAATTTTTAAGCAATGGAATAATAACTTCATTAAAGAATGTATTCAAATCACTATGAAAAACACTAAGGCCATAATAGGAAAATTTACAATTGATGAGAGAATATATACCACTAACAAACACTTGGGCAATAACTCAAACTCTTAAAATGTCAGTAGGGTGCTTGTTTTGCTTATTAATGTCCAAAAAATAAAATTATTAAGGACATTTTAATGCCTGTGATGATTCTGAGTTTCTGACAAATGATTCAGGTTTCATATAAAAATACTGAGCCTTGTTCACACTCTGTGGAACCCTTTTTACGTAAGTTTCTGGCTGGACAGTTACTGAATTGTTCTTTTCTCCTTTTTAGGTTTTACAGCTTTAAGTAAGGGGTCCAGCTCCTTCTCTGATAGACTGGGATGGACTTGCCTCCCTGATTTTTGTTGCCCACTTTTGGTTGTGATTTGTGGCCCCATTCAAGTAGTCAAGCATGTACGCACTGCCTCTGGAAAAGTGAGCTAGTTGTGCTTTTCTCTTAGCTTTAATTTTTGTTTTATCTTGTTCTTTCTCTTCTCTGAAGTGTCATCAATACCATTGGAAGGATAATGAATACTACATAACTTAACGTCATCAAAAGCTGCCTGAATCCCAAGCACTGAAGTGAGTTCTCCAGAGTCTATGACAGATCCCAAAGCTTAACAGCTCACTCCACACATGATCTAGTGATAAGCTTGATGACATGTGTAAAGAACCACTCCTCTCCATTTCAGAAGATAAAAAGAATGGGCCCTATGGCCTGTGAGCATATATTCCACTTCAATTATCAGATCAGAAGGCTAGTATCTCTATTTTTTTCCATGCTGACCACTTCATTATTAAGTCCAATTACAACACTGCTTTGTTCAGAAAAATAAATAAACCCTGACACTTAACCTCTCCACTCTGGTATCAAATAATCTAGGGCTGTTGACTATATTCATTCACTTCCATTGTAAGACCAGAGCCATCACATCCTCCTCTTTGGGCACAGGAATGAGAATGAATGTCTGCTGGTTTATTCAACAAACACTTAATGAATGTAACTAAGTGCCAAACCTAATGATGCCAAGAAGAAACAGTCTCTTTGCTAAAGAGTATAGACCACAGTAGATGAGACCAAGAAGCTACCAGGCAATTTACAGACCAGCATTAAAAATGGAATGAGAGAAGTCCATGTGCCCTTGATATCATGGAGCAAAAAGAAAGGACAATTAATCCAAATGGTGGGATAGGACCGGGGGACAAGACGAAGAAATTGAATCTTTCAGGGCAAGTCAAAGGTTGGCAGTGAAAGATAAGAAAATGAGATGAAGAGGAGAAGGGATTTAGGGAGTCTGAGCAAAACCTGGAAGTGGAGAAAACATGAAACCAGACATTTTCAGGGAAGAAATTTGGTATGGTTAGAGTGTAGGGCAAAAGAAAAACGTGGAAGAAGACAGAGTTGGACAACTAGGCAAGCACCACATTATAGAAGCATATATACCATACTAAGTATCTGCTTTTTTTTTTTTTTTTTAAGGTATGGACTTTTTTCTTTAACTTCTCTACATCACTGAGTTTTCTCCCTTATTTATGTCATATTAGATACCTGGAGGTTGGTTAATAATGATTAAAGCAGAGATTTTATGTCCAAGCAGAATTTAATATTGTCCTTTCCAACCTTGAAGTATTTATTCAATTTATTCATTCTTCAAAAATAGCTGCTTTGCTAATACATATTTGCTAATTACAGTAGTTATAGATAAATAATGCTTTGACTTGATGTGCAAATGTTCAATTTTCTCCATGCTCTTTGGCATTCTTTAGGTCAATAGTTGCTTTACTATTTCTCAATGTTTAGATTTACAGGCTTTATTTTTTTTCTTGAAGATAGATTTAAAAATGAGTTCACCCTAACAAAGTCTGTTAATTGACATTAAATTTTATGTCCTATTCTGTTTATGAGCAGATATTTTTTAATGTGGGTTTTCTTTTCCTCTAGCTAAACTCTATTTGTATGAGAAATGGGAGAGGTTTTCCATTATTTATCTTTCTATTATGCTTTATTTTTTGCCTAGCATTCACTTATCCAAATTCTTTATTGACCACTGAATCTGGTACAACAATGCACTGAGCCAAGGTTAGCCCCTTTTGAATCCAATCTTATCTCTGCAAATAACCTAGCTATTTAATCCTGTGCAATTTACCTTTCTCCTCATCAGCAAAATGAGAGTCGTAGGCCGGATCATCCGAAAATGCTCTTCTAGCTGAGAGATTTTATTCTCGTGGCTAAGCATTAATATACGTAATGGACCTCATTATGGTTCATTCCTCTGCTTATCTCACCTGTACATTTCTTCACTCATAAATTTGTATACTTTGCTTGTGAACTCTCCTTGTCTATAGACTGGTGTTGCTGCCTGAGGGGCCAAGACTGAGTCATCCATTTACTTACGTGACCATCAGAAGTATTGCTGAAGGGTCTCAGCTTGTAGGAGTTACTCAGTGACCCTTTGTCATGACGAAGGCATAGTAGGAGTTTTCTGTGCTTTGTGTCCCTTGTTGTGGGCTTTAGATGTTATATACTTTTTATTTTTATTCCAAAGCAGCAGGTGGTTTCTGTGCTATTATGAAGCCTAAAGAGAAAGTTTAGTTACCAAGTAATACACTACTGTTGCTTCTGTATCATCAGCTCTCAAATATCCAGGAAAGGTTGGTTCAGCTTGACCCAGCGTCAAACTGTCTTGACTTATTGCTATGACCCAAATGGTGTGGCTTTAGAGAATGAAATCTGTGGTGCTGTTGAGCTAAGTCATATACAAGCACAAAAATAAAACACACTGTGCAATCAAAATATCAAAATTGTGGACATCCTCATTAGATGATCTTCATTTTTGCTTCCTTCAATCTGCTTCTCTCTCCCTTGTTTGCTAAATTTGACCTATCTATTTCAAGCCTTCCTTGCTAAGCCTGACATCAATGTCTGGTTCTTGTGGGAATACAAAGTCTCACTCCCTTGTCTCAACTTAGGACAACAGTAAAGAGCTCTCTCAGACTCAGAGCTCCTTAGGGATTTCACAAAGGCTTTCATTGTGACTGTATCATGACCCACTGTTTCCTTCTGCCCAGGCTAGATTTCTTTCTTTTTCTACAAGTGTTAATCCCAAGAGCACTTTTAAATAAAACCCTGGCATTCTGACATTTCAGTGTCTACTTCCCAGAAAACTCACCCTGCAACAAGGCCAGAAGAAATGAAAAAGCCAAAGATAAACAGGAAAAATAGGTAAGCTGCTCAGTCTTCTCTACTCAGTCTTCCCTCAGGCCAAAATTTGAGCACAGTAACTAACTTACCTCTCACAATAACTAGTAAGCTGCATCACCATGTATAAAAACTAGGTGTGTCCCAGATGCTCATGATACACCACATCCCCTGAGTCCACATGATTTCAGGCCAGTCTTAGTGAGGCCCAGGCCCATAGCCAGTATCCCACATCAGGCACAAAGCATTCAGCTACATGCAATTGCAACTTAAAAGTGTAGGGAGCTTTAATACTCCCAGCAGTAACCTGCCCCAGTAGAAGGTGAGTGTGGGTGAATAGTCAGTCTACCCTTCCATACTCTGGTGGGACAATTAGGAGGTAAGTTCTACACTCTTCCAGTAATGGAATAGCAATCCAATAGACTGAGCCCTTGTCTCTACATAATGGTTTACTAGGGCTGCCATAACTAAATACCACAGATTGGTGGCACTTAAATGATAGAAATTTTCTTTCTCACAGTTCTGGTGGCAAGAGGTCCAAGATCAAGGTTTCAGTAGCCTTGGTTTCTTCTGAGGGCTCTCTCCTTGGCTTTTTCTCTGTGTCCTCACAGGGTTGTTCCTCTGTGCATATACAGGTTTGTGTCCTAATCTCTTCTTCCTATAAGGACTAGTCATATTAAATTAAGGCCCACCTATATGACCTGTTTTATCTTAATTACTTATGTAGAGGTCCTAACTTCAAATACAATTACATTCTGAGGTACTGGGAGTTAAGATTTCAACACATGAATTTGAGGATAGGGGATACAATTCAGGCTATAAACCCCAATAATTAAATATATGCTTTATCAGCACTTCCCTTTCCCTGTCTCACTTTTCCCTCCCCCATTTCTACTTCTGTTCTCAGAGGAACTCAACAAACTATCTTAATCTCTAACTGACCAAACTAGTAGCTCCATGAGGAAGTTAGGAAAAGGTTGGACATAAACAGGTCTTTCTTGGAAACCATATAAACCTCTTCTATCAGCAATACATCTTTGATTCTGCCTATTCCTTTGAATCAAATTATCTAGGCACTTTGAGCTAAAAACAGGAAATTGAGAGAACGAGATAAAGGTGCACACACAAGTCTACCAGTCAGCTTCAACTCTGTCAGCAAAATTAAGTTGGTACAAGACGTAAAGTCATGTAGGTGTCTTAGCAAGAGAAGAAAGTGTGTATCCAGCAGCAATGTGGCTGTGATATTCCCATGTGGGGCAGAAAAAAGTGGCTGCAACATACTAAGCATAGAGCCATCCAGGCAATTTATAAAAAGTTTCCCAAAAGAGAAAAGTAGAATTTAACACCTTTTGGGTTTGTAATATTTTTCATTGAATTCTTTTCAGTTGAATTTTGAAATGACAGATATGTTCTAAGGCAAAATCCTATGGATTTTTTTCATCACCCTTTGTTTTGCCATGAATTTCTATTTTCTTTATTTAAATTCTATAAGCTGTTAGCCTAAAAGTAGCCACCTTACTTCTAAAAAGCTTCCTTAAGTTAATTTTTTTAAGATAATCTACTAATCACTCTGAATGACCTGTGGATATACAACAGTTAATGAAGATTGAAGCAAACAAACCAAAACCTAAATAACCACAATAGTCACATTTCACGGTAAATGAACTGAACATGCTCCATGCTTACAAAGGACTAAAATAAGAGCTATGATTTAATGACCTTCTCCTCTGTATCATTCTTTTAAAATAATTATCACATTCAATATCTCCAAAACCCTGAAACATGGATATTATTATTCTACATGTTTTGACCATAAGGAAAGGATTTAGAAAATGTCAACTAATAAATGACATAAATGGAATTTGAACCCAAATCTGATTCTTAGTTTTTTTTACTTCCAGTGATTCTCAATCAGGAATGGTTTTTCAAATTAATTGGAAAGCTTTTAACAGTGACAGGTGTCACTATATGCAAAAAATAAATAAATTGAAATGAGTCAGAGACTTAAATGTAAACACTAAAAATAATAAATCTTCTAAAAGAAAACACAGAAGATTATAATCATAATCATTAGATAGGCAAATTGTATAAGTAAGATTCAAAATATACTGGCCAATAAATAAAGGAATAACAAATTAGATTTATCAAAATTGAGATCTGCTCATCAAAAGGCACTATAAAGAGTGTGAAAAGGTAAGCTACAAACTAGAAAAAGTTATCTACAACACATATATTTTTTAAAAGGATTGGGTCCATTCAATGAGCATTGGAAAAGGTGTTCCTCTTCAATCATCAGAGAAAAGCAAAATAAAGCCACTAAGCACCTAATTGCATGACTAAAATGGAAAAATCTGACAAAGGTTGAGGATAATATAGAAAAATAGTAACTCTCTTACATGGCTGGGTGTAAGTGTTAAATGCTAGAATCACCCTGAAGAGTTCTATATCAAAAAATAAACATGAATATACCCTAATGAGGCAGCCCCCTAAAGTTGCAGCACTTATAATTCTACCTGTGGATATATACCCAACAGATGTGAGTGCTACACCCATCAAAACACCTATACAATGCTCATAGCAGCTTTATCCGTAATAAAAAAAAAAAAAAACTGTAAATAAACCAAGTGTTCATCAAAAGTAGAATGGATCAACAAATTGTGATATATTCATGCAATGGAATACTACATAGCAATGCAAAAGAAGAAACTACTGATACAGTAAATTAATAAGTAAATCTCGCAGATATAATGTTGAGTGAAAGAAGTCAGACACAAGAATACTCTTTATAGGAATCCATTTATACAATGTTCAAAAATAGGCGAAATAATCTCGAAATAATCTATGGTGAAAGAGGTGAGTTATCCTTGGCTGAGAGTGATTTACTGGCTGAGAGTGATTTATTGACCGAGTATGATCACAGGTGAGTTTTATGGGATCTGGAAATCTTGATTTTCTCTTAATTTTAGCAGTGATTACATGGGTATGTATATGTACATATTTATATACACCAACATGTGCATGTATAAAAGTCATGAGGTCTACACTTAAGATTTACACACTACTGTATGTATATTATATTGTAATCTTAAAAAAAAAAAAAGTATAGTGGTTGGATATCTTCGGAAAAAGGGCTGAGGGAGAGGGAATACACAAGTATATATATTTTAAAAATTCCCCAGATTATCCAGGTCATTCTGATACACATCCTTGTTTTCCAATCACTTTATCCCTAGACTCAGGTAACTCAATCACTGTGCAAAGAGTCAGCCCTCATGGGAACAAGTTCTGGCCCTGCAGGTAACAAGCTGAGTAACCTTGGATAATGTAGCCACAAAAACAAGGATCTGGACTAGACGAGCTCTCAGGCCCCTTCTCACACAAACATTGTAAATTCTATGACATAAATCCATACCATTTGGCCAACACACACAAATAAACCCCATATTAAAACCTAGGGGGAGTAGGTGGTTGAATAACATGATATAATTTAAATTATGGCTGCTTAAAAGTTCTTTCACACTAAATGTATTTTACATACTATCTTAAGACATTTAATCTTCTATATTATGCTTAGGCGCTGGTTGAATGGCAAATTCTTAAAAGATGGCAACACATTAAGCTATTACCAGTCATTAACACTTCATTATGGATATGACAATAAATCATTTTCAATTTGATAGTTACCTAAAATTCTACCCTTTAAGAAAAGGATATAGAATTAAAGGCAGTTTGGTGTATAGTGGAAAAAACATAAAACTGAGAGACAGGAATCTGCTTTCTATTCACATTTACGCTACAAATTAACTCTGTGCCTTTGAATAGGTCCTTTCTTGCCCCTAGACCTCAGACTGTCCATCAATAAAATGTGAGGATTGGAATATATAATCTATAAGTGTCATGAGCACTATATAATTCTATGACTCTTTTTAAGCCAGTTTGAGCCCTTAGGTGAGGGCAGAGGCCATAAAATTGCCTTTGTGTATGTGCCACCCAAAGTGTTTGCCACTTACAAAATACTATCTGGTGGGAGGCAGGAGAAAGGTAAAAGAGGAGTATACTGTCTTCGTTTTCTTAAGACAATTCATGCAAGATATATTTAAAACCCCAATAAAAATGCATAGGACAGAATCAGCTGACCAAGAGAACAAGGCTGGAGGTGTGGTTTATATGAGCCCTCCCTTGTGCAAAAGGGAAAAGGGAACTCAGTCACAAGAGAGCCATTGAACTATGAGGCCAAGCCAATAAACTCAGTCTTTGACTAGCACAATCATTTCTGTTTTCCTAATGAGACTAGAGAGGACCAACTTTATAATAATGAGACTCAGTCAGCATGAGGTGTGTTTGAACTCTGACTCCCGTACTCCAAACAGACCATTTCAGGACAATGGCCAGGATGTCTGGTTTTTATAACTGTAAGATTTATAGGGAGCACACTGTCTTTTGCACTGAGCCTTTCAGTCTTAGGAAGTCAGTCACTACTTCATTTTTTCATGGCTGCTTCCAGGTGTAAATACTGCTAACCCAGGAGTCACTGGGCCAGGAAATACACTTATATGGGCCCATGTTTCCTTAGAACCGAATGGAACCTACAATTTCAAGAAGTCCAAGAAATAGTCAGCAAGCTGATGATGATAACAGGTTGCTACTGATCTTAGCAGAATAGGGGGCTCACCTATAACTGTAGTGAAGGAAAATCTCCCTTTGTACAAACCTGCCTCATCCTCATATGCTTTTAAGTAGCTCCTTTCCCTGCCCCTTCCCTACCTCCCTTTCTCCCTCTGCCCTCCTCCTCTTCTCCTTACACTCCAGATATGCCCCCCGCCCCAAGAAATATTTAGCTTATACTTGCAATGAGTTTCAGGAAGCTCACTGGGGCCCTGCCTGAACACTGACTGTAATTTAGGGTGAGTTATGTTTCAATTACCTCTATGTTATAGCGTACTAGTGAGGGCAGGCATTATGTCATGTCAGGGATACAGGCAAAAGAAAATACAGATGCCCCCATTACAGGCGGTGATGGAGCAGCTTTAATAATATTGGGGGAAATGGAACATAAACGCCTTTCCAGCTGCACCATTACTGCACATTAGCAATACCACGTGGCCAAGTGGGGCGGGTTGGCGGGGGGGGGGGAGGGGGCACTGGGAAGAAGGCAATACAGGTATGGTAGTAATTGGAGTTTTTTCTCTGCATTGAGAAGGAGGCAAGAAGTCCTATAAAAACCTTGGAAATGTGTGGGGGTTTTTTTTCTGTGAATAAAGATCTTACCAATGACATAAAACATCGCTTTTCAATAATAAAAAAATCTAATTTCTAGTGACTTTTCCCATTTCACATGGGAAGGCTCTTACATGTGCTCTCACCCTCCTCCCATTCTCTCTCCCTCATTTTCTCAGCTTCTTTATTTTCTTGGCACAAATAGCAATCATTGCTCAGAGAATGTGCAGGGTTAGGCTGCTTTGTAACTCGAACCTTTTATTCAGGTTACTCTTATATACTAAAAAGGAAAATATGTATTGGCTAAATGTCCTTGTTATAAAACCTGAGAATGGAAGGCAGCTACCCTGCCCCTCCCCACACACACACTAAACCTTTCCAAACCATGATTCAATTTATCACTTACAATGGAATTTTAGCTAATGCTAATGTCCACCTTCTATTTTTTTCAAATGAGGGGGAACCATATATAGATATTTTTTCCTAGAATGATTGGTTCTTTTTAAAAGAGGAAGTGATGGAAATTAAAAAGAGCCTCCACAACCTGCTGATGATCTGTGCTTTGAGGATTGGTGGTTTGCAGGTGTTGAGTTTGATGAAATACAGTAAGAAAGATGAGGCTGTAGATGGCATTGGTGGGTTGCTGCTTCCAACAGCTGTTTAACTTTGTTGAGTTAAAACAAATACAGTCAGTCAGAAGTGCCTTTTATTTAACCAAAGAGGAACAGATTGGTAACTAAAATAAATAGTATATATAGTTGGTCTAACTTTCCTCTAATTAAAATGATGGTGTAAGCCTAAAATGAAAAAGAAAGCATGAGACATAGCAACATGCACAGAAAATACACTGGGAAATATAGAGAATTTTGAACCAAATGGGGCTGGGGAAAATACATGCTAAAGAAAGATAATTGTGTATGTGTACTTAATGATCTTTATCTCCTTGTAGATGTAAATTAAACTTGCTGGAGAAAATGTGGAAATTGCACATACATATGAAAAAGCACTTCAGTTATTATTTCAATTACATCAATCTTTTTTTATGATTCTACTTAACGTTTCAAAAAAAACAATCATTCCTTCATTCGCTAAAAAGTTCTTCAGTGAGCATCTACTATGCAGTAAGCACCATTTTGCTCAATATGAAATGAAGACCTATATGATAAACAAAATAGGCATGGTGAATACACTACCAGAGTTTACGTCCTATTTAGCAGTGTTAAAAACAAGATAAGAGGTCCAAAATGGAATTGCTTATGTTAAGTCTATTACCAAACCAACACTTTAACTGAACCACAGTTTCATTTCTCCCAGGAATGAAATATTAAATCATCAACCAGTGGTTACCACTAAATTGCCTAATCAATACTAGTCAGGTCATCTGCATAATAGGCCCCTCCCATCCCTTAAAGAAATGTAACTTTCCAATTGCCAAGTCAATTTTTTCTTAATATATGATTTCCTTGTTATCACTCCCTATAAAAGTCTTTCATTCTTTATAGGTCTTCAGAATTCTGTTTTACCTGTTAGATTGGGTGTTGTCCGATTTTCACTCAAATAAACAAAATTTTTAATATTCCTCATTTTATCTTTTAACAACAAAAATAGACAACAAACAAATCAAATAGTCTGTGATGCATTCGAGGATGCAGTATGTTGTATCAGAGCATAACACCAGGGAAACTTTAGAGGCTTCTGAGAAATCAGGATTTTACTGCATATGTGATTTTGCATCCTGCCACTAAATACTCTGAAAACATTTTTAATGGCTGGATAGCCTGTCTTTTAAGCAAAACTTTAATGTATCTATTGCTCTCTTCTTTGTGTTTTTCTTCCATGGCTTTTATGTTGAGAAAGAGTTTTTGCCTAAAAATCTGTTAGTCATCTATGTTTTCTTCTGTTTTTGTTGTTGTTAGTTTTGTTATATTTCACATTTTAAATTAATTTAAAATTTATTTTGATGTAAATGCTAGAAAAAATTAGACTTTCCACATTAAAAAAATTAAAGTAACAATTCCTGAATCACACATAGGTTCTTCATTATTTTATGATGTACTATTTGTCACATATCAAGTATTTAAACATAGTAGAGTTTATTCCAGGAGTATTCGATTGATAGGTCTGTAAATACTTACATCAAAAGATTTAAAATTTCTTTAGCTGTATCATCAATTTTAATGTCCAATAAGACAAATCCCTTTCTCCATTTTCCAATTTTTCTCAGCTAAATTCCTACTAGTCTGTTTTCCAGATGAATTTTAGAATTATTTTTTCAAGACCAGCTACAAAAAAAAATTAATAGGTACAGTTAATCCTCAAGTTAATCCTCATTTTTCATGGATTCCACATTTGCAAACTTGCCTATTCACAAAAATTGATTTGTAACCCCAAAATAAGTTTTTAGGGTGCTTTTATGGTTATTTGAAGATGTGAACAGAGCTGCAAAAAATCTGAATTGCCCAACACACATATTCCCAGCTGAGGCAGAAGAAAGCAGTGCTCTACCTTCTTGTGTCAGCTCTCATAGTATAAACAAGTACCCTTGTTGGTATATTTAGTGCCATGATTTTCACATTTTTTGTGCTTTTTTTCAGGTGATGTAATTGTTTAAAATGGCCTCCTAAAAGTAGTGTTAAGTGTTGTCAACATCATTAAAGCCATGATGTGCTTTACAGAAAAACACATGTTAGATTAGCTTGGTTCAAGCATGAGTTTATAGTGCTGCTGGTCATGAGTTCAATGTTGGTGATCAACGATATACATTAAATAAGGTGTCTTTAAACAGAAACACACATAAAGCAAAGTCATATATTGTTTGGTTGGTGAAAACAATGTCACCAGAGGCTCTCAGGAACCTAACTCTGTATTTCTCCCTATTTCAATGTTCCCAGCAACTTTATACATGCTACCACAGATAAGGAAAATCAATTGTATTCTTATAGATATTGCTTTAAATTAATGTATTAACAAGAAAAATTCTTTAAAATAAAGACAACTGACTTAGAAATATGTTTCATGATTTCTTCCATAATGCCCTATTCATTTTATTATGCTCACTCCTAGGTATTGTACTTTTCTGATTTGCTTTTGTGAGTGGAATTATTTTTCTCTTATATCTTTTAATGAATTACTCTTTGTTTATGGAAGAACTATTAGTTTTCATAAAATTACTTTGTATCCAGTCACTTTGCAAAACTCTAATTATCATAATTTTAAGTTGATATTTTTTCTTCAGAATAAAATAAAATATTATGCAAAAAAATACTAATAATTTTTATTCCAAAAGTTTTGCCTCTTGTTCCTGGGTTGTTTTCAGCTTGTTTTATTGGAAAGAACTTTTAGAGCAGGCAACTTCCTCTTATTCTTAATTAAAATGGGATTATTTCTACTGTTTTGCACAAGTATATAGTTGGATCTTGTTTAACGTGGTAAGAAGTGTTTTCTAAGAGTTCTGATGGAATGAGTGTTGAATATTATCAGAAGTCTATTTAATACTTCTTGAGGTAATCATTTTCCCCTTTGGTCTCTTGATCCAACTAATTGATCTCTTAATATTAATTCACCATTACATTCTGAATATGTCTTACATTGTATTTGTGTATTATATTTAAGATATGCTTGGATTCAATTTACTCATGTTATTTAGGTTTTGCCTCTATATAAATGAGATATTATTTAAAGGTAAAATTACAGAGAGCTTTGTGCTTTAAACACACTTTTTTCTGCTGTCACTGTTAGGTTTTGCTATCGAATCTGATAACGTCATTACATGAAATCAATAACTTTATATCTTTTTCTAAATTCTATTCCCTAAATCTTTGAAAAAACTGGCATACATATAAACATTGAAAATTAGAATTTAAAAAATATATATCTGTGGTAAATTTTCAATTTTCCTAATTTTTAATGCATCTAGGCTTTCTATTGGGTAATTGTGATTTTTTTCTTTTGGAAAACTGTTTGTTGCATTTAGATTTTCAAATTTATTAGCATTCTGTTATGGTCTAAATGTGTACTTCCCAAAATTCATATGTTGAAAATCTAATGTCCAAGGGGATGATATTAGGAGGTGGGGTCTTTAGGAGGTGATCATGTTGGTCATGAGAGCAGAGCCCTCCTGAATGGGATCCGTGCCCTTATAAAAGAGACTCTAGAGAGATCTCTCACCCTTCCATCAGGAGAAGCCACAATGAAAAATTGGCAGTACGAAGCCCAGAAAGGGACCTGTACCAGAACCCACTCATGCTGGCACCCTGGTCTTGGACATCTAGCCTCTAAAACTGTAAAAAATAAATTTCTGTTATTTATAAGGCACCCAACCCAGTCTATGGTATTTGGTTACAGTAGCATGAATGGACTAAGACATACAGTATTATTTGCTAATTTTTAAAATTCTCTTCTCTTTCAAAAATTCCTTTCTCCTGTCTATTTTATTTTTGTTCTTATTATTAATTAGCCTTGCCATAGCATGTCTAATTTTTGTATGTTTTCGAAATAACCACTTTTATTTAGAATGGAGAGTCTTGAGAATTCTTTTGAGGATGTTAAAGACATTCTTTCATAGAGGAGCGGTCATGTAAAGGAAGGTGAAAGTCCAAGCTCGGGCACAGCACAATGTTAAGGGATGAAGATAGCACTCTGAGTTAAGGGGAAGCTGGCACTCTTACTTCTCTGGAGGCACAGAGGCAATAGATGAAGCATAGCAATGCACAGCTATGAAACACGGTCAGCTGCAGGCATCTGTAATGGTGATAAATGGTGAGCCACTTTAAAATTTTGAGCAAGATGTGGAAGATCCAACATTATGCAGTTTTTAAACTGTTCTAGGAGGAATTCATGAAAAGGCTTAGAGATCAAGACAGGAAGGCTTTCCAGGAGGCTATTAAAATCCTAGCCAAAGGAGTAAGCAGGAAAAAACAGATAAAAAGATTCCCTGGTTCTGGTGAAAATACACTGCTTATCCAAAAAGGGGACATTTATCTGCTGAGTATGAAAGTATTTACAGGGATGTATGGACAGCATATTTGAAAGTGTACCTGTTCCCCAAATCTGGAATATTCTTCTCTGAGTTTCTTAAATATGAAAATTTGGTACTGAATAACCTCTCAAACAGAACTTTGAGTCTGTCCAATATAACCAGTGTCCAAAACATGTGGGACATGGAGGAAAAAGAAATAGAAATTTACCCCAAAGTTTTATATAATGATGAAGAAAGAAACTGGGACAGGCTGAAAGCTTAATAAGAAAAAATTAAGTACTTTTTGATTTATTAGGTTAGAAGAATCTGCATGTAATTCCACGTTGAGCTGCCCTGAGATTAGTAAACACAAGTAGGGGTGGAGGGGACGTTAAGAACTAGAAAATAAAATACTAATCATTACAGTAATAATAATGCTGCCGGCTATTGTTCTATTGCTATCATTTTTTGAATGATTATTATGTCACAGATGAAGTGCTATTTTCCATGCCTTATCTAGGGTCATTGTTCCAATGATACACTTGAGAAAAAGAAACTGAGGCTTGAAGAGTTAGAGTAACCTCTTCTACTCCTCACAGATAATGACTGAAAGAATCAGTATCCAAACCCAAGACTTTCAGCTCCAGATCTGAGTTCTTAATCACCATGTTATATGGAGTCATTCTTATCCAGGCAGCAATTCAGACCAGGAAAAAGGAAACAGAAAAACTATCTTAGACAGATAAAAGATAGTAGGATTGAAATTTAAAGCAGCATTTATGAGCGGAAGAGAAAGAGCTGCCAAATATTCGCTTTAAAGCTACAAAAGAATGAAGCACAGACAAGGTTTTGAAATTAATCTTTTCAGCTTTTTCATTACAAGAGAGTAACATGCAGAATTCATCTTATTAGGTTAAAAATAAAAATAAATATTATACTTACATACATTTATATGGTCAAATAAATGACATAAAAAGGATAAAAGAATAACTCATCCATACATTCGTTGACTGAGCAAATACTTATTAAGCCTTTACTACCAGCCACACTGAATTTCAAGAGTTAAGATTTTAATAGCAACTCTGAGGAGACACAATACCCTCACGGAGTTTGCAGAATAGTGGGACAGAATAAGACACCAATCAATAACCACACAAATAAATGTATAATTACAAACTGGTTTAAATGTAATGAAAGAGCAGGACAACCTTATATAAAGGGGCCCATGACTTAGTCTGGCAAGTCAGAGAAGTATTTCCAGAAGAAGTGTCATGTAGAACAAAGTAGGAATTACTGGGGAAGATGAAGAGGATGGATGGTCTAAGCGGTGGACCTGCATACAGAAATCCCAAGGCAAGGGAAGCACGGCAGGTTTAAGGAAGAGGAAGGAGGCTATGTGGCTGGTGCACAGAGTGAAGGAGAGAGCAGATGGGGCTGGACAGTTCACACAGGGCTCTGGAGGCTGGGTAAAGGAATTTGCTTTCTATTCTAAGAACAAGGGGAGGCGACTGGAAAGTTTTCATCCAAACAATATGTTCAGGTTGAGAATTAAAGAGATCTGTGTCACTTCAATGTGGAGACAAGACAGAAGGAGGGTCCAAGTGGGTATAGGAGTCCCAGGCATGGCTGCTGTGGAGCACAGGTGAGATGACACCAGCTTGGACCAGAAGGATGACTGCTGGCAGAGAGAGGAAAAAATGACAGATTGCAGAGACAATGAGAAGAGAAATCCAGCAGAGCTGGTGATAGTTTAGCTAAAACAGTGATGTGGAAAGAAAAGGAAATGTCAAAGAAGACAAGTTTTGTGTCTTATAAAATTGGGTAGGTGATGGTACCATTCTAAAGATAGAAATAACTTATTGAATACTTAACTATGAGCTAAGGACTCTACTACATTTCTCTGGTTTGTTGTTGTTGTTGTTGTTGTTGTTGTTGTTGTTGTTGTTTACCACAGGTGTACAGAACAGCATTAATGCCACATATTACCATGTTAGAAACATTATACCATTTAAGCCTCATCATCCTAAAACCGTCTCCACCCCTTGAAAAAAATTTCCTGTGAGGTCAGCAAGATTATCATCCACATTTTGTAGTGGTGGAACCAAAACCGAGAGGCAAAGTAACATGGTCAAAGTCACACAGCCTGTAGACTATGGAAGTTGGTCTTATTCCAGAGAACATGTCTTAACGACTATACTCAATATCTGTGTATGATTAAATGTGAGTTGATTAGAGATTTCAAGGAGAATGAAATCATTCTCCTTGGACTTTTAACTTTTACTCTGCGATGGAAATTAGTAAGAATAATGTGGTTGTATAGGAGATGGGAATAGGGTAAATTTGGCCACAAAGAAGCAGACTGAAAATTAAAGACCAAAAATTAGGAAGTAAATATACTTTTAAATAAAACACATTTAAAAAAATCTTTTATTCCTAAACTAATCAGTAGTCAACTTTTACAGTAATTTTGGAAAATATTACATAGATTTTAATAAATATCTCAGCATTCAAGCTTTGGATGATTTTTTAATTTCCTAGAGTCTCACTGAAAGAAACTCTTGACATCAAAATAGGGAGGTTTTGAGCCACGTGAAGAAAAATATATAATGAAAACAGATTCTCGTGCTTCCAGGAGACATTTTTCAAAGCTTGTTTCACTTAAAAATTGTATCTAGATATTTATGTATTTATTTCCTCCCTGGATAGTCCTGTTCCTGTCTCCCCTTGATGGTTTCGACCAGAGCCTGTATTCCCTGGAGTGCTCCCTAGGTGCAACATCTGATCTCCTGCTTATGACGACCACTGTTACCCAGCAAATAAGGAAAGATCTAGGGCCTTTTCCGCAGTTTCCCCTTCTCTCATGAGGAAATCAAGCTCTGCCAGTGCTGGTTCACTTCTCCCTAGTCTAAGGCAGGACACAGCAAGGCAATACATTTTCATCAAAGCTAAAGCACAATTGTGCTCCAGAGAATTGGGGTTTAATATAATTTATGAGGAGCCACTTCCAAGGGAGATCATGGAACCTCCAGTTTAATTGGGGTGATCTGGAAGGCTCTACATCTGTCAACGAGCAAGGAGATGGTGATGCATGAACAGAAACAGAAATCACTCTGCACACCCTCCTTATTCTATATATATTTCTCTGAAGCTCTCAGCCATGGTTTTTCTTGCTAATTTTCTGCTTCTCTTATTCTCCTTTTTAATCTTTATGTGATTCTCTTTTATTCTTTATCAAATGTGTGTATGTAGGGAGGCATAACTCCTTCCTGGGAGTGAGAGTCATCCCCTTTCTCACCAGTCCCTTCCCATCCTATCCCACAAAAGCCCCAGGAGTAGTAAATGGGAAGGGGCTTGGTGACACGGTGCTGCTGCCCTCACCAACTGATAAGCAGCTCTAATTATGTCTGTAATATTAATTTACCAAATATTTATTGGATATTTACCATATGCTAGACATTCTTCCAGGCATTGAGTATATACGGCAGTCCATAGAATAGATTGTATTCCAGTGAGGGAATAAATAGAAGCAAAATAAAAAAGCAAAATATACAGTAGGTTCTTTGGTGACAAGCATTATATATATTTTAAAAAGTAACGCAGGTGAAGGAATAAATCTGGCTATGTAAGGGAAGGGTATTCTAGACAGAGGGAATAGCCAAGGCAAAGGTCCTGAGGCCAGAGAATGCCTTAGTGTTTAAGGAATAACAAGAAGTCCAACATGAATGAAGTCAAGAGCAAGTGATGCAGTAGAATATGAATTAGGTGAAGTTAGGGTGCAGATCACACAATGCCTTGGGGGCCACTGCAAGGACTTTTTGACTTTTACTCTGAGATGGAAACCACTGCATGTTTTGAGCAAAGAAGTAACACAATTTGACTTTAATGTGAACAGTCAGTGTGAACTAAGAATATATTCAAGATAAACTGAACATATTTATTCAAGTTAAAGAGTATTTAAAATTTTTCTTTGCATCAGATATTGTGTGGGAGACAAAACTGTATAAAAAATTACCCACTTACAAAAGTTAGCGAGCTCCCTAAAGAAAAAGGCCAAACATTTGAAAAGCCATCATCACTGCAGAGAGATGAAAGATGACTGTCCCAAGTAAAGACCTTTGAACCATTAAGAAAACTAACAGGAATCTTCCAGAATAGTTTCAGTAGAGAGGAAGGGACAGAGCCAAGATTTTAAGGAATGAAAAGGTGATCTGAGAGTCAAGAAGGATTATGCAAATATGGTCTATATGCCATAATTTCTTTGATATTTCTCCCCTCAAGAAGTGGACCTTAATCTTCTTCCCTTGAATGTGGAAGAGATTTAGGGACTCACTTCTAGCAAACAGAATACAGAGGAAGTGATGGGAGATCTATTCTGAGATTAGGTTATTAAAAGACTGCAGCTCCCACCTTGGGGGTGCTTTCTCACTTAACTGCACACACTTTCTTTTCTCCCTCTCTCTCTTGTTCTCTCTCTCTCATCACCCTTTCTGATGATAGCCATTTCATGAGCCATCCTATAGAGAGACCAACATGGGGAAGAACTGAAGGTTGCTGACAGCAGGCCATGAGCGAGCTCAGAAGCAGATACTCAGGCCCCTTCATGGAATGACAGACAGCTTGACTGAAATGTCATGAGAGATGTTGAGCCAGGTTCACACAGCCAAGTCATTCCCCAGATTCCTGAACTTCAGAAAATGTGTGTGACAATAAATGTTTGCTGTTTTAAGTTGCCAAATTTGGGGGTAATTCGTTACTCAGCAACACATAACTAATACAAGGGTATATTCATGAGTAGAATGAAGATGGAAGAAAACAGAAAGAACATTAACTTGAGAGAATAGCAGAGATGATATGTTTGTATTTTTAAATATGGGAGACTTTAGCCTAGTCATTAATTCATCTCATTTGCAAGTAGCAAATATATATGGAGTGCCTAAAATATGTCAGGCACTGTTGCATCAGTTTTACAGATGAATTTTAAAGTCTTTCAAAGCTCTCTATAAGCTAAACTCCATATTCCCATTGCATCGATTTGTCTTATGAGCATTATTCCAGAAACTGGAAGTAATAAATTTTAAGGACAGAGACATTTGCATTATAGATTTGCTTTTCAGATTCAAATTAAGTCTTTCTCTTTTACCTAAATTTAAGGACTTCTATTTTCCTACCCCTTAAAGAATAACAGTGGGTATTAAAAAGTGAAAACCACCTTTAAATATTCTGCAAAAGCATCTATTACCTAAGGAAATATCTGTATCACAAATGAGATATCATTTTCAAAGTTTCTTCTTCCTCCTTTTTACAGATAAAATTATTTTTTTCATAAAATGATGCATGTATCTTTTAAAGAAGCAAAGATAAAAATTTTAAGAATTTTAAGAATCAGATCATATTACCTAGTAACAATTATTCTTAATAATAAGTAAGCATCATTTCAGATACGGATAGAAGAGTGGATGGAAGGATGAGCGAGAGATGGTCAGAGATAAATAAAGGCAGAAATAATTCAATAAAAATGGTTATCCAACAAAAAATATCCTTTTATATTTGTGTTAATAGTAAGTAAAGAAAAATATGTAAGTAAAACAAGGAATTGCTGGAATTTGCATAAGTACCTATTTTTTAAGATAGGAGATATTTTTTAAAAAAGAAAAAGACAAACTTAAGAAAGAAATAATAGGAGAAATATTAAGAAGCTAGAGTTATTATTTTCCTTCTGGATTAAATGTGTCAAATTTAGTCAATATTGATTGATTGCTTGTTCTGAAAAATGAGAAAATTAGCACTCCCACCCACCTCCCCTGACCCATCTCCAGATTTTTATTATGTTATTTTAATAACATCAAGTTATATATCATTTGCCTTCTGTTCTGCAATATATTACCAGCTTTCTCTTAGTTCTGCATTAATGTGGACTCAATATTTACACCAATACTTTTACCACAATTCTTCCATTTTGAGCTTTTTAAAAAATTTATATTTTAATTGGCTGTATTTCATCAAGTACTTTAAAATGATATAGTACCTAAGTGCTTGCATATTTAGGAATGTCTTCTTACTCCTTTCATACTTAAACAACTATTTGAATGGTTATACAATTTATAGATCACAGTTTCCCCACCTCAGAATCTTGCAGATTCCCCTCTCTCCCTGCCTTCCTTGCCATTTAATGTGGTTTTAGAGAAGTCTGAAGCTTAGAGATAACTTGATTTTTTTCTCAAATCCTGATATCTAAGGAAACTTTTATCATTAAAGATCTATTAGAAATGATGGACACTATGTGAGCACAAATATTAAGTATGGACAGAGCTTCCCATGTTAAGCATGAGAAACGTGAAAAATTTTACATGGAAAATATTCAAATATATCACAGTAATAAAAGTAAAAGAAATGGATGAAAAATACATATAAAGAACCCAGTTTGGAAAACAACATAACTCAAAGAATAAGTGGTGAAGTTAGCTATACCTACAGACATTTTTTTGTTGTTCTTTCCCATGTTCTGTCATTTTGGGGTATTTTGCTACATTTCAGTCACATGACCCTAATACCAGGAGATAGTTTAAAAATACAAAATATAAGTCTAATAATTTTGTCACTGCGTTTGTAGATGTTGCAAAATGTGGTGAAGATAAAGCCATCCCCACACCCTCCTGGGCTCCTATAGCCAGAGTTGAAAGCTGCCTGTATTCCAATCATCCACACTGATGGACTTCATGCTTCCCCCTCTAAAAAAAAAAAAGTATATACCAAGCATCTGGAGGCTCTGCTTCACTCTGCTAGAAAAGAAATAAACCATTCCCATGCATAGCAGGCCACAATCAGGCCAGTTATTCAGAAGCAAATTGAACAAAACACAGTGTGTAAACTGATAGTCGGGCCAAAGCCTTCCACTCTGGTGACTCTGCCACTAACTCAATCTAGGGAGAATGGCCAGCTAGTCAGAGTGGTATGCCACCACTGTTTACAGCCAGAATCTGCTGTGACTGGACAGTGCTTATGCCATCCTAATTATTACGCTCCTCAAAAAGTTTAACATAAAATTACCACATGACCCAGCTATTCTACTCCTAGGTATAAATATAATACTCAAGAAAAGAATTGAACACTGATGCTCCAGCAGATACATGTATACCATGTCCATAACAGCATTATCTACACTAACCAAAAGGTGTAAACACCACCAAATATGCCCCAATGGATGAACAAATAAACAAATTGTGGTACATAGATACAAAGGAATACTATTGAGCCATAAAAAAAAAAAGAATAAAGTACTGATAAATGCTACGGCATGGATGAACTTCAAAAATATTATGCTATATAAAAGAAGCCAATCACAAAAGACCACATATTGTATGATGTCATTTACATAAAATATCTAGAAAAGGAAATTCCATAGAAAAAGAAAGCTGGCTGGTGGTTGCCAGGAGCTGGAGGGAGGTGGGAGAGGAGCAACTGCCTCATGGCTAAAGGGTTTCCCTTCACAGTGATGGAAGTGTTTTGGAACTAGGTAGAGGTAGAGGTGGCATACCATTGTGAATGCACAAAATGCTGCTGAATTGTTCACTTTAAAATGGTTAATTTTATGTTATGTGAATTTCATCTCAGTAAAGAAAAAAAAAAGAAAGAAAAAGAAAAAGAAAAACAAATACCAAAAAAAGAAATATCCATTGAGGGGGAAAACATATCAGTAAATAAATTCTTCGCAATTTTTGCATTGTTTTTCTCCTGATGTTTCTGTTTCAAGGCTGAAAAAGGAGCAGAGCCACATAGGAATCTGACATGTAGGTGACATAAATGAAAAGATAACGTGTTCGCTAATAGTTTTCTTCTCTATGATAAACAGTAAGACACATTCTAATAGGCATTGGAACCTATCTTATTGCAACAAATATAAGCAGCAAGTTTATACACTTCTTGTTTTAACATAAATGTGATTTAGTGCAAGCAAAATCCTAGAAGAACCAAGATGAAGGGAACCATAGAAGTTCTGATGTAAGTTTAAAAAATACACTCAATAAAGCAAAAACAAATGTGAAATTGGAGAAATGACAACCAGTTGTACCTACATGTAGCATTTCCCTTACTCTCATAAAATATACTACTTTATCCAAAGGTAATACACAAATGGAGTTGATCGGTGCTCACTGACATTTATACTTCTATTTCAATAATACTTAAAATTAAATTATATTGATCAGCGATACTTCTCTTATTTATGTTGATACCTTTGATCTGCTTTTATATATTAAATTTGGATTTTCCAAAATTAGTTGAGGAATGAGCATTTCAAGGTGTCAACATGGAAACGATGCTTTCCACCAACCACCCTACTTTGGCAATGTCACATCTCTTATAGCTACATGAGAAAGTTTGAAAACAACCGCAATGATATATTCTAATAATTTAACTTCATTCCACACAAGCTGAGGAATTTCTTGGGAACCACCACGGAGAATGGTGAAGAATGGAGACTTCCTATTTCAGAGCCCCAGGCCCCGCTCCATCACCCACCCATCACAGCAACTCCACTTCGTATCTTATATAACATGCTTCTTGATGTTACTTGAAAAGAGATTTAAAAGTTGGACACGCAGTTTATAAAAATGGTTGGAAAATATAAAAATGCACATATTGGAGATAAGGTTTTTTATTTTCATAAAATTAATAATATTGAGAAAAAGATAGAAATCATGAGATATGCTGAAAGCAATGAATCTTAGTTTCAATTGGATACTCATTAGATTAAATTGATCAGTTGGGAGTGAAGCCAATAAAAAAGATGATGTCTTTTTTTTCTTTTTAATGTATAAAACATGAAACGTATGTTTGTTGTTTAACTTCAGTTCATCAGACCTTCAAACGTATTCCCAGAAATGTAATATGCACAAAACTAAAGGACTAGTTTCGTGTTGCTCAGCCAGTAGAAGAGAAAGCATAATCACTTGATCTTGCCTCAGTTAATCCAGCCATATAGCTGACACTACTATCCTCCTTCTGTTAGTCATGCTAATGATAAGCCTAGAGCCTGATAAAAGTTTTCCCATATATGTGGGCCTTGCCTACTCAGCCTCAGAATATTTGTACTATCTTGAACTAGTACCTAAATTTTAAAGTCCTTTAAGGCAAGGGCCATTGCTTATGTGTCTGGGTCTCCACCACAGTATTAAGCACAAGTCTGGTTCTGAATGAATGACCAATGACCATGAAGCACAGTAGATAATGTGCTGATGTCAGAAAGATCCCAATCACAATGAACATCATAATGGAAAGTACAAATACTGAGGAGGAGGACTCTTGCTATCAACTTGAATAGAGACAAAATGCTGAATATGTATGAACATTCAACCTGACATCAGCAGGAAACCCACAGACTTTAGCAGAAAATAAATCTCTCTGAAAGAACAAACGTGATGCTACTAGGATTAAAAACTTTATCCCTAAAAGTCCCAAAGCAGTCACAAATAATACAATTGACTAAATACCAAAAGGGCAATTTGCTGCTGAGAGTAAAGATTTAGAACTGGAGTGAAATCTGGCCAGATTTAAATAATGGTGGAAAGATCAAAAGTAAGAGAAGGTAAAGGATCAAGTGATCAGCTAGTGTGTTGCTCCATAAAACAGAGTGGAAAAGATGCCAAGAGCTAACTTTGAGTCCAGTTATTAAAAAAGAATATTTCCAGGTCCCATGTTTTCAAGGTAATTCTGAAAAGTATGTAAGGTTACTTCAGGCATGCAATTTTATAAATATACAACATGGCTTACATAAATGGGGTAGAGGCTTTGGTCTTCATTAGTATTTCTAGTATGGTTCTAATATGAAACTGTTATACATTTCCCTATGTTTGAATAACAAAATGTATATGTGTTGAAGCATATATTTTTATTTAAAAGCCACTGCTTTTTAAAAAAAATTCCTATTTGAGAAATTCTAAGTCTGGACATAAATTTATATGTATTACTATATGACAAAGTTAATAGAATGTTACTCCAGATATTTCCACAAAACTTCTAAATATGAAGTCCAAGAAAGTAATTAATGAGACCTGTATATTAAGTCAGTCCCAGGTTAGAATAATAATGATAAAATACTTTTTACTATTGCTTTTAGAGCTCTTGCTATGATGATGCTAGTAGACCCTTTAAATGAATTATTTTATATCATCGTCACAATAATCCAAGGAGGTAAGTAGTTTTTATCCCCATATTGCAGATGAGGTCTGTTGGTTTAAAGTAGTTAACTTGCTATTCATCAGCTAATTAGAAAATGAATCTGATTCTGATCCAAGATTTCAAATTTTAGAACTCAGATTTCTAACCTTACCAGACCATCATGAGGTGGAGAGAAATATCTTCATCAGAATCACAACAATATATCACCTTATGTTTGTCATGTTTATTTTTTAAAAAAACTTTCTAAAGGCCTGATGTATTAAGTTGGATTTTATATCTTGAGACCTTGCTTCTTCTTTAAGCACAAAATCTTCTTTGTCACATACACAGAAAAAGCAATAGGAAAAAATAGAAATCTCTGTATGTAAATTGTTCTATAAAAGAAATTTCAAGCCTAGTCACTTACTGAGCCTCTCTGGTCATTTGGACCCTCAAATTCTCCTCATCCCTCACTCTGCACATTCTAAATATCTGATTTTCCTCCAAGAACCAGGACTCAATTCTTCCTTCATGGCTATCTTTAGAACTGTAGAGTTTTTGGCCTTGCTGGAGTTCCAAGAATTGGGGGCTAGAGGCCCTTTCCCTGATAACCTCATTTATCATGGCTTCTACTTGGAACAATGCTGTCCTAACATGCAAGCCTACTCATTGCTTTTTCTATAGCCACTGTCTCTCTGGATTTCCGTTTTCACAAGAGTCCTTTTCCCTATTCCCTTTCCAAATTCACCTCCAGAGAGTTTTCTGCAATCAACTCCCCTTCCAGTTTCCATTGTCCATATTATCTCTTTTACTTTTCACAATTTTTACAGTACAAGTCACGTATAACAGAGGATGATGCTGCATTGCCCTGACTGGATTTGCTCCTTTTTCATTTTTAGTCCTGGAGTGGCATAGCGACGCTAGGTGGGGTGGGCCAGAGTCCTTTGTTGGCATGAAAAAGCTCCATGGTTATAGGCGGGCTTATCATCCACCAGTTCACTGCTTCTCCTCTGAAGAAAGGTTCTCCCATTCCAGTGTGCTAGACTCATTAATGTTGCACAGGACATCCTGAGCTATCTTTGGAGCCCTCAGTCATGGACTGCTTTATAGCACTGCCCAACTCTCTGTGCAGGGCTCCCATCCTCTTTCCTATTTGTGACTTTCTTTCTGATCTCAAAACCAAAGTCAGGTGCAGCACCTACTTTCAGCTAAGCAATCTATGACTCTTACACAGAGTCTATTGGTACTAAAACACTTTTCCTTTTTCCTCTCTTCCCTTATGTTTCTTTTCTTAGTTACATTCATTGTTTTCAGATTCTCCTCTTTCCCCTTCCTCTTCCTCAAGGTGCATGTGCACCTACACCTTCTCCCCTAGTATGACAAAGGTGGGGAAAGAGACCCATCCCCAGCCTTCCCTTCCCCACACCTCAACCCTTTTGAAATGTACAGAATTGAGAGGTTCTCGTCAATATTCATCTGAGTGTGCTTATATCTTGATTCCTTTATGTTTTTACATGTTTTATTCATGTGCACTCTAAATGCCCCCATTAAGTTATATAGTCATCACGGATAGGGACAGCATCTGTGATTTCTGTTGGGGATTTTTTCCCTCTATTTCTCAGGAAACTGTTTTCTGTATGCTGAGCTCTCCCGACTTCCCTTGCCCAGCCAACTTTAAAATCTGATAGAATGGCGAGCCTCGCCTCCAGACTACAAACACAACTGAACAGAATGGGACTGCTCAAATGACAAGCATCCTCTTTGGAAAGACGAATGATCAGAGCTATGAGTCCTCTCAGATTTAATTAACTTACACTGCCACCTACCTTAGAATTACCACTCTTCTGGTAATTAAATATATATCTAACAATCCACTTATAGGATTACATGCAGAGACACAAAAGGTAGAGAACTCTAAATTCTAGTCCTGCCTCTGCCCCTTCTTAGCCCTGTATTTTTAGGCAGGTTATTTAAAATCTCAGAGCCTCAGTTTCTTCATCTGTAAAATGAGAATCGTGAGGATGCTACCTCAGAGTTAAATTAGATAGCATAAGCTAGTGTATGGCCCATATTAGGCACTCCAAAATGTCAGTAATTTTTATGATTTATGTATCCTTGAGTTCATGGGTCTTTTTGCCACTCTCTAATGCCTTAAAGATAGTTAAGAAGTCTTTCAAACAGTTGCTTTATGATTACTGGGTTCTCATCCCAAACAATCTAGAAATCCACAAAGAAACTCATGAGTAGAATACGGTCAAGTTTATATATTAAGCTGTCTTTTTGGCAATTCAGCAATAAAAGTGCTCTAAAGAGGGAGAGGGGGATATGAAAAGGAAAAAAAAAACCCTTTGAAATAAGAATTTCATCTTTTTTTTCTAGCCTGTCTCAGGGTAAAGAAATGCCAATTCAGAAAGTCCCCAGAGCTACGCAAATTCTCTACCGTCAGCTCCTGGCTATGTCAGCAAAGACAGGCCTGACTGCAGGAAAGGGAGCCCAGAATCTCCCTGAGGCTCTCTCCCTTCTGGTGTCACAGCTCTGCAGTACTCCTGAAGGCCATGGAGGACACTGGGACCACTGCCAGGCCCTGCCCTCCTTGGCATGAAAACCCAGACTGGTAACCTCCCTCCTTCCCTTGTTCTCTCCCTCCCACCCTCCCTCCTGAATAGGAAACGCACTGTGGTTGCATCCACTTTATCATCTCATTTGCTTTCTGATCTGATCCTGGGCTGCCATGTGGCTGATCAAAGGCAGATGTGAGCTCTCATCTTCACACAGAAGTCCTTGTACTCAAACAAACATGTTAATTCATTGTCTTTTTGCCTGTGTTTATCTTCCCTTGCTCCTTCCTACCATTTCTCAATATATTCATTCACTCCCCATTCTTCCTTCCCCCTATTTACACTTTCTCTCTCTTTTCTTTTTATGACCGTTTTATTCTCTCTTTAAAAATCTTTCTTCTCCAGCTCATATTCTACTGTAGGTTAAAATAATAAGATTGCTTTTACCCTCATCTCATCCTCCTCATACTTGAAAGAAAAAAAATTGTTTTTTTAAACCTCAGACATGCTCTTATTTTCAGCAGCCTAATTTGTTTTTAATGGTGGCATATGTTACTAAATTCCAGCTGTTTTCTTTTTGCCTGCCTTCCTCTCTCCTTCCCTGTTTCCTACCTCTCTCCCTTCTGTCTCCTTGTCTTCCTCTTCCTTTCAGAATGTGTCCTTCTCCTTCGTCCTTCCTCTCCCCATCTCTCTTTCCTTTTTAAGTCCCTTCCCTCTAAGAGAAAGTTTTGCATTCTGTCCAAATTCTGTCATGCTGCTGCTTCCTTCTCTGCTGACTTTCTGCTGAGCTGCTACTTTCAATGTTTTGAAATTCAGTAAATCCTTAATAGCCTGCCCTAATTTGGAGAGAAGGTCAATCAGAAATAATAAGCCTGAGAAATGGAATATTTTCCAAAAATCTCCAGTTGAAGGATATTAAGTGGACACAATATGTGGACAAAGAATGAAGAAAGCTATTCACAGAACTACCAATAAAATTTACTGAGTTTTCAGGGCTGTGGAAGTTTAGATGAACAAGGCTTGATCCCTGCCTTCAAGGAGTTTAAAATATAGTACAGAAAACACAGCATACCCCTATGTGACCTTAATAAAGGCAGATGTGCGAGAAGCTGATTCACCTGACAACCATTAACCCCTGCACTGTGGTGGAGCTGTGGAAAACTTCAAAAAGAATATCTGAAATGGTCTTCACTCTCAGGACACTCAGGACTCTAGTGGAGGATCAATTTACACTTAAATGATTATAGGCAAAGCAAAACAAAACAAAACAAAACAATCCTTAAGGTAAAGACAACGAGCAGTTCCTAGAGGCAAGTGATCAACTTAAGCAGGAAGATGGGGAAGATGCCACAGCAGAGATGGATCCAGATCTTGAAAAATTACTTGGCTTTCAAGAGTTGGTGAAAGGGTCATCAAGAGTTGGTGAAAGGGTCATCAAGAGTTGGTGAAAAGGTCAAAATCCTACAAGGGCCCAGTGGAAAACAAGGTGGTCTTTGTGTAAATTTCAGTTCGCTGTGAGAGACCCTGGTTGAGGATTCTCAGTCTGAGTCTAGGTCTGCTGAGACATGCTCTGATTGATCAGCATTCTCTGCTTTGGACCCACACAGGGGAAGGAGAGTCATGCATGCCTCGCTATGTTCAGGAGACAGCATCACACAAGCAAGGCTCAGAAGTAGAAAAGTGATTGAGACAATAAGGGAGACAGGGAGTGGCCCAATGTGGCTGTTAGATAGGTTGTGAAGGGATGCAGTCATGGTGACACTAGGAAGGCAAGTGAAATACTGTGGGAGAGTCTTGAACACCGTGTATAGAAGTTGAACATATAAGATTTTTTGAGCAAAGTAGGATAGAATCAAATTTATGCCAGGTCTATGGATGAGAGGAAATATTAGATGAAGAGGGACCAAATAGGAGGCTATTGCAGTAACTCAGCAAGTGACAATAAGAACTTAATAAGTATGATGGCAGTGGAAAAGAAGATTTAATTCAGCAATATTGCTATGGTAGACTCTCTTGCAGAAAAAGAGGAAGGAATTAGAAATGAAACAGATTGGCTAGAACAATGATGATGCTAGTAACCAAGAGAGGGGATATAGGAGGAGGAGTTTTTAGGAGAGAAGCTAATAAATTTGGTTTTATTTATGTTGAGTTTGGGATATTGGTGAATATAGATGCAATGATAAGAAGAAAGCAGAGAAGATGAGAGTCAGATCACTTGAACACATTTTGGGGACAGAATTATTTAAATCCAGAAGCTGTAAATCCATACCTTCATTCAGCAAATATTTATTGAGCACCTACGACACACCAATAATATGAAGCATGACCTTAGGAAGTAGGATATTGTTGATAAAATTTTAATGGCTGAAAAAGCAAGAGGTGTAGAGCTTAAAGTGAGCAGAAAAAGTTGACAAATACCTACCAGGGGAAAATTGATCCCACTAGAATTGAAAACACTTTAATGTGTCCCAGAGGCTGTCAATCACAAAACTAAATAGAGAGTGAGGAGAAAAATACCTAGAAGACACAAAGGTTTTATAGAATTCTGCAATTCATTAACAAATAGATAAGAAACAGTTGTGCTTAGCAAATGTATTATTTAAATGAAAATGATGCTGCTAATTGTTTTCTGTCTTAAGTGGGCTAAAGAGGAGGCATCTAATACTGGAGAGAGCAAGGAACCAGGTGGACCTGGTTTTGTATTTATTTGCCACTTAATAGTTATTCCTTGGGTAAATTACTTAATATCTCTGAGTCTCAGTTTCCTTCTCTACAAAACAAGGAAAATAGTATTTACTTCACTGTGTTATTGTGAGGATTAAATAAAATTAATGTGCATAAAATGCCTGGAACAATAAATGGCAGCTATTATTATCATATTTTTAAAAATCTGCTATTCTAACATTTCTTTCCCTGCTTTGAATCACCAACTTTCTGTATGAGTAAACTATTTGTGATTCCTAACAGTCTCTAGTGACAGAGCTTTGCTGGTCTGATTACAATACATCCTCAACAGTGCTAGATCCTGATCCCATCCACTTCTCAATAATTCTGTACATCAAATGCATGCTTATGCAGCTTTCCTTAGATCAGTAGATGGGGAGAGCTGGGCTGATGGCAGAGTGGAATGGTTCTTTGTTTTCACATCAAATAGCAATTGTCCATCAATCTCACTCTGCTCCACCTGAGATAATCAAATCAACCTTGCATAGAACTATTTCCAAATCCTTATATTAATCATTATATAATTGTCAATCCCACCCTACTCAACCCAATTCATTCCACACCCCCTCCCCACATTCTCAATATCAGCTCTCAGCATCCTAGCATTCATGATGCCCACTCTTCCTCAACCACATCTAAAGGGTCCTGTCTCTAGAATCCGGTCCTTTCTCCCACTCCCATTCTGCTGCCGTGTTCAAGACCCTCAATACCTCTAACTGATTTCCAGGATACTATCTGTTCTCTGCTCCAATCTGCCCTTCACACTACAACAGGGATCTAATTATATGATACCGTCACTTCTACTAGCTCTGTACCTTGCCCACAAGATAAAACCTATACATTTCAGTTAAGCATCATGATCCTTTATATTACTCAGTGGATACCTAGTTATCAAGCCTATCTTTTACTCCAGTTTCCCAAATATGTAATGTCATTCACTAATTCAAGTCATTGCATGCATAGTTCCCTTCACATGTCTTTCCATGACTTGTTCAACAGGCAAACTCCTACTCATCCTTTAAAACCCAGCTTAAATGGAACTATTAGTAATAGAGATTAAGGCTGGGTTCCTGAATCTTAGAGCTCTGTCCTTAATTAGCCACCTATAATCTTCGGAGGTTCCTAAGAGAACTACTACCATGTAAATTCAAAGGCAAAAGATTTTAACTGGGATTTGACCAAAATCCCTCAAGAGAAACCCTGGGTCTGCTAACCTGAGCAAGACTGCCTTGAACTTAATTATTTTACTTGGACAGAGTAACTGACTTTTTTGGTGGGATTTCACTCTAGTTTTTTGGATGGCTTTGTAAGAGTCTACAAAAAAGGTAAGGATGATGAGAGTTCTCTTTTCGTAAGCAGACATCCTTGAAACCTTATGGGAAAATAGGTATAGGGCTATTTACCCTACCAGAAGTCCATGTTTTTATACCTGACACTAAGACTCCATCCTCTAGAAAATCTGATCCAATAAATATCCTTGAACATGACACATATAGAGCAGCTCTCCTCTACTTGGGATGAAGTTATATGCCAGGAAGTTGCTACAGTAACTTTCCTTGAGATTTCTTCCCTGACTCTCCACTCCTCATAGCCCCATACCTATGAATTACTCCTTCTTTTACGTGGGAGGAGTAATTTGTTCTTCCTGCTCTGATAGTACTTACATTTTCTATGATTAATTTTTAATACCTATGTTATCCACTTGACTATCATTTTTAAGAAGTTTGTAACTATATTTCTCTTATAGCCCTACAGTATCTCCAGTGCCTAACATAGGGAAACCACTAGCTCACATGAGACCCTGATGCTCCCTTCTCCAGGTGGACTTGGCCTGTGCTTGGTGAGCAGAGTGTGGACTGTATTTTAGCCCCCATGGCCCTACTGGGTGGATACCCAGTGCAGACCTAACTTGGACAACTCTAACCAGCAACCCTAGACCAGTACGTAAGAGGGACTCTTTAAATATTTCTGAATGAGTGAATGGAACATAAAGAAATTACTTTGGAGTATGAGGAATATAGTGCCAATGTAAAGGCTGAGAAACTGTGAGGCATAAAAATTAATAGACTTTGTGACCAGGATTATTAACAATCCATAAATTTTAGAAAGTTCTTAAATATACAAAAGCAATAAAAAGGGTTTAAATCTCAAAGAATTTTCTAACTGGAAGTACAGCAGCCATATGTTCCAGATCTTCTAAGATAATCCATATTTCAAATTGCCTGTCTCATTGTCCCCATAAGTGTAATTGTACTTGTCAGAGCATATGTCCTTATTTTGGGCACAGAAAATATAGTCTCTAACTAGAAGGTTTATTTGATATATTTTCACTCAACCTGCTCATTTTACAGATGGGGAAACTGAGATTCACAGAGGCTAACCAGGTCACTTAAAGTCATACAAGAAAATAATTATAAAAGCAGAACTTTAAACTAGGTACACTGACTTCTAATCTATTGTTATTTTTGTGTTATTTTATGCTGTGACCTAACATAGCTCCCCGAAAGCCTTTTGTTTGCAACTGAATAGCCATCCTGCTCCCACTACTGAATCCCTTTCTGGGATAGGAACCACCACCCTGCTGCAACAACCCACAAGCAGTCCTTACATCTCCACATTACATAATCTCTGATGTCCTACATGGCGGCATGCCTGGGACAAACTCAGCCTGTATTTTTAGGCTGAGTGTTCACATGGCAAGAAGAAAGAGGAGATAGTGAATGCCTTCATCAGAGCTGATGGTGCAGAAGGGACACAATCACTACGTGATGTTTCTTCATCACTATATTCTGAACTCTATACCTCAAAACCCTGGGCTTCCTGGTATCAACAGCATCCAAGGTGACTTTCCAGGATGAAAGAGAACATCTGGTAGGGGATGGCTCAATAATGAAAGGTACAGGGAATACCCAGCAGCCGATCTGAAACTGCCATTCATAAAGAACTTATCACATAGGAACATGCATATGGAGATATTAAGAAAAAGGACAGAAAGAGTTGGTAAGTTGAGAATAATTAATATGAACACATTATGGATACTGTGGTACAGTAGCAATAATGAAGTGCTTAAAATAAAGGTGAACACACTAATACTACTAAGGGACTCATGCAGGTTAAAAACTTGAAAACGGAGGGAGCGTAGTTTTAAAACGAAGGAGTGCAGACAGAAAGAAATGTGAAGCTGCTTCAAACGAAGTAATGGCAGAACACCAGTCAAGCCTTTGATCTAACTTAATATGTGACTTTGAACAAGTTATTTAGTTTCTCCGGGCCTCAGTTTCCCTTCTTCTAAACATAAGAATTGGGCTCCATGATCTCCAATCATCTCAACTGAACCATTACTATCCTTTGTTTACTTGCGGAGAATTTTATTTGTAATAAAGTAACTAACAAATCAATGGAAATTTATAATTTCCAGTGTATATTCTAGTCTAGAGGTTGGCAAACTTTTCCTGTAAAGGGCCAGCTAGTAAATATTTTAGGCACTGTGGACCACATGGTCTTTGTCATAACTATTCAACTCTGCCACTATAGCAGGAAAGCAGCCACAAACAATATGTAAACAAATGAATGTGGCTGTGTTCCAATAAAATTATATTTACAAAAACAGGTAGCAGGCTGGATTTGGCCCACAGGCCTTAGTTTGCCAGCTTAAGTATGGAAAATTAATTATATGTCATTTAATATAACATTTATATATTGTATTTGTATTATTAACACACATATATGCATGTATTATACAAGGAAAATGTAATAAACGCTTTTTGAAAAGAAACAAGATGAATACTTAATAGTTCATTTACATGACTCTAGGGGCTACCATTCCCAGTGACTTTATAGAACACTCTAGAATTCTATACAGTACAATGTGAATGAGGGAGAGGTATATAACCTCTATGGTCCTGCTGGTGGTACTGATGCCTCAGTAACACTAACAGCCAGCAAGGGAGAAATTGGGTACAAAGGAAGGCAAGGAAGAATCTAAAAGAGTGGCAATGGAACAGAACTCCTATTTCCTACTCCTTTCAGGAAGTCTAAGCCTGCCTTTCTTCATCCTATTTCTCCACTCTCCCCAAATAAAAGGTTCTTATCTCAGGAAAGAGAGAGAAGATAAGTCATTTAAACTTGGGGTGAATTCAACAATGAGTTATTTTTATCAAAAGTATTTTTATTTAAAGATTCTTAGCTCTCAGAGGTAGTCTAAGGGACCTATGAGGAGGTAAGGGAATGCTAATGAAAGAATACCACAGTAACTGCTTGCTGCTTTCTCTCTCTTATATTGTTTATCTGTTGTTTAGATCTCTTCTTCCAGAAGCAGCATTTATTTTCTCGTACCCTCACATCAAATCATAGGTTCCAATTAAGAGTTACTAATGAAAGTAAACCTATACCCCTAACCACAGCTGATCAACTCAAGGATGGACATATGACACAAGGCAGGCCAATCAGAATTATTTCCTGGGATATTTAAAGCTAGAACTGAGGAGAAAAGAGTAGGTACTTCCTCTGCTAGGGAAATTATAAAATGAGCTGTCACCAACCATGTGCCTACCATGTGCACAAAGTAGGTCTGAGAGAATAAAGTCAACATGCAGTGAGAAGCTGAGAGGAGATGGTGTGAGGTACATTGTCATCAATATTTCCAGCTGCGCTTCAGGCCCTGCTATACCCTTATTCCTCTCAAATTGGCAGCATGACCTCAGTATGCTTCTGATGTCTCCTTCTCACCCGGACTATGTCAAATAGAGTTTTATACTACTTGTAACCAAAACAAATCTGAAAAATACAGTCATGTAAGTTTTTTTTCTTTTTCCCCCAGATCTGAACTTTTGTCTCATACCCTTGAGCTTCACAATCCTTCCTTTCCCTAAGATTATTCCAAATACTGCTGAATGAGGAAAAGTTAAAATCACTGCCACCATATATCATGCATCAGCCTGACCTCATACATACGTTTACTTGCTAATAGGGATTCTGTAGTATGAGCACTTTTTTAGTTTGACATAAATTCTTGATCTATAGACTCTGGGTATTACCACAAAAAATGTAATCTGTACTCATCCCCCAGTGGCCTTCAGATGTGAAAGACAACACAACAGCAACTAAGCATATGACAGGTCACCCATTTCACCAAAGGGCAGGGAAGAGACATTAATTCTTCAAAAGCTTCAATAATCAAATTCTATGTTAGCCAACCAAGGTCCCCAAAAGGTCAATTCTACCTTTGGTTTTGTTCTCATTGCTTAATTCATTAATTGTCATTTTAATATGCAATACATGTACATAGCCCAACCTTAAAAAGTTACAGAAGTGTTTATGGTGAAAAGTAAATCTCCCATTACTCCTTCTCCAGACCCTAGCCACAAACTGTCCTCCCTAATGGCAACAACTCTTATCAGTTTCTCAAATGTGTTTCCAGAGATAGTCTATGTATTTATAAACATATATGCACAAATATAGTTTCATCTAAATGTTAGTATTATAATACATACTATTTTGCTCTTTGCTTTTTCATAAAATAATACATCTGTTCTTACCACTTAGAATGAGGCGTATGTCATCTAAAGACCTGAATCTTCTTATCACATCTGCTTGAGAGCAATACATATATAGTCACAGCTAAATGGAGATAAACACTTATTAAGGTTTCTATTAAAATGTTTCTTTGTTTTCCCTTAGCACTGTTATAAGATAAACTGAGGCATATTGATATTTTTAAGAGGTTTTGTTTGTTTGTTTGTTTGTTTGTTTGTTTGTTTGTTGAGTAAAGTCCATTTGAATTGGCCAGTGCCAAACCAGAGTACTCAGAAGCATTCTACCTATAGGAGCTAGGAGAAAGGCTTTTATGGAGAAGACAAGGGAACAAAGCAAGAAAATTATATGACTGGCTACAGTGTAAGTGGTTGCCTTATTTGAGAAGCTTAGTTGGCTGTTTGGGATTGTCTATACTTACATTTCAATTTCTTAAAACCTTGAGGCATTTCAGGCTAATTTGGTTTGGTTTGCTAACATAGGCTGCCAAGGCATTACAGCCATCACGGTCTAATGGCTTTCTTATTTTATTAATTTAACAGCATCAAAAGTAGTTCTTCTAAAGGAGAAAGCTCAAATGACAAAAATACAATATTGAAATTTGAAGATAAGGCAAATCTCTAGATAGATGCTCACCAGATCTCAAGTGTGAACCTTGACTCTCAAGAGTTGGAAGTTTGAAGCAACATATTTCTTTATACAACTGAGTTATGAATTCCAGTACCATGTGAAATAGAATAAGCTATGGCTGATGGGTTCCAAGTCATTTTATTAAATTAACAAAAGACTAATTCAATGATGGGTCATTGAAAAAAAATTAGAGTTTTCTACTAAACTTTTGTGATTGATATCGTGACAGAATAATCTACCTTAATCATAACCAAACCCAGGAGCAGATGGAACATTAGTTTATTCTCATATAATCATTTATTTGTAGGTTCTTTTTAAGGGCCGTAACTCTCTGTAGCTCAATAGACTTATGAGACAGTCTGAATCACCAAGTTTAAGTGATTTTTATCCCCTCTTTGGAAAAGACAGTTTGAAATCTTTCTCTTCTATTGGGCAAATCACTCCATAAAGGAGGACAGCTGTGACATTTATCATCATTTAAATAGATTGGAGTTTCAAAGCATGCACTGTCCTAGATCTAAGTCCATCATAAATTTTTCATAACTTTCTTTGTCTGCTCTGAGTAGACAGTCTGACCCTGGACAGTGCTATCCCTGGTCTTTCCTTTAAAATTCCTCCCTCACTTCTGCCTTTCTCTTCTCTCATTTTAATAGTCATGCCTTTATTGTAATTGGCCTTATATGAATCATAATATTTAAAGAGTTATCTGATAGCCATGGCCAAGAAAGTGTTAACACATGCCTGATCAGTGCTGACTCTACAAAACTTGTTACCAAGTCTAACTCCAGAGAAAACTAGGTGCTTTGACCTTCTTTTTAAGTTTCCTTTTCTCTCTTTGCATCTCCCCTTCCATCCATGCCACATGACGACTCCTATTGCATTGGACTGACCAGGGTGCCTCACTGTGAGGGTTCAGGTAAGCCTGTACTCCCTGCCAGGATAGCTAGACAAATCTCTTCACTTTCCTCCCTATCCAAATCTATTTGTTATATAACAAAACCAACAGAAGGCCTCCTCAGCATGGCTCTATTGGCATTTTGGATAAGGGGAATATTGAAGTCCTGGTGTGTCGATTACTCTTCTGTGGACAATGCTATAAGAGTCACAGCCTCTTTTCCAGCAGTGTTCCACAGTATAATCAGCTAAGGTGTAAAAATTGTTTTACTGCATTGAGTTAGAATCTCTGAGTTAACTATATTGAGATTAAATGTCTCATGTTTCTAATTCATTTTGGCGTTCATTTAAACATGAAACAGGCTCTCTATTCCATAATATTTTCTTGCAGGCAAAAGGCTCCTACTTACAGACACTACACTTTCTAAGGCTTTTGTACTCAGTCGGGCTGTTTCCTTTCACCCTCTTTTGAATCAAAGAAAGCAATGGTCCTTCCTTGAACCCTCAAAATGAACCCTCAGATCTATGCTTTCTGCTCAAGATCAAAATTATTCACAGATTCCTAAATTCCTTCACACAGCTGATGCCTCTCAGAATCCACCCAGAGAAAATTATGAATACATTTTTCTTTGTTCTGGAGATGTAGCACCCTGCATAGCACTACTAAACTCAGCCTCCTCTCTTTGAGTTTTCCCTAGCCTCTCCATGATGATCTCTCTCCTACTGATCCTTTCATTAAATGTCCCCTCCATGAGACTAGCTAACAAGGTCCTCCCATCCTAATTGGCCTCTCAGAGTTTACTTTTCTTTAGATAGCCCCAGCGCTATCCCCGTTGTTCCTTCACAATAACCTAGCCAGCATCAGTAGCCCACCTGGGTACCACTTAGCTCAGAACTACAAGCACTAGCATATTAAAGCACAATTATATCCATACACACTTACCCAGTATTTCCTTTCTCTGGCAATAGTTACCACTTAAAATTCCACATTTACATTTTGCCTCTGCTGTTCCAAAGTCCAGAGAAAGCCAATGACTTTGGAAAGTTTGATATTTGTTTACCTTACTGAATCATTCCAAGAAAAGTCCATACAGTCTATTTTAAATATCTCATGAACTGGTTTATAACAAAATGTTAAAAACAGGCTGGTCAGAACTTCATGTTGACATGAGCCTGTCTTTTAATCTTGGTTCACCTACTCTCTAGTTGTTTAAACTTGAGCAAGTTAGGAAGCTTCATCTTCAGATTCATCATATTAAATAAGCATACTTCTCCTCCTCTCTCAGCAGTAATAGTAATAACATTGATGTAATATATAGTAGATATTCAACAAATGTTATGCCCATCCCTCCTCTCCAGGGTGTTTGTGTTATTTTTAGGAGGGTATAGCATCTTCTTCAATGGGATGACACTAAGAAGGCTGCAGAAGGATTCTGTTTAAGGACAAACACTGGAACAACTCCTTGTCGATGTTTTTGACGATATGTAACACCTTACTCTAGCAAATAAATGAGGATAGTTCTGCTATTAAGAACTTCACTGGTGGCCATGGCCATGCCACCCTGAACATGCCCAATCTCATCTGATCTCGGAAGCTAAGCAGGGTCGGGCCTAGTTAGTACTTAGATGGGAGACCACCAGATGCTGTAGGCGTTAAAAAAAAAAAAAAAGAACTTCACTGATCATTCTTGGTCATTCTTACTGGCCTATCATTCCTATAATTTCCTGTCATTGTTGAACAAATTAGTTTCTGCAGTTTTCTTTCCTGAAGACTATGTTTCTTCTTATATGATATTTCAAGCAAATATTTCAAAATTTGGAATTTGAGACTTTCTGCGCAACTGATGACATTAACTCATTCAGCAATGAAGCTTCATCCCCCAAAGTAAAGAACTCTATTATACTAATTATTTTAATATTCCTGCAGCAATCATTTTATTCCTCTGTTCTGAACCTACTTCACCTCTTCTGGCAATAATTCAGTGTTCTTGACCACAGGAGTGGACGTGTGAACCAAGCTGAGTCAATAATATTGTTCAAATGTCTGACCACTGAAATTGGCCTGGGATAGACACATGACCCATGCAGAGACCTGCTCCAGGATATTTCTGGCTTGAAGGAACAGAAATCATATCTTTCTTCTCTGATGGCAGAGCTTCTGGGAAGTGAGTTCATGTAAATGGCCATGTTCCCTCCATATAGAGAACATTTGCCTATGTTAGGAAAAGATGAGGTCAACACATGAGAGAAACTGAGAAGTGACACAGAGATAGAGAGAAAATCCTAACAGCACCTCAGGGCATGGATCCAGTTTTTGAGGTCAAGGTTATCTTTTCTGTGATGTGTTACATAAATAATAAATTCTCCTTTACCTCGAATAAGAATCGTTATTTGCAAGTAAAAAAAAATTCTTAGTAATAAAATTTCCATTACTTTGTACCAGCTCTTTAAGAAACAGAACCCCCCATCAAAATAAATAGACTGATCCATGCTATGGGACCACTCATAACCCTGAGAAAGAGGTGACCTTCATCCTTTCTTACTAATCTACTCTGTGATCCTCTTTCATTTCTTCTGCTGCTTTACTTCATCAGTTTACCCCTTCTGCAATCTATTCTCCTTTTTTAGGTGCTTTCATCTCTATCTTCAAATAATCTTGTTTCATCTAGTCTAAAAATACCTTTCTTTGACCTTGTTGCTGTCTCAGCATACCATGCCATTTAGTCAGGGTATGCTAGGTTATGCTAAAATAACAAACAACATCAAAATCTTGAGGAAAAAAACGAAGGCATATTTATTGATCATAAGTACACTACAGGGCAGGGTGACTCTCTAGAACAAATATCACCTATGTTGACAACTCAAAGTCCCAAATAAAAAAATATTTCAACATACTGCAATTGTACAGTATACAGCAATTGTAGTGTATGTAGTTTCTGTGACTAGCATAAGAGGGAAAGGGAAGTGTGGAGAACTGCATATCAGCTCCTTAAATGCTTCTACCCAGCACTGAAAATGTCCCTTTTGCAGACATTTTACTGGCTGATGCAATTTCTATGGTCATGGCTAACTTCAAGGATTCTGTTTGGAAGAGAGAGAGAATTGAATATGGGAGAGTATTAAATGTTTTTTACCACATCTGTCTCTCCTTTTTTTTTAACCATTAGAATCCTCACAAAATTAGGCAAAAATAATGTTAATTTTTTCACAAACATTCAATCTTTAACTCCTTGCCAATTTGCTTCTGTGCCTATAAGTTGAATTAGTCAATTTGGGTGAAGTAATGACCAGATTTGGGTGAAGTAATGTCATGCACAAAATGCAGGTTGGTCATAGCCCTGGGACCTAGGTTAAAGGAACAGTTCTCATAGTTCTCCTTAGAAAAGACATTCTTCACGTTTGTTCACATGAGATTAGCCCAAGCATACCATGTGGCCAAACCCAGAGTCAATGAAACTGGGATGTATGCTCCTCCCTCAGGAGGCACAAAAGGTTACATGGTAGAAGGTGAGGACCCTCATATAAGGAAGCAAATATGAATTGTTAGCAATAGCATAATCTCTCACAGCATTCTGCTGGCACTGTTGTGTTGGCTATCTTCTTGTTCTATTTACCTTCTCTTATATAGAGCCCTTATTCTCACATGGTTTTAAGTATAACATCCATAAAAATAGCATATAAATTACATCTCTAATACTATTTGTTTCTCTCTATCTTAAATCTTAAATCATCTGCTGGAAATCTAAATTACATACATTGAAATTTCCATAACAAACATAACTAGATATGCCTTAAACATGTACCCTCAGAGAAGCATTCTTCCGTACATTCTCATTTCTGCCTGAAGTAGCATTATTTTCCTGATCCATCCCCTGCATATAACCTCAGTGTCATTCTTAAATCTAACTTTTTTTTTCTCCCCAACATCTCTGAGTCCTCGAGTGCTATCCAATATGCCTACTACAGTTTTATTCCTTCCCATTACCTAAATCTAGTCTGATTCAATTATTTCTCACCTACACTATTCCAATACCCTTCCTATTGGCATATCTTATAACCCAGAAATTTCATTCTTAAGAGGAATGCCCTTAAGAATTCTTATACACGTTCACAGAGAAATTACAAAATCTTCACTTCAGCATTGACCAGAATAATAAAAATCTAGAAAACATCTACATGTTCATCAACAAGAGAACTGATCGATTCTGGTATAGTTACACATGGAATAAGTATGCAACAGTGAAAATGAATAAACCAAAGCTACATAACATGGATGATTTTCACAACAAAATGTGTGCTAAAAGAGCAACATCACAAGAATACATTCAAATGATATCCTTTTGACAAATATTTCATATCATGCAAATAATATCACTGATTAGCAAAATAATTTAGTAAAAATATGTTTTTAAAGCAAGGAATTCATGAATACCAAAATTTTTATTATGGTTACTCAGCAGGGGATGGGGAATGGGGGTGAGAAGGGGAAAGCACTTAGAGAGGGGTACAAAGAGGGCTCCAACTGTATTTATGTTTTATTTCTTAAAAGGATTGTGGACATACAGGGTTTTTTGTTTGTTTATATTTTACTCTTTGACTTTAACCTGTCAGAAATAGTTAAAGAAATAGTTAACTATGTAGTTTTTAAATGTCTCCTAAATAACCTCTCCATTCTAGAGTCTCATCTCAAAATGTTCTGCACATGAACCAAGTTAATCTTTCTAAAATACCATTTTGCTTTATCTTCATATTAGTAAATCTCCAACTATTCTCTAAGGCCTATAAAACAATCTCCACACCACTTGCATGTCATTCAAAGCTCCCAAGTATCTGGAACCCTCCCTGTCCCCATTGTCCTTATTCTCTTTATCTGAACTATCCTCTCCCTTCCTGCCTGTATACTTAAGTCTTACCTTCTCATCAATATCTAGTCCATCCATTCTTTTCAAATCTGTCTCAGAGAGTGGAATAGATGGCCCTCTCCCTTACCTAGTGTTGTTCCTCCATATGTACTCTTTGGCCCCTTTCCTCCCACATCTTTGGGAACATGTTTCATCAACTCTCTCTTTTTCTTTTAACTCATTATGTTTTCTGCATTTCTTTGTCCCCTGTAAAACCTCCTTTATCAAGTCTTCTCTCCCAGTCAGCCCTGGGTGTTGAACATCTATCACTTTCGCCTTCTCGGTATATTTTTTAAAAACTGTCAAAAATTGTGAAGGGTCAAAGATCTTACTTGCAAGCTAGCCAATTAGCCTCCCACAGTTTCCTGGATGTTGGCAGAAGTTATGAGATATCTAGTCTAAGACAAAATATCTTATTACTCGCAGCAAAAGCAGCAGCTGGAACATCGGCTTTTCTTGCGCTGGTTCCCTGAGCCCCAATTCCCACTGGATGATTCAGAGGCCAGAGACACCTGAACACACATTGGTTAACATTACAGGAAAGAAACCCTGAGCTTGGGGAACTTGAATCTTTTAAAATAGTTGGTAAGCATACCTGTCCTTTCCTCTAGAGGAAGACACTGTATCTTCTAAGGCTGTCTGCTATACAAACTTCCTTGAAAAGAAATATACAAAAAAAAGGTAATCAGTGCCTCTGCTCAAAAGATGGACAGAAACATAAGACCCATGGATAACTGTCTTCCAGAAGTTACTAATCCTATTTCCCCAAATACATTGTAAAATCCTTGAGAGCAGAATTTGGCAACAAATTTTCGAAACAGCCAAGTAGTAAATATTTTAAGCTTACAGAACACACAGTCTCTGGCACTGTACCTCAAAAGGAGCCAGAGACAAAATATAAAAGAACAGATGTGACTATATTCCAATAAAACTTTATTTACAAAAACAAGTGGCTGATCCCTACTTGAGAACATTGCAACACATTTATGTGCCACACGCTGTCCGAGATGCTGGTGATACTTCAATAAATAAAAAGATGAAATTGCCTACTGTCATCGGCCATATATTCTACTGGAAGAACATATCCACAAACAAGATAAATAAGTAAAAAGTAGTTTGCCAGATGACGGTAAGTGCTAAGGGGGAAAACAAAGCAGTAAACAGGGAGATACTAAGGAAGGTAAATTTTTACATAAGGGGTTAGGGAAGGCATCAATAGAGAAAGTGACATATGAGAAAAGAACTGAAGGAAGTGATAATATCTAGAACAGTATTCTAGGCAAAGGAAACAAATGCAAATGTCCCAGGGTGACCGCACTCCAGGCATGTGTGAGGAGCAGGAAGGAGGCAATGATGGTAAAACAGAATAGTGCATGAGAGGGGGCATGGTACGATAGCTGGAAGATTGAAGGAAGGAATAATCTGTACTGTATTTTTAGAGATAAATCTGCTATTTTGAGAATAGCTTGAAATGGGGCAGGGTGGGAGTAGGAAGATGATTCAGGATGCCTTTGAAATAATCAGGGAGAGATGATTGCTCAGATTACAGTGATGGCAGTTAAATTCTGAATGAACTCTGAAAGTACAGCCAATAGGATTTGCTAGTGGGTTAGATGTGGTATGTGAGAAAAACAGTGGAGTCAAGGACTATAGCAAACGGTCTGGCCTGAGCGACAGGCAGAATGGAGTTGCCACAAACTGAAATGGGAACACAGAGAGGAGCAGGTTTGGGGGCAATCTGTCTCAGAATGTTAAGTAGATACATAGTAATATGTTGATGATAACGAGCTATCAATTTAACAAAGTTGTCTAAAGCCAGCCCTTAGTCTCAGCAGTGCATATCAGGAAACTGCAAATCCTAATAGCCTGCAGCCTCTCCTCCCCTCTACAGAGTCTGGCCTAGAGGCCTCTGCAGATAGGTCAGCTGGACCATTAATTCAGATGGTTTCTGTGGTCAAACAGACACAGAATGATGCCAGGGGTCCTTTGTCTAGACTTCATCTGATGAAGGACAAATCCAGCAAATGAAGAAGAGTCTATCTGCCTATCAAAATGCATATTCGTTAAACTCTTTATCAACTGTCAGCCAGAAGGGAGAATGACAGATTTTTAATGAGATAATTTCAGGAACATTCCCTAAACATATTGAACCAAACTGTCCCTCACGTAGCTGGGCTCATGCCAGCAGTCACTGGCCACATCTTGAATTATTCCCCAGGCTGCTTCACGGGATCAGCTGAGGAGTCCTCTTACACTGCTTAGAAATCAATGCACAAAGCTCACTTTGAGAACGCAGGGGTTACTTGTTCTAAAGTGAAAGAATCACAACACTACAGCTGAGCATTTTCCGGCCCCATCTCTCAAATACTGTACATATCCCCCTAGGTGAAAAACTCAGGAGAAGGCAGCTTTGCTTGGATCATGCTTGATTTTAAAAAAGCATTTCTAAGAAAACACAAAGTTCCCACCTAGTATATATAAACAAAAGTATTCACACACACCTAATTTCACTTTGTCATGCAATTTTATAACTTTTCATGTTTTTCTTCAGCATTTCTCACAGAGGGGCAGCAGGAAATAATTTGGAGGAGAAGGTTCCCACATGCAGAATCCTGTCCTTTCTCAGGCCTTACCAGTGGAGGAGGTCAGGCTGGCTAGTCACTAAAGTGAGGCTCAGTTTCAGGCAAAAGATTGGATGCCTCTTTGAAATATTTAAGGAGGAAGAATGTATTCATCTGGAGGGAAAAATAAAACCTCCTTGACATAGAAAAATAACATTACCCAGGTTTTGACAGAAATGTAATGGGGCTCAACCCAGGAAAGAACTAAGTTTACATTTTTAGCATTGGAGACGGAAACAGAATGGACAGGAGAGAAAAGTCCAGGAACAAAGGGCAGCTTGTTTCTTAAGAACAGAAGCCCTCAGAGTTATGCCACAGAACGTCAGCTCAGAATGTGGGTGGTTGGCCCAGACAAAGAGGTACTCCTTAGTAACATCAAGACACTATTCAGAGTTTACTATATATCCACTGGGATATGTTTTGCTACAGATAACATTTCCTAATTAAAAGTGGTAATAGTAAGGTTCCATTATTGCAAATAAGAAATTCAGCGTTAGGAGACTTGAAAGGTCGCCACAGCATCTTATCAATGTCAACAAGAACCTCAGCTTATGCTGTCATCCTGTTCTACAGTCATTCAGGTGTTGGTGGTTTATCTCATTATCACAGGTTAGCTGCAACAACTCTTGTGTCCTATTCTCACAAAAAAAGTACCTCAAAAAAAAGAAAGTGAGTGAGGACATAAAAAGTGTGGCTCTGTCTTTTGGTGGAGGTAAAGAGAGGGTAAGACCAATTCCTCAGAAGACTTCTTATATCCCATTGACCAACTCTGAGTTACCTACCAGAGGAAATAGGATTATTTATTCTATTCCGCTTAAGTAAAATCTCATGCCCGGGGATTGAGTATATCGGTACAAGAATAAAACTGAGATTTTATTTACAAGGAAGGAAAGATATCTGTTGGGGAGAAAAACAAGAGTGTCTGCCAAAGTTAGCCTCTCGCATTTCTCATATTCTATCTTAAAAAATAACTCTAGGAGGTAAGAACTTTTGCAGGAGGAAAGTTTGAGAAACTGAGATTTAGATGTCTAAGGGGGAAAAAAATAACAAAGTGGAATAAAAACCTGTTTCTGGCAAGATGGTCTAGGTGACTGAGATCAAACATCCCAAAGGAAATAACAGAAGAAAAAAAGAAAACTGGACAAAATATTAAAATCATCTCTTTGAAACTATCCAAGAGCTAGCAAAGTAGTGAATAATTATGAGGCCACTGTCTAGAAGCAAACAGAAATTAAGAGAGATGAAGCTGGCACTTAGGTCCATTATATCCTAGGAGTGTCTGTCAATTCTGAAAGAAGCAACTGAAAGGCTCAGAAGCTGAGCAGGGACATAACATTTGGAGTTCAGAACTTTTCATGAGGAGTCTTTTAAAACTACCAGGCCTTGGGTTGGTAACATGAAGGGCTAAGCCCTAGGAAGAAAGGGTAATTCAGAAGTAGACCTGGCCTGACAGGGTCTTTGGCTGCAAATCACCTCATTCCTTGAAACTTCAGTAGGGAGATCTGGGATTGCTGGTATCCCTACTAACTGTATGTCAGAAGCAAACAATATTTTTTAGACCAAAAAAACATACCTTTGGCCACGAATTACTCATATATTTTTTCAAATTTTTAATTTTAAAAGATTTATATATTGTCATAAGTTTTCACCTACTGGTACTTAATGAAAACATTCTGACACATGAGGAGATAACAAATATGATTGAAAAGCAAGAACAACAGGCAATAAAAACCGATTCACTGTGCTCCAGAGGGTAAAGATATCATATACAGAATTTAACTGTTTAATGTGGTCAAGGGGGGAAGAAAAGTATATATATAATATGTATATTATATATAGAGAATATATATAAAGAATTTTTGTAGATAACTAGAATTTTTTAAAAAGAGTCAAAGGTAACCTCTAAATTAAAAAACAAAAAATAACTAAAATTTAAAAAAACAATGGATGGGTTTAATAGCAAATATGATACAGCTGATTAGGGAATTAACACCCTGAAAATTAGATCAGAAGATATCCTTAATAAAGAGAAAGAGGAAGGAAAATATAGAGAGATTATGCAAAATAAAATAGACAGAAACTATTAATTAAATATAATTAAAACCCCAGAAGGAAAGGAGAAAAGAAATACACAAAAGTATTATTTTAGGAAATAATACCTGAGAATTATCCAAAATGAATTAGAAATATTAAACCACAGGTGTAAGAAATATTGTAAACATTGAGCAGAATAAAGAAAAAGAAAATTACACCCATGAAGAGCATAGTAAAATCGCTAAAAATCAAAATGACGATAAATTCCTAAATGCAGCTATGGAAACAACAAAATACTTTTAAAAGGTAACAATAACAGCTGATTTCTCAAGAGAAAAATAAAGAACTTATACTCTCAAATTTCTGAAAAAAAAATTAATTTCCAAGCAAAGATTACTTATCAAGTAAAATGAAAGGGAAATAAAGATATTTTCAGTTAGGTAAAAAATCAAGAGCATTTTTAACATTAGACCTGAAGGAAATATTAAGAGAAAGAAATAAATTTTAAAAGTGTTAAATATGTGGGTAAATTTGTTTTTTAGCTAAACTTGAATAATGCCTCTGGGCTTTAAAAACTGTAGAGAATTAAAATACATGAAACTACAGCAAAAAGGATGAATGGGAGATAGAAGGTATTAAAAGGTTTTTAGGTCTTTGCATTTTGCAGGAAGAGTTGAGTCCTAATTTGCATTAGACATTGATAAATGGAGAAAACATGTTTTAATCTGTATGATAGCACTAAAGAAATTGTTGATAAGAAAATATGTGTCACCTTATTAACTGATGAGATTAAATGCAATAATAAAAATAATCAATCTAAAAATTGGGGTGTTTTGTCATTTACAGTATAAACAAAATAAATGAGAAAAAACACATGATCATCTTAAAAGATTTAGCAGAAAGGATTCAATAGCTTGTAGTATCCATTTCTGATTAAAAAAACAATCAAACTAGAACTAGAAAGAAACTTTTTTTAATAAAAACAGTTTTGTTGTTTTTACGTGCCATTGAGTCAGCTCCAACTCCTGGCAACCTGATATGAGTGACAGCCACAATGTCCTGTCCTCAACAGCTCTGCTCAGCCCCTGTATATTCAGCCTATGGCTTTTTTATGAAGTCAGTCTATCTCATATTTGGCCATCCTCTTTTCCTGCTGGCTCCTATTTTCTCCAGCATTTTTTACTTTTCCAAAGGAAAAAGAAAACAGCCTTATTGAGGTATAATGGATATACAATAAACTGCACACATTGAAAGTATTTGATTTGATACATTGATATGTACATTTCCCTGTGAAACCATCACCACAGTTAAGATAAACATATTCATCACCTCTCCAAAGTTTCCTTGTGCCCCTTTTTTGCCCCTTCCTACAATCACCCCCAGCCCCAGTGAAACACTATACTGTGGTTGTTAGTTTTATTTCCATTTTTTTAGAATTTCATGTAAATTGAGTCATTTAGTCAGTGCTCTTTTTTGTCTGGCTTCTTTCACTTAGCCTAATTGAGATTTATCTATGTTGCTTTATGTATCAATAGTTCATTCTTTTTTGTTACTGAGAAGTATTCTATTATATGGGCATACTATAATCCATTTATACATTTACATGTTGATGAACAAAATTCCTTTATCAGCTGTATGATGTCAAATGTTTTACACCAGATTGTGTTTGTCTTTTAATTCTTTTAACAGTATACTTTAAAGAACATAAATTTTTAATTTTAATAAGTTTAATTTATATTATTTTCTTTTAGGAATTGTGCATTTGATGTCATATCAATAAATCTTTGCCTAACCCAAGACAACAAAGATTTTTTCTTATGTTTTCTCCTAGAACTTTCATGTTTCAGATTTTACACTTAAGTCTATGAACTATTTTAATTAATTGTTGAATATATTGAAAGGTATGAAGCAAGGTTATATTTTTGCATATGGATATACAGCTGTTTCAGCACCATCAGTTGAAAATAGTGTTCTTATTCTAATGAACTGCCTGTACATAAACCTTTGCCAAAAATAAGTTGTCCGTATATGTGGGGGTCTGTTTCTGGATTCAGTATTATTTTTCATTGATCTTTTTGTCTCTCTTAATGTCAACAACACACTATATTTATTACTGTAGTATTATATAAATCTTGAAATTAGGTAGTAATAGTCCCCCAAGTTTGTTCTTCATTTCAGTCACTTTAGCCACTGCAAGTCCTTTGTATTTTTCTATTAAATTTAGAATCACCCTTTCAATTTCTATGAGAAATCCAGTCAAGTGCAAAGTAATATTTAGTGGCCACATCAAATGCTTAATGAAAGTTACTGTACATGTGATGGGTAAAAAACAATTTCATTGATGTGAAAGTGCTAAGCTCACTCACTCTATGGCGGGCATACATCTACCATATTCAACACAGAATTCAAATGTATATTTCATGAATTTTACAAATTACTACAGGTTATAATAATAAGTGAACAATACTGTGTGTTGGGGACTATGCCAACCTCTACATACATTATTTCATTTAATGCTCACAACCAGCAAGGGTGGTACTATGATTCTTCTGTATTTAAGGATGAAGACATTTAGACTCAGAAAATTTAGTTAATTTGTCCAAGGTCATACATCTTTAATTTGACTCCAAATCTGACTTATTGACCACTAGGCTATACTGCCTCTGGAGCACTAGAGATCCATTTAGATAATTATATGCATGTCTAATCTGCTCTCTGCCAGTATATAAACCCCACAGAGACAGAAATAACAGTGCCCACAAAATACCTTCAACATAATTATACAGTAGTCATTCGATAACTTTTTTTAAAAGAGTGAATGAATGAACATATGAATGAATGGATGAAGAAAAGGAAAATGAAAGTTTGAATTCAGTTGAGGCATAAAGAATTCAGATTTTTTTGGAATTTGGTGATGTATTTGTCTGTAAGGCTTTTTGCAAGTTTTGTAATAAATTACAAAAAGTAAAATCTGATCTGCCATGACATAGTCGAAGAAGTTGTCCATGTAGAAATAAAATCTGACAGTACCAGCTGTAGTGAAAGAAAAGTCTGGCAAACTCTGCAACCCAGTTATGACCACACGACAGATATTGTTAGAAGCAGCACCTGCACAAGAAAACACAATGATTTGGGAAATATTTTTTGCAAGTTAAAACTCTGAATTACTTAGCTAATCTCACCATTTTAGAATTGTGGATGCTAAAGAGACCTTACGAATCATTGATTCTGCCTCTCAGCTTCAGTGCAAAGAAATGGAGCCCCCAAGACCTGACAGTGCTATCTCAGGTCACACAGTTTGCTGTTAAGAAAAATCTAATATACTCATTCCCAGTCTATTGCTCACTCCTCTACAACAGAGTCTCTATGTGTATCCAGTCATAAAGCATCTTATACTTGTTATAAGATATAGACTAAAAAGGGATTTCTGCAGACAGAATGAATGTTTTCAGGTTCTCTAGAGAGAAGAATGGGAAAGGCCTATGAGAGGAAAGAGGAGCAAATAAGCAGGAGTCTAGGAAGCATCAAGAGCAAGCCAAAAACACGTTTCCCTCCGGTTAGCCTTCCTGACAGTTTTAATGAAAGCAAAATTTTCATAGTATTTACAAGAAAAACTAAGAAGTTCTCTTTAGCCTGGGTTGATTCTAATCTGGAATATATTTCTTTGGCAACGCACTGCCATTTGGCCATATTACTTGACTGTTTTTTATCCAACCCATATTGCCCAACTCGTTTCCTCTATCTCGAAGATTCCATGCACAGATAATGTCTACAACTAGGTACCAGTATTAGGTACTTATGTTCATTATCTTTGATTTTCCCTACAACCTTGCAAATTAGGTGTGATTATCATTCTTGTCTAGTAGATAAACAACAAGAAGCTCAGAATGTATAAGAAACACATCTAAAGTAACACTGTTAGTAAGATTTAGAGACAGAAGTCAAACCCAGGTCCTGGTGATGCCAAAGTCTTTGCTCTTCCCACACAGTGCAAAGGGACTGACCAAGCTGAACCATGCATACCCAGCCAGCACTTACTATTGACCAAACTGGTCAGTAAGTATTCTGGTTCACTGGACAGGAAAAGTGTCCTTCCTGCATGTCCAGAATAACCAATGGTTAGAAAATCACTCATTGGTAAATAGGGGTGGGATATAAAAGCAGTATGAAAGAGAGCCAGAAAAAAATAATTATTAAAAATTATAGATAACTTGTTCCAGGCATTATTCCACAGACTTTACAAAGTATATTCTTGTTTAATTCTTACAACACTAGGAAGTGTCCCTCTTACAGATGAAGAATGGGAAGGTTTTACACGTAGGTGATCTACTCAAAATCACACAGCTAGGAAATGGTTAAAGCCTTATTTCAGAGTCCACTTTCTTAACAGGAAGGGTTAAAAATCACCTGAAATGGAAATAAACGGAAACAAACAAACAAGCAAACAAACAAAAAGCACCAGGTAACTGGAAATGTAACAGGACAAAGTGAACACCACATTAAAATTTGCAGCTATTACTTAAAGAAATTAATTGTTGTTAAAGAGAAGCCTCAAAGATCTCTAAAGTACCTTCTGAAGTCCTATAAAGCTAAAGTTGGATTTTTTTCTCCTGTGTGAGACTTAATATGTAAGAAATTGCATTGTTTGTCTCTATGCAATACAGTTTGTTTAGCTTGAAATTGAGCAGCGCAATTGTGTTTACTATTAATGATGAGAAAACCAATTGTTGTGTGATTCACCGTAAATGATAATGGAACAAGAAAAATGTATGACCTTATTCAGTCTCCAGAGCCAAATCATATTAAGAACAAGAGCAAGATATGAACCATGAGAAGTCTCATTTTCTGACCTGCATAAGAATATTGGGAGCTTCCAACACCCCTTGAGTTCATGGGTGACCTGAAGCCTTTGTTTAAAAAAAAGCAACTCTGTGGATTACTGAGTAAATTTAACTAAAAGTACTCTTCATCTTGGTCTCTCTTCCAAATTAAACATCTCATCATGAAGAATCTAGAAGCGCCTTCAGAGATATGGGCTCTGAAAAGAGGCAGCTCAGATTTGATTTTGGCCCCACCACTTACTGTGACCTTGGACAAGACAGTCAGAACTTCTGGTCATGCCCCAGTATCTATTCTCACAGTCTTGTATAACAGGATTTTTAGTTGGGCACATTGCCACCCAGAATACAGACTTTATTCCCTAGCCTTCCTTGCAGCTAATTCCCTTATTGTGTCCCATATGACTAATTCTGTCCAGTTTAAGTGAACCTGTCCTAGGAGCAATTTCTGAGAACTTTCATGAAAAAAAGGTTGATATACTCTTTGCCCCTTATCATTCATCCTTTCCTCAATCCTATTGCCTAAACATGGACACCAACCTGAACAATGAGGCTGAGGTTGCACCCAGTGGGTGAAAGAATGGGGAACTGGTAGGAGTCTCTGTTTCTGAATACTTGGAGTAGAGCCGCTATACACCATCCAAACCCCCGACAAACAGCTCTGCACATATACATGATAGAGAAATACGCTTCCAACCTGACTATTATTTTAAGATTCTCTTGTATTTGCATTCAAACCTAGTCTGAACTAATGCAGACAAGTTATATAAAATGAGAATAATGACATGTACGTAGGTAGCTCAGAGGTTTGAGGATTAAATGAAAAAATGCATGTAAATACAAGGCCTACATAATAAGTATTAAATATTTGTCATTCTTAATGTTATGATAGCATTTCTTGCCTAATGAAGACAATTTTCTTCTCTCAGGCCTTGCCTAGAAATTATGATATTTGAGGTATTTCCTCAGACTAAGACATTATAAGAACAGATACAAATAGGATCATTATGGTCCTCATACCTAAGGCCATTTCCTTATACCAAGAGATCATTTTATATAAGAAATAAAGATTAAATTCGGCAGAAATATGGCAGAGTGAGAGACGTCCCTAGATCTCTCCCCTTGAAACAACAATAAGCTGAACATCTAAAACTCAACAAAAAACACCAAAACTGCACACCAGCACATCTGAGCATTGGAACTAAGCATAACAGCTACCACAGGTCAGAACCCCAGGTGTCTATGGTGAGCTGGAAGTAATAAAGAAGCTGACTCTTGCAGCAGCCAGAGCTCCCTGTAGGAGGAGTGGGAGGGGTGAAGGTGCATCGACTTTCCTAAATAGCCCTGCCTGGAAGTACCAGGGCTTGCACGCAGCTGACCAGAGGGCCGTCATCAGGGCAGAAAGTGGAGAAGCAGGACAGGAGCGCAGAGAAACAACAGCTGATTTTTACCAACCCGGTTGCAAAACCACTGCTGAGCCGCAGCCCCCAACCCCCAACCCAGTGGGCCTCTCCTAGACCAATCACCACGGAGACCCAAGGGAATCTGAGATAACGCTGTGGAAACTGAAGCTACCTCTCACTGCCCCCCTAAAGAAATCTGTACCCATTAGCAATAAATCCTCAACCCTTCCACTACTTCCCCAGCCCCTAACAACCACTAATCTATTTAATGTCTCTACATATTTGCATATTCTAGACATTTCATACAAATGGAATGATACAGTATATGGTCTTTTGTGACTGGCTTCTTTCACTCAGAATAATGTTTTCAAGGGTCATCCATGTTGTAGCATGTGTCAATACTTCATTTCTTTTTTGTTCCAAATACTTCATTATATGGATATGTCATATTTTATTTATCCATTTATTCATCGACGAACATTTATGTTGATTCCACTATTGTGCTATGATAAATAATGCTGCTAGATACATTATTGTGCAACTTTCTGTAGACAATATAGAATTATACAATAACTCTATATTTAACATTTGGGAGAAATGCCAAACGTTTTTCAAAAGTCATACCATTTTACATTCCTACCAACATTTTATAAGGGTTTAATTTCTCTACATCCTTGTCAACACTTGTTATTATCTGTCTTTTGGAGTATAACCATTTCAGTACATATGAAGTGGTAATCATTGCATTTCCCTAATAAGTAATAATGTTGAGAACCTTTCATGTTTATTGGCCATTTTTATATCTTCTTTGGAGAAATGTATATTAAGATCATCTTGTTGTCTTTTTATTACTCAGTTCTAAGTTATTTAGTTATCTATATGTTCTAGACAGAGATATTTTATCAAATATATGATTTATAAATATTTACTCTCATTCTTTCTATTTTCTTGGTGGTATCCTTTGAAGCACAAAATTTTAAATTGTAGTTAAGTTTAATTAATCTATTATTTCTTTTTTCACTTTTGCTTTAGGTGTATACTCCAAGCCTCTATGCCTACCTATGTTTTCTAAGAGTTTTATGGTTTTAGCTTTTACATTTAGGTCAATGATCCATTTGCATTGATTTTTGTTACATACATGGTGTGAAACAAGGATATAACTCCATTATTTTGCATGTAGATATCCACTTGTACTAGCACCATTTGTTGAAAGAGTAGATTTTTTCCATATAATCTAGGCATGTAATAATAAGGTCCTATAAAAGAGTGATGTCCTGGGAATCATTAGGCAAGCATAATAAAAAAAGGAGGGGGGGGATTAGTGGCCAGGCTATGAGAGACTATGAGAAGGCGAAAGAGAGGGATGGCTGGGTAACCAGGAGAATAATGTTACTGCCACCGAAATGAAAATACAGGAGAAAAAAGGGTTTTTAGAGTGTGATAAGCTCTATTTTGGACATTTGATTTTACATTGCCTAGGTGAAAGTGTACATCTGAGGAGATGCTGACTGGTAATATAATGCTGGGAATATTCTTCATGGAGGTGCTAATTAAGCATTCTCCCCAAAGGAAAAAAATAGGGATGAAACAATAGTAAGAGGAACAATTTAATTTAGGGAGGAGAAAAAGTAGAATAAGAGATTCTTTCCAAGTAATTTATTCATTTATTCTTTCAACAAATATTTATGGCATGTTTATCATGTGCCAGGAACTACACAAAGCACCCGGAACTGGAGGAGGCAACAATCAGTATAGTCTTTGCCTTCACGAAACTTTTCATCCAAAGTGGAGCAATACACAGCTAAATAAGCAATTGCAATACAATGATAAGTACATGAGAACGAAAGTCTAGGATTCAAATGAAAGATCCACTTCAGACCAAGTGTGTCAGGAAAGGCACTGGATAACTTGTTATCTAACCTGAAACCTGAGCAGAAAAAAAAAAAAAAAAAGAAAGAAAGAAAAGCCAAAGGAAGAGGCAGGGAATGGGGTAAAGCAGTCTAGGTAGAGAAGAGCACATGCAAAAAGAACAGAAAATAAGAATGTTGGCAGCATTGAAAGATGTCTAGTCCAGCCAGAATACCAAGCACTAGAAAAGGTGATGTGGTAGAAAAGATAAGCAGCTAAATCATGAAGTAGATGACCAGATAAGCCATCCATCCTCATCTAGTCCATTTGTTGCCCTGCTAATGGTGAAGAGTAGTCTGGGAGCCATTGCTAGAGTTTTATTAACTTCACCCTGCTCCCCATAGTAGCCTAACTGCTACACTGCTCTATGCTCAGGGGCTGCCTCAGATCCTGTCTCTGTCCTCTGTCTCTCTCTCAATCTTCCCTGTCTCTCACACTGCTCAGGTTCTCAGATAAATTTCCCATACCCATCACCTCTGTTTCCTCACCACCCACTCACCTTTTCACTGTCTACCATCAGATGCTTGCCCCCATCACTGTTCTAAACTTCTGGGAAGTCATAATAACTTGCTCAATACTAAAATGACTGGCTTTTCCTTTTGGCATTTTATATATATATAGCTAAAATATATATATATAAAATATACAGTTATATATAATGTAACGGATATATATGCTATATAGAGATAATTATATTAATTATGATATTATGATGTTACATTACATTTAATTTACATTTTGCATATATATTATATTATACATATTATTTTATATCTTACAAGATATGCCTTCTGATGAAGACAAATCATCAGAAACAAAATCCCCTGTTTTGTCTGATACCTTGCTAAGTAGTTTTTGCCTACTCTGAAGATATACACATGCTTTGTGTCCTGTTTAATGAACTGATTTTGAATCCTAGGCCACATATAAGACCCTTGATATGAGGATTAATAGAAAACTCTACAGATGAGTAATAATTAAAGAATGTGAACCAAACACAGACAAATGAAGCAAAACGAAAATACAAATTGAAGTAAAATTTGCCTCAGATGCATGATTTAGGAAAGAGAATGAAATATATGGCAGATTTAAAAGCTGAAATTGAAAAATAGAGGTTCCTGATAAAGACAGCTCAAGTCAGAAATGTCAGATTTTCACCACTATATTCTAAATTTATTTTTATATAAAAATGATTGAAAGTAAGTTATTTGTTTTGAAAACCAACCTCCTGCCTTCACATTATATTTTGTCTGGGAAACAGATGTAAAAATAGCTCATTGCCATTTGCAGAGAATAGACTATGGAGTGCATGGGGACTGAGGCCCTTCGTGTCCTCTATGTCTCACACAGAGGGGACAAGCATCCCTGCACTTTGCTTCATGGGACAAGAAGGAGGCCTGGTAGAGGGAGGGCAGTGAGAGGAAGAAAGCTCAGGTGTGTGGAGGAGACAGATGGCACTGGGTGGGTTCTGAGTAAGTGAACTAGAGGTAAACTGCTCTTGTCACATCCTGCTGAGCACTTAGGCAGTGCCCTTAGAATAAGTTATCACCGCCCTTCAAAGTTCTCATTAGCTCAGCAATGTCAGGTGAAGAGGTTTGGGGCCTTCCTGCTGATGCCCAGGGGAAGAATTGGTCTGAGCTAAAATACACTCAGGGGTCAGGTTATCAGACTAGGGGGGTCAGAATTGCCGACATATGAATCTGAGTTGACACAGACACAGCAAGCAGACTATGAGATCAGAAGAGATTGTAAATCCCAAGCTAGGAACGTGAATGGGGAAGTGAGAGTTTCTAAGCTGTGGTAAGCATCAGAAAGAATCACAAAATTTGTTCAGGAGAGCAATGGAATAAAGCAGAAAAAGTAATAACTTGGAAATCTGAAGACCTGGATTTCAAGCTATGTACTACATGTGTGATCTTAGATAAATCATTTAGTTTTTAAGGATCGGTCTTTTTTTTATTTTTTTAATCAAGTTCTTGGCTTCTCTAAGCCAGAATGTCTTCATGTACAAAATGTATAAAATAACAGAATCATTCTCATTGGAATGTTTTAAGAATTAAATGAGATAACCCATGTAAAAACCCTAGCACATAATAAACATTCAATGAATATTCATTGTCATTTTTGTTGTCACTCATTATTTCTATTTCATAGAGATTCGGTGCAGACCAGTCATATGCAATAATATGTATAAGCCTGAGGTTTGGCTACACTGGTTCTCTAACCTTTGCCACTTGACTCACCCATTGATGTCTCAGAAAACATCAATCTAAAGCCATGTAACAAGCTGCTGAAAGCCCCAGACACTGATGTCACCAGCAGTGAACTCTCTGAACAGGCAAGATGGCAATCATTCAGGAAGATGAAACCAACAGAAGCACTGAGGGCCACAAAGGCTACCCTGGCTGGGACACCAGTAACATGGCCCTAATTACCCAGGTAAGATCAAATCCAGTGTGGTCAAGGTAAAGTTTGTAAATTTCAAGTAAAATAAATGAACACACAAACACAAATGCAGAAGAGAAAAAGAATGGAGGGAAATATACCCCAAATTTGATAGTGATTATATCTGGCCTGAAGGACAACTTTCATTTTCTTCTTTGTATTTTCTTGATTTCCAAATTTTCTGCAATGAACAGGTATTATAAAGATAATCAGAAAAAAGTTATAAAAGACAAAAATTAAAAGCTGATGGCCTGATCAGCATCCTGGGCTTCGTGGACTTTGCAGCAGGGACCTACCAGGACCTGGACAAGCTGAGCTGACCCAGCCAGGACACCCTGTCACCTTTTCCAGCTCCACCATGTTTATTCAATGAGAAAGGCACTGCTCATCAGTGCCTGACTCTTAATGATATATAACTCTTGTATATATGCATTACCTTTATTTTGCTGCCTTACCTTTTCTCTGGGCCAAGTCACAGTAAAACAAGCAAGGACTCACAAGCTATAAGGTCTAGATGGTAATTTAAAAAAAATTTTTTTTGTTAAAACAAACAAACAAACAGCTGAGGTCCCTCTAAGTGGACTCTGATGACATAAAGAGGAATAGACCATATTGCAGGAGAGGGGGTAGGGAATTAGAAGCTACATCCAAAGTTGTTTCTTATTCTTGCATCCCTTCTTTCTGTTTCTATGGTCACTTGCCTTCCTATGCTGAATCTGTATCACTAGATTATTGTGAAACTATCCTGCAATTTATTTCCTCAATTCCAAGCTCTCCCTGAGGCTGTCCCTCCCACACAGCAAGAGCTCATCCTGCTGCAATCACCATCTCTGCCAGTCAACCTCCTGTTCAGTCACTTATAATGATGTTCTGTCACATCAGATATCAATCAACAGTTGTCCACTGTTCAATATCTTTTCTTAACTATTCCTTTGCTAAATTTTCTTTTCCACTCCTATTTCTCACTAAAACGTAATGAAGCCTCAGTGTTTCAGCTAAACCGGTGTTCTTAAAGTATGGTCCCTGGACCGGCAGTGTCGGCATCATTTGGGAACTTGAAATGCCATTCTTGGGCACTTCACAGAATCAGAAACTCTGTTTTATCAAGCTGTCCAAGTGTCTCTGATAACCTGTTAAAGTCTAAGAAGCAAACTTTAAGAAATGGGCTAAACCGACCTGCTGGTTCTCTTCGAACACCGGCACCTTTACACAGAGTATGGGGGCTTTGTGGCGAATCAACCAAGGTGGGATAAACTACATTTGCCAGAAGTTCCTTACATCTGCATTTCTGGTTAGGCTGGGCCATAGGAGATTCCAGCACGAGATCTGGAGGGTAGAAGTGAAGCAGCCACCATTTTGTAGTCCACACATGTTGTCACTCATCGGCTAACTGATGCAAGTAGAGAGTAGCAGCTGGGTCTGCGATTGCTTAACCATTATATAATGGTTAAAATAACTGACTGCTAAAATAGACTCAGGTAGATCTGAATTCCAGTTTTACTGATTACTACTTACTAAGCCTCAGGTTCCTCATGTGCAAATGAAAATATATAATAGTAGCTATCTCAAGTGACTGTAATGTATATTAACACAGACAATGCTTATGAAACCATCTAAAGTCCCTGTTACGTGGCAAATACTCAATATATATTGGTTATTATGATTCCTTCCACTATTATTCTAAGCCAGGTCACTCTCTCTTTCTTTGATTATATCACAGCTTCCTAATTGGTTTCCTTGCCTCCACACTTTCTTCTCTCTCTCAATTATAGATGTAGAATTTTATAAAATGTCATACACAATTCCTAAATACCACATATATTTTACAATGGTTATTTTAGGTATACTATTTCAGATGGGATAAACTTATTAACAAATTTATATGGCCTGAATGCCAATAGCTTGGGGCTTTGGCATGAACTCCCAATTTTCACTTTTGGAATTTTAAAGTAGCAAAGACACCAGTGCGCAGAGACTTCCAGGAACATCTCTGAAGACCCCCAAATTCCATAAGGCAGATATGCAATACTGCCACTGAGTTATAAAACAGGTCTATTTTCCCAGGGCAACATACAGATGTGTGTGTCTTTTCTACTTTTCTTCATCACTCAGATTAGAATGTCCTAGGATTGCAGTAAGGAGATTCATTATATCCCTGTGAAGAGATATGCCTTCCCATAGCAATAAACAACTCTGACCGAGACAGACAGACGTAACAGCTGCACAGCAGATGGCCCTCAGTCATGTTTTAGGTGACTGCTTCGATTGAATATTATAAAATTGAATGAAATTCTGCCAATTTCCCCCTTGCAATTATGAAAGTGTAGAGTGGAAATTTAAAAGATTTAGTATTCATTAAAGTGAGTATCCTTAATACAGTCTTCACTTTCTATTTCTGAAAATCTTCATGTTTTCTTATATCATCGGAGCACTTTACGTGTTCCTCTAATGAGCTCTGGCCTGTATTATTAGAGAGATAGATATGTTGTCTACCTTCCTCACCAAACTGTGAGCGACCTGAAGGCAATTCTATGTCTGATCCATCTTTGTATTCTAGCACCTTGCATACTCTCTTACCTATAGTATATTCCCACTGAATACTAAATTGATGAGCAACCAGATGAATAAATATGCCATTGAAATTTTTATAATTAAATCATACTTTATAATAAAGTGGAAAAAGTCACTATTTAAAGGTATTCTGTGGAAAATTGTTATGTATATTGCCAAATCTCCTCATTGTTTATCCTATATTTTATATATCAAGTTTATTTAATTTAATACAATTCAAAAATTCACAGAATGAGCATCTGTTACTTTCTACTGACTACTAAGGTGCTGAGATATAAAGAAGAAGGAGGTATGGTTCTTTGGCAAATTTCATTTTCTGCATTTTTTACAATGTGAATTACTGATGCTCTTCTTACAGAGTGGTGTCCCCTCCCATGAATCTCAGTGGGATTTTGTGACTGCTCCAACCAATAGAGCATAGTGGAAGAGATGTCACCTGAGTCTAGATCACATAAAGGATTCAGCTTGTCTTGTTCTCTCAATCAGGGCACTCTCTAGTTTAGAAGCTGGCTACCATGTTGTAAGGAATCCCAAACTAGTCCACATGGAGAGTGAAGAGACCACATTAGAGTGGTCTACGTGAAAAAGAACTGAGGCCCTCTGGTGAAAGTGCAGAATCAACCACCAGATATTTGAGTGACAAGCCTTTATATCAGGGTTTCTCAACCATTGACATTTTGGGAAGGATAATTACTTCAAGGGGGAGTGTCTTGTGTATTGTATGCTATTTAGCCCCATCCCTGGCCTTCGCCCACTAGATGCTAGTAGCAAACCCTCCCCCACCCCTCAGAAAAAATTCTGACAATCGAAAATGATTCTAGATATTGCCAATGTCCACTGGGGATAAGGCAAAAATCATCCACAGTTGAGAACCATTACTTTAGATGATTCCAGCACCCAGCCTTTGAGTTGCCCCAGCTAACTTCAAGTGGAGATAAATGAGCTACTCTCACTTAGTCCTGCCCAAACTGGAGATTGTGAGCAGAATAGATATTGTTGTTATTATAATCCACTGAGTTTCAGGATGATTTGTTGCAAAATGAGATAATAGGAACAGTCCTTGATTTCAAGGGACTGTTTTCCCTTCTAGGGTAGAAAGCAGCTACATAACCAAATAATCACCACTCTACAACAGAAACTTATAGAATCTACCACGTGCTTTGGCTGGTGAGACACACCTTGAATAGATGTAGATGAGAGAGACTGGGTGTATACACAGAGGGGCAGCACTGTGACACCGAAGTCCTGGTCTTTGGTCATACTGAACTATTAGAGCGTTTATGTTAACCTAATTTCAGTATATATAATTATACTGTCTTCCTAATTTGCTCATGCACTTTCAACTGGAAGTGGTGAACACCGGATTCTTAAATAACTCCACATCATTAAGGTCGCCTACTGTAACACACAGCTTGTTTTCCTGTAAGATACATTAGATGACTCAGTCCCAGAGTATTTGGAACAATTGTGAGATAATGTTCTGAAAAGAGCTGTGGCAGGGTCATGTTTGGTCTGCCTAGCACTTATAATTTATCTTCAGATATCACGGAAAAAGTCTGGGTACAAAGTATGGATATGCAGTGCCTCAGTAAAAAATCTATATGCTAATTTTAGGGGTTTTTTTAATTTAAAATTAAGATATGACAATATGTATACCAAGAATTTATGATTTTACATAATTATAACAAGTAATGTGAGCTCCAGAGTGGAAGCTGTGTCTCATTTATCATAATGGCAGTGGCTACTTATTGAATGCTTACTCTCAGGCCCTGCATAGTATATGCTGTGGTGTTAATCCTCACCACAGCCCAGCAACTGCAGTTCAGAGAGGTTAAATGACTTGCCCAAAAAGCTCCTGGAATTTGAAGCTTTATCTCTCTGACTTCTAAGCCTGTTGTCTTTCCACAACACCTGCTCCTTTTATCTTTTTGTCCTCACTAGTCAACACAGTGTGTATAGAGATAGAGAGTCAAATAAGTTTGTGGTTGTTGATTAAAAATAGCTTTGAATCACAAATATAACAGCTCTGTGTGGAAAAGAGGCAATATAGTCTATTAAATGCATTATTATAATGGTCAATGTATGTTTGTTGATTGCCACGCAACAGAGAAATTACCAAATAAGAGATTATTATAGATGCTAAGCCAACTGAACTGGCTTGACTATGTGCAGTATGACTGATTGCCTAGCAATCAGCCATTGAATGGCAAAACTCGACTCCTATGTAGAAACAGCCTTAAAAGGGCCTGCTGTACTAAGTCATTATTTTCCTGTTTTATGAAGGAAATGTTGTTTCAGAAAGGGAAAATAGAAGTCAGCATAAGCTTTTTCTCATAAGGAAAGTGACAAACTGGTTGAGAGAGCTTGAATCTGGTGGATACATACATAAAACATGCTGAATCTATAAAGCTAACTGGTAAAACTAATCACAGTTGGATTGTGGATTATTAACATAGGGTGATGCCCACAAAAGGCAAATGAATGAATAGATGATTGAATAAATGACATATAAATAATGAAAAGAGTATACCCAACTAGTCATAGGCATTGTCAACTGACATCGATGATATAATTGCAAAATGAACTTGTCAGGAGAATATGTACATAGACCAATTGCAAACAATGACTATTAATATTTCAAACTGGTTGATAACTGGTTATTTGAATTAGGCCTTCTTTTCCTCTCAACTGCTTCCTGTTTTACACAGATTGCTATAAATGTGAGATTCAGATTTAAGAACTATACTGTGTGTGTGAAATAGAGACTGAAAGACAGAGACAAAGGCTAGCCTGGGAAGTGCTTCTGTCAGATACACTTTCAATTTTTCATAACCTTAGACTTTTTCAGGTAGCTTGTGGCCCTAATCTCATAGTTTGAAGCTACACAAACCAGAATCTTTTCACCTGAGCTGAAAGCAGCAACTAAACCTATCCTCTCTTCCTGAAAAAGGTGAGGAAGTAAGACTCAATAGTTCTCAACAGGGAATGTTATAGGCTTCTTAGTGGGGCGGGGGTGGGGGGGGCGGAGGTTAGAAATTTGTGAGGACTTTGGAGTTTCCGCAGTTGTCAGGAAGCACCAATAGCATTTAATAAATGGAAGTCAGGAAAGGAAAACATCCTGCAACTTACAGGACAGCTTTTCAAAAAGAAGAATTTTCCTATCCCGAATAATAGTAACTTTGAGAAATATTAGCCAATTCTCTTTTGGAACTTTAGAGGACACTTGTTCAATATCGGCAAAGAGAACCAAACGCTAGCCATAATTATTTGGTAATGCACTATGATTTGGCTGAAAATTTTTTCCTGAGCTGAAGCAAATATAAACCCTTATGGCCACTTCCAACGATAAACCCTACATTCTTCTCAGTTTTAGGGATAGCACCTGAGTCTCTACAGGCATAGAAATTTCAAAGAAGAAAGCCGAGGAAAAGACAAATGCTAAGATTCTGTATGACCCAAAAATAATCTCCCGCTCAGATGGTAAATTAGTTGAACATACAGTAGATTAACCAAGGGAACCAGGTAGGCTGCATGGTGAAAGACTAACTTAAAAGTGCTATAAAATGTCCCCTTCTTCCTACCCTCAGTCTTGGGGAAAACTGTGGTTCTTGAGCATTTCTTGAAGACAATTAATGTTGTTCACTATGCAGGTGGGCTGAGGATTTTAGCAGATGGTGACAGGATGGCTATAAAAGAGGAAAGAGCTCTTGCAGATGGTATACTTACTCCTTTCTGTGTTTTTCTCTTTGGAAAGGGAAGGCAGTTGCAAGACAGTGTGATCATACTGCAAACTTCTGAAGTATTTATTCTCATACATTTTCTAAAGTCACCACTTATTATCTTTCATCTCATACCACAGAGGAGAACTTAAGCAGGAAATAGGGAGAGGACAACAGGAAAAATTCCTCTAACATGTACAGCTATAAATTTACCATCCTGTAGAATTACCCGTCATAGACTTAGAGGCTGTTATTGCAGTAAATTTCCCCTGTATTTTCCTTCTCCAGGTGAAATAATCTAATTACTCTAACTTTTCCTCATAGACCACTTTTTTCAATGTTGTGCAATTATTTTTAGTGCTTGACTTCTAGCTATATATATATATATATATATATATATATATATATATATATATTCTGTGCATCATGTGATTCTAAGACACTACAAGTTGGTCACAATATTCTGATAATGGCTTGCAAGATAGGAGCTGCCTTTACTGATAATCTCCTATTGCATGACAATACCATCTCCCTTGGCAGTCTTATCCAAGGGAGAGAAAGTAATTAATTAATGAAGCCACTCTGATGTGATCAACTTCTGCAGTGTGGGCACAGGTTTCCCACCATAACGAGCAGCCATAGACATTAACTGGGCTCCAGATCTCTGAGCTTTTAGCTCCTATTGTCACTATAAAGATGGCAAGTGGTAAGTTCTTTGCAAACTATTGTCTCTCACAGATGTGTTCCTGGGAAGTTCAGGGATTGCTATCTGCTTCCTTTTCCTATGTTGTCTTTGGGTGAGCATGTCCTAAAGCATTTCCTCTGGAAGCATTTTGATATCAAAAAAGGGAATTGATAAAGGCCTTTGAGTGAGGTTGATAACTTTAATTATTATCCTGATGATTTTTTCACATATTCATCCATCCATCCATCCATCCATTCATCAATTAGGAAATATATATTAAGAACCTACTATGGGCCACCCTTGGGATAGTTACCAGATAAAAGGCAAATTAGAGCAAGTTGTGGCCCTCAAGTTGCCCTAGAAGAGAAGGGCAGTTAAGGAAGTCCAGAATTACTAGTCAATAAATGTTATTTTTTTAAATGTATAGGGACCTATAGGAATGCTATTTCAGCCTGGAGGAGTAGGATCAGAAAAGCCCACAGAGTAGGGTTACCCTTAAACAGAGTTCTGAAATATAATTAGGGACTCTATCAGGGAGCCAAAATTAGGAGAAGCATATCATGAAGGCGATGAAGTCCGTGCAGAGGACAAGAAAAAGGAGCGAGCACTCCCAAGTACCAAGTAGGTAGGAAAACTTTGGAAAAGGTACAGGAACGGCATGGCAGGCGTGAAGGGGGAGACAGAAAGACCGGGAGGTAGGACCTGACTAGAAGCTAATTAAAAACCAGCATAGTAAACTTCCAACCTTGTTCAAGTCACTCAGCTCCCTTAGTGTAGGGGACTTGGGTTCTGAATAGGGAACTATATAGTTCAATGAAACAGACTTTACTTTTCTCACAATTTATCCACAGCTCTTTCTGCATTATAATGGGACACAGTATGAAGAGAGCTACTGCCCCGTAGACAATAAGCTCAGTTCCCTCAAGCCACAGAGAATACAGCCAGAAATTTAAGTAGCACCTTAGGGAGGAAATTTGTTGCATTGGCCACAAAGCATCCAGTCTCCTTCTTTTATGGTACTATAGCCCCTCATTTTCTTCGGAGAATCAAACATATGCCCACTATCCACCCATGTGTGGTTCCATTCCTACAGAATTGAAGTCTATAACTCAGCTTGAGACATCGGCATACCGAATTCCCCTAGTCACAGTGACTGGTTCTAAGACAGGCAACAAGCCAAAGCCAGTCCAATCAAGATAAATTCTGGGGCTTATTCAAGAGCTCCCAGGAATATTTGTTCTCTCATTTGTTTGCTACTGGACACAAATATGGGAACATCTAAGGACTGGAGTTATTGCCAGCTACCTTGCTACTCTGGGGAACTTGCCGAAGAAGTCAACATAGTTGAAAACGGTCAGGAAACAGAAAAACTATGTCTCCCTGACATATTTTGAATCTCTTAGATCAAGCTGCAACTGAATCCTGGACTGCCTAGAAATGCATGTCCAAAAAATTTTTCCATTTTATTAAAGCCAGTTTGAGCTGAATTTTCTGTCATTTGATACTGAATATCCTTGGTGATATAATGCTAAAATTCTTCTTCAAAAATTGTCTCTTTAAAAATGCATTGTCTTATGGGACAGAATATACTGAACATTGAACAGGCAAAGAGTAATGGAACAAGATCCATAAAACCTGTTTTTCAGGTCTGGCTTTGCCACTTACTAGTTATACAGTTTGGGGCAAATTACTTCATCTTTCTGAGCTTCAAATTCTCTACATCTAAAATACAGATAATAATTCTACCCCCTTCCCCATATTGCAGCCTTGCAATAAAAATCAAATAAAATTTTGGATGAGTAACTTGTCAAATCTGAAGTGCTAAATAAATGAAATAGCTGCTAAAGTTTTGTTTTGTTTTTGTTTTGTTTTTAGTAAGCTCTTAAAGACATTAGTTTCACATTAGGAATCAGTCTTATGTTCCCCAGCTGTCTAATAGGTCTAAGGATGTTGACATCCAATCAGCACCTGCTATAAAGCATTAGGTCAGGAGACAGCTAAGCTTAAAACCATGCTGTGCCCATGGTAACATGGTACCTGTTAATTGGCAGTCAACTGGTCCAAGAAAGAAAATGCAAGGAAGCTTCGTCTAGTATCTAGTTAGATCCTAAAGAGCCCCCCCCCCAAAAAAAAAAAAAAAACAGCTACTAAGCAAAACAAAACCAATCTAATTGACTTTGCCTTCCAGGTTGTTAACCACATTTTTGTTTTGTTTTGGTTTTTAACCTGGTTGCTATGGTGACATGCCCGAGTGACAAAGTTTTGTTTTAGTACTAACATATTGTGTCACCAAGGACTGCCAAAAGCTTCTACTCATTCACCCATTCTCTTTCTCAAAAACCTGCCCACACAACTGATCACCTGTAAAACAGGTCTTATGGCTCTTGTTCTTATAAAAAAGGGGAAATTTGAACACAGAACATGCATAAAGAAAAAATAGTCTGATGATAAAGGGAAAATGCTATACACAAGCCAAGGAATGCCTGCGGCTACCAGAAGCTAGGAGAAAATCATTGGAACAGATTCTCCCTCACAAACCTCAGAAGAAACCAACTAGGCCAACACTTTGATCTTGGACTTCTAGCCTCCAGAACTGTGGGACAATACATTTCTGTTGTTCAAGCCATCCAATTTGTGGCAGTCCCAGGAAAATAATATAGTATTCATCCAGTGAACCTCAGAGATAACTGGGTGCAGGAATGGATTCTTGCAGTCACACAGAAGGGATTCTCAGATTATTTTAATTTATATAATAAAGGTAAGGGTGAAAACCATAGGGACATTCAGGGAGATGACTCTCTCCCTTTTGCTTTCAGAGTAGAGCAATCCAGCTCTCTTATTGTATCACAGAAGTTAGTTTTGTGGAATTAAACTCTTTCATGGCATATAATACAATATAAAAGTTATTGGCACTTTATATTAAATACCCTATGAATTACACGTACTTCAAGGCATTTTTTATTTTGGGTTTCCAAAAATAACCAGTCCCTCTGATTCCAAAAGTGACCAAAGCCTAAAGAAGATCTAGGTCAAGGAAAATAATATCCTAACAATCTCGGAAGGGTATTGTTCAGAATGGGATGAGGTTGTTCAGGGTACTCAGTGATCTAGAGATAATATCGAGCACATTTCTCCTGAAGCCAGCTTTTTTCACTTGGCAATATATCATGAACTTTTCTGTGTGTCAATAAATATTCCTCTACATGATTTTTAATATCTACAGGGATTCCATCGTCAGGAAGTACATTCCATAATTCACTTAACTAATCCTCTATTCTTGAGACAAGTCAGTGAAAAAAAAATCAAGATCTCAAGCTGAGCCCAGGGGTGTATATGCCCTAAGGACCCATTCTGTGATCATCTGTTTCATATTCCTCTATAAATCTCCTTATGGTTCTTTCTTTAGTCTAAGAGAGTGCCCTGTGGAATCTCATTCTCCACTCTGTGGACATTTGTAGGACAGTGAAAAAAAAAAAAAAGTAACCAAGCTTCTGAATATATCATCCATTTTCACTCAGAAAACAAATATTTATTTTACACTTAACATATGCTAGACACTATTCTGGTCCTAATGATAGAGCAATGAACAAGATAAATATGTCCCCTGCTTTTTTGGACTTTACAATCTAAAGAGAGTACACAAATAAACAAGAAAAATTCAAATAGCTGCTATGAAGGAAGTAAGACAGGTGATGTGAAAGGAATTTATGGGAAGAGAGTAAATTAGATGGTGAGAGAGGAAGTAGCATATTAACTGAGACCTGAAAAAGAAAAAGAGCTAGCCATGTCAGGAGCCAGTGAGGGCATACTATGTAGAGGAATAAATGCTGGAATAAATGCATGATGTGGAGAAAAGTATGACATGTTCAAAAAAATAAACGTTGTCCAGACTAGCCCGATAGAGTGAAATAGTGGGTGACAAAGGGAGGCGTTCAAGTAGACAAGTGCTGGATCTAGTAGATCCTCTCAGGACATGCCAAGCAGCAGGACTTTGAGTACAGCGAACAGCTGGTTTGCAGGTCTTAATTGAGGATGTTATATGCCAGTTTTGTTTTAAGAGGACCCCTCTGGCTGTGGTGGGAAGAATGAGAGGAAGCAGAAAGAAACCAGTTAACAGACTACAGCTGTGGTCCAGTAGAGAGAGTTGCTATTATCTTAGACTGAGCTCACAGCTATAGAAATATAAAAAGAACTAAACTGGTTCAAGATATATTTTTATAATAGAATAGGCAAGGCAAGCAGACAGAATGAGTATGAGTGAGTGAATTAAAGGAAAAAATAAGGATGACATTTTATCATGAAGATTTTTAAGCTTACAGAAATGTTTAATGAATTGATAATGAATACCCACATACTTACCACATAGATTGTACAATTAACATTTTACTATACACTTTATCATATAACCATTTATCTACCCATCCAACTACCCATGCATCAATCCATGTAATTTTTTGATGCTCTTAGGGTGAAAGAAAAAAGCTGAGAACATGCCTGCCCCCTGCCCCCTACTACAGTATGCATGTTATTAACTAAAATCAATATGTGGTTTTGGTTTATTTTTATAAGACAAAAATTGCATGCAATGAAATGCAGAAGTCTTAAGTATACCATTTAATGGGTTTTGAGAAATGCACACTTATGTAACCCTGACTCAGAGTTTTAAAATGTGGCACCATTTTCAACCTTACACAAGTCTTTGTTGTGGATGCTATCTTGGGCATTGCTGGATGTTTAGCAGCATCCCTGTCCTTGAGCCACTGGATGTCAATAGCACCACATACACCCTCCTCTAGTTGGGACAATTAAAAATGTCTCCAGACATTGCCAAAAACAACCTGAAGGTTAAAACTGACCCAAACTGATAATCACTACCTTAATTCCTATCAAGATACAGAACATTACTATCATCCAGGAAGTTTTCTTATGTGCCTTCCCAGAAAATGCCCATTCTTTTCTCAGAAGCAACCAATATTCTCATTTTTTTGTCGCACAGATTACTTTTGCCTGGTCCAGAATGTCATATAAGAGAAACTGTACTGTATGTGGTCTTTTGTGACAGGCTTTTTCCAATAAGCATAATGTTTTTGAGATTCCCCCATGTTGCTATATATAGCAATACTCTGGTTCTTTTTAGTGCTAAGCAGTATTCCATTGTATGAATGTATGTTTGTTTAGTCATTCCATTGTATGAATGTATTTTTGTTTAGTCATTCGGTTGCAGATGGATAACTGGGCTATTTCCGGTTTTATATTTATTAATAATCATGACATAAACATTCTCATATAATTCTTTTGTGGATGTTTTCATTTCTCTGCAGAGAAGCAGCATTGCTGAGTCATTAGATATGTTGTAAAGAAATTTCCAGACCTTCTTACAAAGCGATTATATCATTTTACACTCCCATCAAAATGTATGAGTCCCCATTGTTCCATATTCTTGTCAACACTTAAGTGTTGTCAGTGATTCTGATTTTGATTTTAGCCATTGTGGTGCATGTTTAGCATGTCATTGTGGTTTTAATTTTTATTTAGATGATAAATGATTTTGAGTGTTTTTTCAAGTGTTTATTGATCATTCATATAGTTTTCTTTGTGAGGCATCTGTTTAAGCTGTTTGCCCATTTTAAAAATTTGCATTATAGTTTTATTATTAACAGGATTTCTTTATATGTTCTGGATATCAGTCTTTTATCTGATATGTTTTATGAATATTTTATGCAGGATAAATAATATTAATTTTATTAACAGTGTCTTCTGATTAGTATTTAATTTGAAGAAATCAAATTTACCAGTTATTTCCTTTTATTATTATCTTTGTCCTAAGAAACTTTTGCCTACTCTAAAAGTTTCAAAGACATTCTCCTGTGTTTTCTTCTATGTTCTTTATTGTTTTGGCCTTTATGTTTAGGTCTAAGATTTATCTCAAGTTATATTTCATTTCATGAGGTATGGGTCAAAGTTCATTTTTTTCTCTATAGAAATCCACTCATTCTAGCATATTTTGTCAAAAAGAATTTCCTTTCTCTGTAACATGGCTTTGGTGACTTTGTTGAAAATCAAATGATTATATCAATATGGGTCTAATTCTAGACTCCATATTCTGTTCCATTTCACTTATTTATAAATCCATTTGCCAGTGCTACATCCTTGATTGCTGTAACGTGATAGTAAATTTTAAAGCCAGATTAAGTTCTCCAACTTCGTTCTGCTTCAAATTACTTTGGATATTGTAGTTACTTTGCATTTCCATATAAATGTTAGAGGCAACCTATTAATTTCTGTAGGAAAAAAATAACCTAGTGGGATTATTACTGGGATCACACTGAGTCTATAAATTATTTTAGAGAAAATCAGCACCTAACAGTAGTAGTGTGTCATCCAATTGACATACATAGTATATTGCTCCATCTCTTTCTCTAATTTTTCCTAGCACTTTGGTAATTTTTAGTTGTAGTCTTGTTAAATATTTTCCTAAGTATGTTATGCTTTTTGAACCTATTTTAAATATATTTCTTAAATTTTGTTTTCTTTTACAGTTAATATGGGAAATGCACTTGATTTTTATGTTTACCTTGTAACCTGAGATATTGCTAAATTCACATATTAGTTTTAGTGGCTGTTTTGAAGATTCATTGGGTGTTTCTACCTTGACAATTATGTCATCTGTGAGTAAAGACATAGTTACTTCATATCTGTATGCCTTTTATTTCCTTATCTCTTATAATTACAATGTCTAGAATTTCCAATAAAATGTTAATAGAAATGACAAAAGCAAACATCCTTACCTTGGTGGTCTCAGGAAAAAGTATTCAATATTTCACCACTAAGAATGATATTAACTGTTGGTTTTTCATAGATGTTTTTATCAGAATGAGGAAATTCCTTCTATTCCTAGAGTGCTGAGTTTTTATTAATGAATAGGTGTGAATTACATCAAATATTTTTTCTCCATCTATTTGGATCATGTTTTTCTATTTATTCTATTTGAATGGTGAGTTACACTGATTGCCTTGTGAATATTAAACTAAATATTATTGGGGATAAACTCCACTTGGTATTATCCATTTTATGTCCTGTTGTATTTTATTTGCTAATACTTTAAGGATTTTTGCATCTGTGTTCATGAGGTACATTGGATGGTACTCATACTTTTTATAATGTCTTTGTTGGGTTTTCCATCAGAGTTTTTCACTTTTTTTTTTTCCAACTAGGGCAAATGGTTGAATAATCTTTAAAGGTGGAAAAGACTGGCAAGAACATGCTTGGAGAAGGTAAAAATCACGAGTTCCAGTTTAGACTTGCTTAGTCGAAATCCTATTTAACATGCAAGGGAAAATGACAAGTAGATAGTTGTATAAATAAATTTAAACTTTAATGAGAAGGGCTGGTGAGTTATGTGTGGAAGTTATCAGTATCTGGATGATGTTTAAATACACAGAAATGAATGAGACAGACTACTATAAGAATGTCAATTGACAAGAGATCTATGGAGAAGCTTTGGAACACTCCAATATTTAGAGATTAGGGGAGTAGGAGACAATAAAAGACTGAGAAAGAACAGCCTGTAAGGGAGGAGGAAAATCAGTAGTTTGTGGTTCATAGAATTCAAAGAAGGAAAGTGATTCATATTAAATGCTGCTGATAATTCAATAAGATGAAGACAAAGAAACAACAATGGATTTGGAAATATGGAGTTATAGGTGACATTGAATCTTTCAGCAGGTTGGAAGTGGGATTGGAATGAAGGTAAATTAAGAGAGAATGAAAAGTGAAGGAAAGGGTGTGCAAGTATACCCAACTTGCTAAAGAATTTTTCCTGTGAAGAGAAGCAGAGAAATATGAAAGAAGATGAGGAGTCAAAAAATAATGAGGAATGAGTATTGCAAACTTCAAGATAGGTAAGTAAGACAAAACAGAGGACAGTTTCACTTAAAATATATGTGACAGTAGAGGGAGCTGTGGACTAAGAATAAGACCAGTGTTCTCCTTCGAGCTTTAAAGCTAGCTGCACACATGACTGAGGGTAGGTCATTTCCCTTTCTCTGAATTTCAGTTTTCCCATCTGTAAGTTGACATCTGTTGGACTGCATATGAACAGACAGTTTAAATATTTCTCAACTTCTGTGACTTCTCTGACAAGTCTCTCGTTTGTCATGCTTACATCTTAGAAAGTTTACGGTAATTTTGTTTTATTGTGTCAATTGTTTGGTTTATGTGTATCATGGGAGGCCAAGTCAACTTGATTACTCTATCAAAGAAGTATACAGAGAGAGAGTAGGAATTCTACTTACATAAAAACAAGTTGTAAAAAGAAATCGAGCCAGCATGAGAAAGTTCCTGAGAAAGAGTAGATACAGAGCCAGAGGAATTTCCAAAAGAGAGAAAACACAGCCACAGATGCTCTTTTAGATCCTTTATAGTCTCCATAGCAAGTGGGGAGAGAGATGATAAGAGTATTTGAAGGCTAATCACAATCATCCAATCACATCATGGTAGATGAAGCACATTTGATAAACTATAATAACTAGTCACTAAAATAACTAGGCCACATCAAATTATCTTGTTTGTTAAGATAAATATATTAGATTAGCCATTTTACTAAATCCATGGATTGATATTTAACTAATTAAACTCATTTCTTCTAAAAGAAGCGATTAATTGTGTTGATGATGTAGTGTCAAGTAAACAGGACAAGCTGATTTGGAGAGGAACAAAAATTAAATAGATTTTTCTGCAAAGAATACGTGTATTTAAATAGATTCAGAAGTCAAGCCATAATCAGAGATCTGTTGAGTTTCTACAAGTCAATGTGTTGAGTTTCTACAATTATTAGACAGTAGGTGGGAAACAAAGAAATATAGAAAAAATGATTCCTGCCCTTATGTAGCTTCTAATTGAACTGAGGATACAGAACACAATAGTGAATAACTGAACAATATAACTTCATGCCTAATTTAAAGATAGACTAGAAAATTAGTATTTATGCAAAAGAAATGGCTATTACAGGGCAAAGGTAGTCAGGGAAGGCTCACAGAAGATGTGGATTTTAAGTACATTAAACGTAGAATTGAAAATTAGATACATTTGTTTCAAGTGACATAATCCAACACAAATTATATTAACCATAAACTGGAATTTGTAGAAGGCACAAGAAATCAAAAGAAGAGGTCAACTAAATTGGCAGGTACACAGTACCCTCAAGACTCCTTCCTTTCCCTTTCTTTTGGCTTCTCACCTTCAAGACTCAACTCCTCTCCAGTGGAGGACTCTCCATCCATCTGTCTGTTTCTGTCTCTGTCTCTGTTGAGAGAGAAATGGCGGGGGGTGGGGGAGCAGGAAAGCGCAAATATTGTTTTTCCAAGTAATTCAAATTTCAAGTTAAGGTGCAGAAATAAGATATCACTAAATACAATGTAGAAGGAGCAATCAAAGAGACAGGGGAAAAAATGCCAATTTAAATGTATATGTATAGTAGCCAAAGTCAGAAGATATGTCATCGAATATGAGTTAGGTAGTCAAGTTTTATCAGAGGCATCAAAAAAAATACATTAAAGTTCAGGGAAAAAATAATATTTTAAGAAGATTGGAGGCAATTAAAGTCACACTGAAAAGGGATTAAGAAATAAGTGAATTAAAGGAAAATGGAACTTCATCTTCCAGCCATGATGGAGTAATTAGTACCTGACTACAACTCCCACCATAAAATGTTTAACAGTTGTCTAATAAAGAAAAAAAAAGCCTTGACTTGTAACAATTGCCTGTTTCTATGGCATATAAAATTCTCTTTTGGCTGATTTAAAGCTATCAATGGTTTAACAAGTGGCTGGCAAAAATTCCTAAAAATTTAATTTGCCTCTCATGAGCTGGTATGAGGTGACTCCAACATACCATACACTGCTATAAAACTGGGCAGAATATTAAAGAAACTTACTTTTAGACACTGGAAAAGAGGGAAGCGCACAAATGACCAAGATATGTAGTAACACCTACCATCCCACACTGCTTTCTAACTGGGGACAATTTACCAAAACAGGTGGAGCTGGACCTGGAGTCCAAACAGAGAAAGCAAGCATTCCAACTGAGCTGAGTCTCTCATTCATTCGACCATGCAGAAGGGGCTGGAATCTCAGCATACCGTGATGTATGTGAGGAAATCTGTGTAAAAGTAAGCCCCAGAACTCTAAGGAGGGTGCACTGGTGAGTCCTCAGCTGAGGGCTGGGCTGTTCATGTACAAGGACCTCTTTAACACTCATTAACACCTCATTAGCACTCAGCATCCAGCTAAAACTTTAGAAAGGCCATACAATAAAAATAAACAATAAAAAAATTAAAATTTAAATTTAAAAAACTGTCAGCTTAAAATTCTACACTGAGGCATCAAATATTTCTTTACAAAATGAGGATAAAGTGAAGACATTTCCTTTAAAAATATCTAAGAAAATCTGTTACCTGAATACCAGTACTTCAAAAAAAAAAAAAAAGAATACTTTTCGGGTTGAAGGAAAATGATAGTAGATGGAAACTCATATCCACAGGAAATGAGGAAATGGAAATAATATGTGAGTAAAAGTAAGAAGGCTTTTCCTTCTTTTCATTTCCTTTGGAAACAACTTACTGCTTAAAGCAAAAGAAACAATTTTGTAAGGCTACATTCTAACAGATATATAAGTAAAAGATAAGACAACATTAGAACAAAGAATGGTGGAGGTGAGTAAATGAAATTATACTGCTGTAATATTTTTTATTTGAGTGAAATGGGAAGAATAAAGTGTACAAAAGAACTAAGGGATGTAAAATGAAAAATGTGAAATGATTCGACAGTAACTAAAAGTAAACACTGCAGTAACTAAAAGTAAACTCTAGAAGGTAAAGATGCATATTCTTTTCTCTAGAGCAACAACTAAAAAAAAAAGAGGTACAGTTATAAAGCCAAAAGAAGAAAATGAAACACTAAAATATTTTAATAATTCAAAATTATCCTGTAAAGGAGTAATTGAGAAACAAAAACAAAAAGAACAAATGGAAAAAAAATACAAATACAGATTTAAAATTAATCATAAATAATAACAACATTAAATGTAAATGGACAAGTAAAAGATGGAGATTTTCAGACTGGATTTAAAAACCAAATATATACTATCTATAAGAAATGTACTTTAAATATGAAGAGGAAGATGAGTTAGAAGTAAAAGGATATGGAAATATATACAACACTAACAAAAAGTACAAGAAAGCTGCTGTGTCTGTATTACTGTTTGAAAGAGTGGTCTTCAAGACAAAGATTATTATCAGAAATAAAAAAGGAAACTGTACTGTATAGTGGAAAAAGTATCAATTTATATGGAAGACACAACAATTATAATGACACATGCACCTAATAACTGACAGAACTAAAGGCAGAAATAAATAATATATAATCATGGTTGGAGATTTTAACACAACCTCTCAGTAACTAATAGAACAGTTATTCAAAACGCTGGTATATCTACAGAAGGTCTGAACATCACTAACTAATATAGACTAAATGACATTTTATAGAACACTCTAAGCAACAACAGTAGAACTTCCATTCTTATCAGGTGTCCATGAAACATGAATCAAAATAGATAATGTTGGGCCATTAAGTCTCAACACATTTCAAAAAATTAAAATCTTACAGAGTAAGGTTCTTAGCAGAATTAAACCAGAAAATAAGAACAGAAAGGACTTAGAAAATCTCCAAATGTTTGGAAATTAAATAATACATTATAAATAACCCATTAGTCAAAGAAGAATTCACAAAAGTCAGAAAATATTTGAACTAAGTGATAATAAAGACACAAATAGAAAAATTTGTGTGATGTAGCTAAAGCATAATTTAGCAGAAAATGTATAACTTCAAGTGTCTATATTTGAACATAAAAAATGTTTAAAATAAGTTATCTAAGTTTATAACTTAAACTAGACAAAGCAAACAAACATTAAGCAGAAATAAAAATATGATAAAGATAAGGGTAGTTATCAGTAGAAAACAAACAGAGAAAATTAACAAAATCTAGATCTGGTTCTCTGGAAAGATTAGTAAAATTGATAAGCAACCACCAAGACAAATTAGGAAATGAGATATCACAAACTGCCAATACCAGAAATGAAGGAAGTGATATTATAGCTTTTATGGCCATTAAAAGGTAATCTCATGAACAGCTTTATACCAATAAACTCAAAAACTTAAATGAAAATGACTACTACTTAAGAGAACACAAGTTATCAAAACTGACTCAAAATGAAATAGAACATCTGGATAACAGCTTATCTATTAAAGGAATTGAACTCGAAATTAAAATTAACTTCAAAGAAAGCACCAGATCCAGGTGTCTGCACTAGTAAATTTATCAGACATTTAAGGAAGGAATAATGCCCATTTAAAAATTCCCTTTCAGAAAATAGACCAGGGGGAAAAGTTTACCACTTCCTTGTATGAGGCTAGCAGAACCCTAATACCAAAATTTGTTTAAGGCATTATAAGAAAATTACAAACAGCCCTTATAAACATAGATGCAAAAATCTTTAACAAAGTATTAGCAAACTAAATCCAGAATTATATAAAAGTAAATTATATCATGATCAGGATTATTGCAGGAATTATCACAAGGAATGCAAAACTGGCTCAATAGTGAAAGTCAATAATGTAATCTGTGACATTAACAGAAAAAAAAAACTAATATGATCAGCTCGATAGATACAGAGAATTGGACAAAATTCAAAATCCGTGCATGATTTTAAAAAACTCAACACACTTGGAAAAGAAGAAACCGTCCTCAATTTAAAGGAAGATCAGCTACAAAAAAACTACATCTAACAGAAGACTTAATGGGAAATACTGAATTATTCTTAAGATGAGAAACTATGCAAAGGTTATCTATTCCATCTGCTTCTATTCGATACTGTTCTAGAGTCTTAAGCAGTAAAATACAACATGAAAAGAAAATAAAAGGCATAAATATTGATTTTAAAAGGTAATAAATCTGTTTTTATTCATAGACAGCATGATTGTTTACATAAAAAACTAAGGATACAAGATCAATATACAAAAATTAATTGCATTTCTATGTACTAGAAAAAATAATTGAGATTTAAAAAATACTATTTATAATAGCATCATAAAACATTAAGCTCTTAGGAATAAATTTAACAAAAGATGTGGAAGACTTTAATTCTGAAAACTACAAAATATTCGTGAGAAAAAAATTAAAGAAAATTTAAATAGAGATAACAAATTCATGCATGAAGGACTCAGTATTAAGATGTCCACTTTCCTCAAACTGATTTATATATTCACTCCAATTATCCTATTAGGCATTTTTGTAGAATTAGTAAGCTGATTTGAAAATTTATATGGAAACATAAAGAACCTAGAACAGCCTAAACAATCTTGTAAAAGAACAAAATTGGAGGACATACACTACCTAATTCTAAGACTTAACTGTAAAGCTACAGTGATCAAAACAATATAGTACCAACGTACATACATACAAATCAGTGGAACAGAGAGGAATATCCAGAAGCATAGTACAACACATATACATACATATGTTCAACTGATTTTTGACATGGCTTCCAAAGGAAAAGACATCCTTTTTAACAGATGATGTTTGAATAAATGGAAATAGAACAAATGGAGGAAAAATGAAACTGAACTCCAACCTTTCAAAAATGTAAAATTAATTTGAAACAGATTGTAAAATTATACATGAAATCAAAATCTATAAAATATCTAGAAGAAAATAAATGAGCAAATCTTCATACTTTAGGTTAGGCAAAGATTTCTTAGATGAGAACTAATAGCACTAACAAGAAAAGAAAATAAAGATAAACTGGACTTTATCAAAATTAAAAACTTCAGTTTTTTGGAAGTACCATTAAGAAATGAAAAAGGAAGACACGAACTGGGAGAAAATATTTGTGATACATATATCTAACAAAGGATTTGTGGCACAACATGTTAAAGAAAACTCTTTTAACTTACTAATAATAAGACAAGCAGACAATTTATGGAAATGGGGAGAATATTCACGACATTTTACAAAAGAAGATATACAAGTGGACAAGTGTTATGAAGAGAGGCTCTATATCACTAGTCACCAGGGAAATACATATTAAGACCACAAGTGAGATACTACATCATTGGAAGAGTTTAAATTAACAAGGATAATATCAAATGTAACATGGTTGTGCAACAATTGAGACATTCCTACTTTGCTGTTTGCAGTGTAAAATGACATAGCCACCTTAGAAAACAGTTTGGCAGTCTCGTAAAAAATTAAACATGCATTAACTATATGACCCAAAAATACTATCCTTAGGTATTTCTCCAAGAGAAAAAATATATACCATGTATTTGTCCATGAAAACTCTTAGAGATGACTGTTCATAACAGCTTTATTGCCAATAAAAAAAGTTGGACTCTCAAATGCCCACCAACAGTGAAAAGTTACATTGTATATATTCACACAAAAACAATTACATGTATTCATGCAATAAAATACTCAGCAATACAAAGAATGAACAACCACTACATTTGACAACATGAAAGAATTTTTTAAAGTATATTAGTACATTGGTTAGACATCTATATACTTTGTCAGAACAATTCCCTTAATTGCTCCCTCCCTCACTTGGCCCTCCACCTAGCCAATATATTAATGCTAACTGCATTCTCTATGCTGTGCTCCCCATCCCTGTGACCATCCATCAGCTACTAATTTGCACCTCTTTAACCCTTCACCCCATTCTCCCAGCCCCCCTAACTGCCCTCCCCTTTGTCCTTCACCAAACTGTTCACTATATATGTAAATCTGTTTTTGATTAGTTTGTTCTTTTTAATCTTTAGATACCGCATATAAGTGAAATCATATAGCGTTTACCTTTCTGTCTGACTTAAATACCTTCTAGGTCTATCAAGGTAATATCTTTTTCCACCCACTTCCTTTTAGTCTGTGTGTGTCTTTTAATCTGAAGTGAGTCTTGTATTTTTCTCCTTAAAGAAGTCCCTCCAACATTTCCTGTAATACTGGCTTGGTGATGATAAATTCCTTTAGCTTATTTTTGTCTGGGAAGCTCTTTTTCTGTCCTTCAACTCTAAATGATAGCTTTGCTGGATAAAGTATTCTTGGTTGTAGATCCTGGATCTTCATCGTGTAGAATATATTTTGCCAGGCCCTTCTGTCCTGCATACTTTCTTTTGAGAAATCAGCTGCTAGCCTTATGGGTTTTCCCTTATAAATAACTATCTGTTTTTCTCTTGCTGCTTTTAATATTCTTTCTTTGTATTTAACCTTTAGCATTTTAATTATGATATGTCTTGGTATGGGCCTCTTTGGAGCCCTGATTTTTGGAATTCACTGGGCTTCCTGAAGTTTTATGTCCATTTCCTTCACCAGGTTAGGGAAGTTTTCCAACTTTATTTCTTCAAACAACTGTTCGACATCTTGATTTTCTTCAGTTATGCAGATCAGACAGATATTTGGACCCTTAATAGTGTCTCATATGCTCCTCAAATTATTTTTATAGTCTTGGCATCTTATCTCTTGCCATTCTGATTGCGTGTGCTTGGCTTTACCATCCTCTAGATAGGACATTTTATCCTTTTCTTTATTCACTTTGTTTATTCCATTTAATATACTTCTCATCTCAGATAATGTGTTCTTCATTTCGGACTGGTTCCCTTTTATCATTTCCATTTCCATTTTTATGTTTTTTATCTCTTTGTTGAAGTTCTTACTGAATTTATCTACACCTACCACAAATTCATTGAGCATCTTTATAATCAGTGTTTTGAACTCTGCATTTGTTAAATTACTTGATTCCATTATATCCGGATCTCTGTTCTGTTCTCTCATGTCTGTTTCTATGTACTAAGCAAAGCTCCTATTATTTGTCTCCTGGTTTTATTAGTACGCATTTGTGAAGTAGGTGTACTGTGGCACAGTCCTGAGGAGGGTTCAGCTGCAGGCCGAACTTAGCCCAAGTCTCTATCCCTCTGGAGCCACCTGTCAAGATTCAGCAAGCAATCCACAGATACTGTGCTTATAGTTGCCTCAAAAGGCCACACCAGAAACCGAGGCCAGCTGCCTCCAGTGTGAGTCTAGGCACTGCTCAGCAAGGAACACCTGACTTGCTGAGGATATACCTGGATATGGCTTGGGTGGGGTCGCGAGTTGGGGGAGGAGGGTTTTCAGGAAATCCTCTGAGTTGAGCGACCTCTGTTATCCAGTTTGGTGATGTCAAGGCTATGGCAGCGCTGTGTCTGCACACTGGGAAGGGTCAGGGCTCAACAGGGAACAATGGATACCGCTGGCACTCCTGTACAGAGTACGTCTCTCCTAAGCCCTCACTCCAACAATGTCTTCCTGTAAGTCCCTGGTGCCCCCTGCGCGCAGCTGAATCAGCACCGTTGCTCAGAGTGAGCAGGTCTGTCACCTCAAAAATCTGCTCACAAACTCTGCCCCTTTAAGAGAAGTCTGCCCCTGCCTCTGCCGCAGCCACGGTCTCACTCAGCCATTCAAGACCAGGCAGCTCTGCATCCTCGCCCCGTCTTACCTTCTGCCCTTGCAGGGTGATTTCTTGGATTTCCCCCTAGTTGTATGGCTTGTTCATCTACATACCAGGCAATTTTTCCTTGCTGCTGCTCCTTGTTTCCATCACAACTTTGATTTGGTAGCCAGAGGGATGAACAGAGTCTCTATCATCTATGCCATTTTTTTTCTTCTGGAAGAATTTTTTTTTAATTGTGCTAAGCAAAAGAAACAAGGCACAAAAAGTACATAGTAAATAATTTCAGTTATATGAAATTCTAGAACATGTAAAACAAATCTAAAGCGATAGGGGTCAGATCAGTGTTTGTGTGAAGCAGAGGGTGGAGGGAACTGATTGTAAAGGGGCATGAAAGAACTCTCTGGAGTAATGGCAGTGGTCTGTTTTGATTAGAGTGGTGGCTACATGGGTGAACATACTAACCAAACATCACCAAACTGTACACTTGAGATCTATACATTTTGTTTTATGTAAAGTATGCCCCAAAAAAGTTGATTTGTAAAAAATGAAAATGGAAGCACTAAGCACAAAAAAAGCTACTACTTACCAGTATTTTGTATGTCTCAGACACTGTGTAGGATGCTTGTATATATTACCACTCAATGCTTAGAGCATCCTTCAAGGGAAAGTTAATCCGAAAACTGAGGTTGAGCAGTGAAGTTAACTTGCTCAAGGTCACACAAGAGGGAGCTGACCCATATTAAGTCCCAGGAGAAAGATTCTATTGGAAAGCAGAAATGGAAACAAGTGAAAGAGAATGATGGGAACAAGGCCATATCTGAAACTAGAGAGAAAAATTAAAAGGTGTTTGTAGAGGCAAATATGTGTGAAGGAAGGAATCGAGGTGGATATGGGGGCTTTATGTTTGCTTAGCTTGGTCTTCTCAATGGAGAAGAAAGTGTGATCACCTGTTGGAGTCGGGGCTGGAGCATGAGGAGAAATCTGGAATGGTACCCAACAGAAATAAAGAACTGCTGGACAGCAACAAGGACCCACCTCTGAAGTAGAGAAAAATGAGGCATGTCCTAGGCAGTGCAAGAGGGCTCTGCCACTTCTTCTGGAAGGTTCTGCAGACTAAGAACAGAGGTGATGAGAATGATGGTGGACACAGTCTAAGAGTGAGTGTGTAATTTTGTCCCAGGCAGGAGTAAGCCAGAAGCCACTAGGAGTGGGTAAGTAAAGCTTTTCGGTCGAAGTTAAAAATATCCAATATCTCATCTGTCCCAGCTGAGGGGAAAACTGGCAACTCTCTCTTTTTAATTATAATATTTGACTTACTATGATTCTGTCAGACTACTAAATTGGAAATAGAATAAAATATAGTAGAATAAAAATTTTGGCTGAGCCAATTAAAATATTCCACAGGGAGTCTTTCCTGTCCAAGTAATATTATGAACCTCTGAATAAATTGGGTCTGGGCCCTGGTTTGTTATTTTTAATTTGGATTAATGAAGTAGATATAAAAGACAAAAATTTGGAGCTTATTCAGTCACCCACATCCTGATCAAAACTCCAACATGTCAAAAATTGACTTTACCTGGATCATCTCGATTCCCTCTATTACTGCCATTCTCTTACTTCCTAGACTTGAGACCATAGAGGTCTTTGGACCTTAGAACTGACCGCTTTCACCTCGTGGTCTTATCCCTTTCTTCTATTCCTCTGTCAAGAAGTAGCACCAGACTACGTTAGTAGGTGCTATGTGTAAAATGATTCTGCAGTCAGTTATGTTTGGGAAACATTGCGTTAAACATAGTCGCAAGTTTTTCCTACAGAAGCTCTGAGATTTTAATGTGTTCCTGTGCACTGCAAATCTCTAAGGGTGAGATAAAATATCTGATCAATCATGGAACCCGGTGGTTGTTGCATTACCTGAAATCCACCCTGGGAAACATTGGCCTAAATTGCACTAACTGCCCCCTAGCCATCCTCTCTGCCTTCAGTCTCTCTTGTTCCAATCCATCTTGAAGATCGCTGTGGAGAGTTCTCTCAAACCACATTTTCCTTAAATTAAGCTGGTCCTCAGCTATAGAAGTTCTAGTGACTACACACCGTACCTAGTATGATATATCGAACTAAGCCTTTCCCAGCGTGACCTGTAAAGCTCCCCCTGCTCAAAAGTTTGAAATCTGCTCCCCATTAGCAGCTACAGGCGAAGCCACAGAGCTGACAAAGATGTCACATGCTATCAGTGGAAGAAAGTTACTATTTCCAGAATATATATGAGTCAGCATACATAAATACAGGGACAAGTGGAAAAGGGCTGGATGACCCCTACCTCTAGAGGAAGAGAACTGAAGATCAGGTTTACCCAGGGCTGTTACCCTGATTCTAACCTTCTATGGGTTATACGCAGGCCAACAGATAAGTAGTGGGTCAGAGCTGGGACTGAGGGATCACTTGCCAAACTCTTCTGAGCTAGCTTAGATCTACCAACAGCAGAGAAAGGATTCTCTCACTAACCACTTTACTTCACTTGAGGGTAATACAGCCACCTCCTTTCCCACCTTAAATAACTAAAACCTGATAAGTTTCCATAATTGAGTCTTGGAGGCAGCATTAGCAGCCTGATTTTGATGCTTCGAAGAAATGCTTTGCTATGACACAATTCATATATATACCATATGAATTATCTAGGACCTCCTCGTGTCCAAATACGCTGACCTGAAATTATTTTAATACGTCAGGTCAAAATGTGATTTAGGCCTGAATTATCGAAATAATTAAATGTGTAGACAGGTGCTTAGTTTCAAGAGGACATAACTGGAATAAAAGAACCTGTTTCTTTAAGTAGTTTTTATAAAGGCTTTCCAAAGCTCTCTCTTGTTTTGTTGATTTATTTTTTAAAGAGAGAGAGACATGTTGATGAATGAGTTGGACTTCTGCAAGATCCCAGGAGAGTTCAGGAGGGGCTTGTGGGAGAAGGAGGGGGATGGACAACTTTTGCTTCTGCTTTGCAAAGGCTCCAAGGCCCCTAGCCCTCCCTGATTACTCACGATGCTGCACTCTGTCTGAATTGACTCCATGCCAACAAAACCCTTCTTTCAAGCCTTGGAGAGTTCTATGCTGTGAGATAAAAAGTAACAAGAACAGAAAGGAATGAAGGGTAGGGAGTAAAAGAAAAAGAAAGCTAAGGAAATGAGTATATTTGCAAGCCGGGGGATTTCTGCATCCCCTGGCTTGCTAGGCTCCATTGATCTTTAAAAATAAAAGGGGCAGCACTAATATAAAATGCCCCAATTAGAATCTGCTTTTGCATGGGAGGTATCCAAGCAGTCTCTTTGCCTCTGGTTTGTAAAATAGCAGTCCCTCAGTAAGAAAACAAGTGTGTGAATTTGTCCTGCAAATCAGCTGGAGACTGCAGCACCCACTGGCTGCTTTCTAGGTACTCGTGTGTCCCATAGGAGCCTTTTCTCATGACTGTACAACCAGAGCAATTAAATCTCTCATTTATGCCAGTAGAGAGGACAATGGAGCGAGACCGTATTACTCAGTTGGAAGACTTAAGGGATAGCAAGGTATCCAAGAAAACACATACTAAAATTTTTTTATGTAATATTTGTTATTTCAAAAGAAAATCAAAGTAATCAGCTTGGGAAGCTAGAACAGTTTCTTGTACTTCTGTAACAGTTTAATGTGTTTTGGATCAGTTAGCTATGGCTACAAAAATACTGTGTAACAAACCATTCCAAAACACAGTGACTTAAAATATCAGTGATCCATCAGTCAGCTGGGCATTGTCTCATCTAGATGGAACTCGGCTAGACAGCTTTGTAACATCTGTCTCTCTTCTTCCTTGCATCATCAGACTAGCTCCGGCATTTTCTACTCTTGGCATTGAAAGAAGTGCGAGACACAAACCCCAATATGCAAGAACATTACAAGTCCCTGCTAGAATCTTGTCTACTAACATCTCATTGGACAAAGCAAGTCAAAAAGCCAAGTCCAAATTCAAGTGATAAAAAGGTATATTCCACCTTATGAGAGAAACTACAAAGTCACATGGCAAAGGATGTAGATACAGGTAAAGTTAAAGAATCAGGGTCAATAGTTCCACCTATCGTAATCCACCATTAATTATCTTTTCAGCTTTTAGGGCCTCTGAAGATCTTTTCTAGACATCACTGGTTCTTTACCAATTAGTATCTAGAGAGCATTGGGAATGTCTCTTTGAGACTCAATTTTCTTATCTGTAAAGTAGAGCTAATGTTTTCTCTATCTATCTCACAGGGTTGGTTGGCGTGGAGGCCAAATGAGGTTATGGATGTGAATATTGTTAGAAAGCTCTAAGGCATTATATATAGTACAAGCTAGTACCACAATCATTACCACGGATAATATCCTGTATGTACTGGGCTTGTGGGCCATACACTCTCTGTGGCAATTGCTCAACTCTGCCATTATAGCAAGAAGGCAGCCATGAACAATACAAAAGTAATGGGCATGGCTGTGTTTAAATAAAACTCTATATACAAAAAGGGCAGCTGGCCTAAGGGTAATAATTTGCCAGCCCTGGTATATATCCATGAATTTTAGAAAATGGATATTAAGATGGCTTTTCATTTGCCTGAGATACATTGTAAGCCCATGTTCTCCTGTTCTACATAAGGGATAGTTTATTTGCTATATAGCAGGTACTTTGCACACTATAGGTACTTCTTATAAAGCTGTTATTTGAGGATTGCTGAAATTTGAGAGAAGGGAAACTTTTTCCATTTTCTCTGGAACGTTGAGAAGATCCCTAGCTTCTTCCTTCCCCACTACAGGCTCCTGTGTAACACTATTCTGCAGAGATGGCACACAGAGTGAATATATGGATCCTAGGACATATCTGCAGTCCCTATTAAAAGGACAGTCCCTTCATTTCTAATGAAGAAAGAGCTGCTGCCACTGAGAACCTTCTACCACCTTCTATAACCCTCTTTCCTGTTTTCAGAACTGTCTTTGAATTTTCATTCCCCGTCAGCCAGAGGATTTATTCTCCATGACAATCAGGTTTAAGCCTGGCTCCAGAAAGCACTCTTGGGAGACAAGTGCGGAGGAAAGACTTCTCATTTTTAAGTCCTGGCAGGTCAGTAGGCCTACCTTGAAGGAGAAAATAACTGAAAAATAAGCTGGAGAAAATCAAGAACAGTCACACAACCCCATGATTTTTCTACCTGAACTTTTCATTAGGCATTTTGGACGATCCACTTTGGAAGTGAAAACAGCTGGTGACAAGACTACAAAGGCTGGTGTTAGAGACTTATTTATGATAAGGCAAACAATTCAGACTTTCCACAGGATACAGGCTGAGTCAAGATCCCCAAAGGGGCCCACTGTGAAAGACCTCATTGTCCTGGAATGATTTTCTCCACCTGAAATGAGGATTTCAATAATAAGTAAATTACCTGAAAATGCCTAGTGAGTCAATGCAGGTAATGAGGACACGTTAGGTCGCAAAGCTTGTATCTCCCCACTTGATACGTAGTTTAGAAAGCAGGCAGGCCCCAATATTGATTTTGTGCCATCTCATCCACAGAGCTGGAAAGGCTCTCAGGGTACATTAAACTCAATGTAGGCATCATGGGGACAACCCTTGCAGTAACCTGGAGCTTTTTAAGGTCTGAGCTCCATTTACGGTTGGCAGATGCCCAGTTTTCCTAGGCTGCTCTAAGAAGCAAACCTTCACATCACATACCAGTCTCAAAGAGTTTGGGTTTAAAGGGAAGATTCCCTTTTTTTGTACTCGTCTGAGCATCTTTGAAAATTTTGATGTGCTGAGGCATTGCCTCCTTGGGAGCTGGCACCCTGCCCTGCACGCGGCATTCACTCTGCAAGGGTGAAAACCAGGCCTTGCTGCCATTCACAGCACACACCTTCCAGATGACAAAACCAGCCTGGCTAACTAATGCTCCCACACTTCAAGCGACCTGCTATCTATCCATCCTTCTCTGTTCTCCTCTCATTCATGCTTTCTAACTAAATGCTGCTTCCCTGCTGCCAGCCTCTCTTTTCCTATAAATCTACTTCACATGCCGGTCCCTCCTTAACCTTCCTAAAGCTTGAATTTAGTTATTTAAAGTCCTATTGTTCTAAGTACATATCTTTTACTGGCCCACATGTATTCCGTGTTCCAGCAAATGGTTACTCACTGTTCCCCAAACTCAACTTACCCTTTCCCGCCACCTTCCTTCTTCATGCATTTTCTCAGCCTGGAATGTCCTACCCCATGTCCACCCACAAAAACCTTTCAAAGCCTAACTTATATACTATTTTTTTCTAGAGTCAATTGAAAATAATATACTAAAGTCCCTTAAACTCTAGACTTCAGTTGTATTTCTCTTATGTTAATCATGTTATTGCTCATACTATAATGAAATATCTTTTATGTCTTTTTACATTAGAAGAACCATTTATCTCTACACTGTCATCCTCTCCCCAAATATATTTCATCATAGATGTTCAGTTAATACTTGTTACTGAATGCTTGTTACTTAAGGTTTGAATGAGTTAATTTGCCTTCGTAAGCATCGAAAAACATAACCAGAAAAATGTTATGGTATTATGTATAGAGCTTGCCAAGTCCCTCGTATAAAGTAGGAAAAGTATTTCACAATGGCTTTACTAGGTTGTTTACCAGGTTGCTTACTGAATCACACCCTGTAGCCCTAAGAGAAATAAGTTAAATCTTATTTTTCCATAAAAGCAATCATATAAAAATGGTTTCTGTTCTTAACCAAGGTCTGGCGCCCAACTTCTTTATATGAATGGTCACAAGCATGATATTTAATCAATTATAAATGTTGCACCTGTTACACTATATGACATAAAGCTTTCTACAGTATATATAAATCAATTAAACAAGGCAGCACAGCAACCTATAAAATAAAATTTTATTTAATATGGCCTACCATAAAGGTCTACTGTATGAAGTTTTCATCCTTTCTTAAAACCCCTGCTAAAATAAATCAGCAGTGAAGACACTCCTTTGATAGGGTCATGGTTTCAGAAAGATTTCTTTGAGGCAATTTTGTAAGGCATCTTAGGAAAACTCTGTAGGGAATTAAAGACTGCAGGAGCTTTTGGAGAAACTAATGCAGAAATGTAGGTTTGTTGCCCCTATTTCTCTCTGGCAATTTCCCTATGGTGAGCATATATATTAGCTTGCAAGCCTGAATTTCTCTCAATATGAAAGGAAAAACTTTGCTGCCTTTTGACTAGTCTTCTTATCAGCACTAGTTAATTTTCTCTGTTATGTGATGATAACATACTTGGCCATGAAGACAGCCCTGTCATTAAAATGCATCCTTCCATTTATTCCCTCATGATGGTGTCTTACTTTTCTTATCTGATAAAAATCTTGGCCTAGGTTCCTTCCAGTTTAACAGACAAAATGTCTATAATGCTCACAGCCATCTCTATGCTACCTCTCAACAATGATTAAGCCTCAACGCTGCCTTTGATAACTAAAGGTGGTGTGAGTCCACTTTATTGATCTACCTCTGATTTATGAGCACAACACCCAGGCCTTTCTCCACAGTTACCATGTCTATGCCAGACATAAAAATAACCCTGCCACTTACCCAACAGATGAAAACTTATGTTTGTACAAAAATCTGCACACTGATATTTATAGCAGCCTTATTCATTATTGCCAAAATTTGGAAGTACCAAGATATCTTTCAGGAGGTGAATGAATAAATAAATTGTAATGTATCAGTTGCAAGTAAAAAGATCAGTGATTGCCAGGGGTTAAGAGGAAAGGAAAGATGAAGAGGCAGAGCGCATATATGTTAAAAACCCTAGAGATTCTCCCAAAAACTGTTATAATTAATAAAAAAAATTCAGCAAAGTTGTAAGATACAAAATCAACATATAAAAATAAGTTGTATTTCTATATATTAAGAATGAACAATCCTAAAGGAAAAAAATTTTAAATCCTATTTATAATTTATCAAAAAGAATAAAATATTTAAGAATAAATTTTACCAAGGAGGCAAAAACCTTGTACACTAAAAATTGCAAAATGTTGTTGAAAGAAACTAAAGACACAAAAAGACATACTGTTTTTATAGACTGGAAGATTTAATATTTTTAAGATGTCAATAATACCCAAAGCAATCTATAGATTCAATTCCATCTCTATCAAAAATCCCATCAATATTTTCTGCAGATAGAAAAATCAATCCTGAAATTCATACGGAATCTCAACAGATGCCAAATAGCCAAAACAATAGTGAAAAAAAAAAGTTGGAGGTCTCATACATCCTGATTTCAAAACTTACTGCAAAGTTACAGCAATCAAAATCGTGTGATACTGGAATATAGACAGACATATAGACCAATGGTTTCAAATAGAGAGCCCCAAAATAAGTTTCACATATATGGCCAAATGATTGTTGTTAAGTTTTCCAAAACCCTTCAGTAGGGAAAGGATAGTCTTTTCAGCAAATGGTGTTGGAGAACCTGAATATCCACACACAAAAGAATAAAGTTGGACCTTACATCATATGCAAAGTTTAATTCAAAATGGATCAAAAACCTAGATGTAAGAGCTAAAACTATAAAACTCTGAGATGAAAACATAGAGTAAAGCTTCATGACATTGGATTTGGCATTGATTTCTTGAATACAACACCAATGTATAGGCAGCAAACAAAAATAGATAAATCAGACAACATCAAAATTTAAAATTTCTGTGCATCCAAAGACATAATCAACTTACAAAAGGGAAGAAAATATTTGCAAATCATATATCAGATAAGGAGTTAATATCTAAAATATATAAATAACTCCTACAAGTCAACAACAACACACCTAATTAAAAAAAAAAAAAGACTCAAATAGACAATTCTGCAAGGAAAGTATACAAATGGCCAAAAGCACATGAGAAGATATTCAACAACATGAATCATTAGAGAAATGCAAATCAAAACCACAATGAGATACTACCTCATACTCATTAGGATGGCTACTATCAAAAAAAAAAAAAAAGACAAGTTGGTGGGAGCATAAAACAGTATAGCAGCTGTGGAAAACAGTCTGGTGGTTTCTCAAAAAATTAAACATTGACACCATATGACTCAGCAATTTTACTACTGGGCATATACCCAAAAGAACTGAAAGTAGGAATTAAAGAGATATTTGTACACCCATGTTTATAACAGCATTATTCCTGGTAGCCAAAAAGCAGAAGCAATGTTAAATGTCCACTGACAAATGGATGATTATACAAAATGCAGTATAAACACACAATGAAATATTATTCAGCCTTAGGAAGGAAATTCTGACACATGCTATAATATGGATGAACCTTGAGAACGTTTTGCTAAGCCAGTTACTAAAAGGCACATACTGTACCATTCCACTCATATGAGTACCTAGAGTAGTCAAATTCAGAGAGAAAGAAAGTAGAATGGTAGGGGCCAGTGACTGAGGGTAGGAGGAAATGGGGAATTATTGCTTAATGGGTACAGTTTCAGTTTTGCAAGATGAAAAGAGTTCTGTGGATAAATGGTGGTGATGGTAGCACAAAAATGTGAATGCACTTAAAAGCCACTGAACTTATACTTAAGAATGATTAAAATGGCAAATTTTATGTTATGTGTATTTTCCTACAATTAAAGAAAAATAGTATGATGCATGGATTCCTATTCTATTCTATTCTATTCTATTCTATTCTATTCTATTCTATTCTATTCTATTCTATTCTATTCTAATAATTAGTGAACATAAGTACCTATGTGTCAATTGATAATGAACCAGCAAACTAAAGTAACATAGTTGATTGATATTAGAGAAGACAAAAGTTAACTTGAAATTGAATTTCAAATCAATTTTTTTAGATATCACTCAAATACAAGCATTAGCTGAGATTTCTATCTGCCAGTTGTGTTTGAATAAACGAAGGGTTTCTTACAGAACTCTCTATGATCTAATGTGAAGATGCTAATGCGTGAGTGGCTTGCATGTAATGTACAATATAAAGGTACACATGTGTTCACCCTTCTGTGGGTGGGATCAAGCCTTATTTTGCTGAATTTGATATACAGAATTTGCAAACTGATAATACCAATCTAAAACAAATAGCAACTATTAATTTTTTTTATTTTAAAAAAGACACTATTACTTCTCCACAAGAGAGCAAATTTTTGTCTTTTGAATGTGCATAGATGAGTGATATTTAGACCAATCAGACTATAAATAAATATAGTCAGCCAGAATGTCAAACACATTAGGTAGCTGAATGTGATAACTATGGTAATAAAGTTGTGCAGGACATGTGCAAAAGTGAATTCCTATATTATTAAATATTATGTTTTAAATTGATTATACCGATTGCGAAAATCACAAGTTCACAAGCATACAACAATGGTAGATATTCTAAATCAAATCTGTCTTTCTGTCTCTGTCTCTCTGTCTCCTTCCCTTCCTCCCTCCCTCCCCTTCTCTCCCCCATCTCTCACTCACACACACACACACACACACACACACACACACACACACGGTTTCATCTAAGTTTCATGAAGGTAGAGACTTTATTTTGCTCTCTGCAATATCTCCTGTGTATAGCATAACTAAAGTGGGTGCACGATATGAATGAAATATGAAGAAAAAAATGTGCACAGTTTTAGCTGAGGGTCTCTGGTCAGACATCCTAAGCAAGGCATGGGTGGAGCACACAATGCCAGCAGATCAGATGAGCCAGTGAAGGGAAACAGACCAAGCCTTTCCTCCTCACTAGGTGAGGCAGATCTGAGGAAAATACCTCCCATAAAGCATTGTTTAGGGACTATAGCAATTTCCTGTCAGAGCTGAAGCAATGAATAAAAAAAAAAAAATGGCCCCCAACATGAGGGGTATGGGAGGTTCCAATATAAAATGGGAAAAAAGTGATAGGAAATTTAGGGTGGTCTGTATTCACACAGGAAAGTAGCCACTAAAATGTAGAAGAACCCCAGTCACTAAATTCCTGGAAGAAAGCCCCATGCAGGGCATTCCAGAAATCAAAGCCGAAACTCCAATTAAGTAAGCTGAGAAGAACTAGGTTAAAACCAACAAACCAGAACTTCACATGTACAAAATGAAGGCATATAACAAGGATCAGATTAGCAAGATGATTAGCATCTCATACCAAGTCCCACAGTGTGTGTCTGGGGAGACTTACACATTTCCTATGCCTGGAACTGGAGATAAGTCCAGATGCCTAATGTGTTCATGTAACCCAATTATAAATAAAGAAATTCAGAAACCAGAAGACCAGACTTGCAATAACCTGTGTCCCTGTCTTGACTTTTGTTCTCCCTCAGCACCATAGGTCATCTATGTGCTTCCACCTCAGATTTTACAGAATAGCTCTTCAGCTCAATCCCTGATCAAGGAAATAAAGTTGGGAAGAGGGGAAAGTTAGAACAGAGGAGACTGGGCATCTACAGACAGAACGCACAAGGTGAAGGTTTCCACTGGAAAGGGACCTGCACTGACAAGACACTTGGGAGACATGAACTGGCTGCACAGAAATATTTCTTCCATGAAAAAGATTCTACACATTCTTTTCCCCTTGCTTACTGTAATAATATGATTTCTCTAGTCTGTGTTAAACAGCCTAACTGTTCATTCTTAGTTAGCGGTTTCTCTGACTCAATATAATTAATGCGTTCTAAGATTGTCCGCTCCATGTCAGGTATAGCTAGAATAATAATAACAGTAACAATAACATATTATAATAATAATGAGTAGGAGTTTTTAAGCACTTACTATAAGTCTTTTAATTGTCACATGACCCTATTAAAAGAGGTACTGCTAATATCTTCATTTTATTGATCACCAAACTAAAGCATAGAGACAAAAAAGTAACTTGTTCGAGGTCACCCCTCTGGTAATCTGAAATTCAAATTCAGACAGACTTTCTGACTCTAAAGTCCTTGCTCTAAACCACTAGATGTACTGAGCTATTCTCATGGACCTTCTTTGATAAACTTGTCCTTTATGAGCGTGATCTCTGATCTACTATGACCTCTTTTTAAAAGACCCATATCCTTTTCCATAGATATTAATTTTTCAACACAGTTTTACAGTACATAGCACAGTTAAAAGGTAGAACAGTGACTGAATCTGATCTACATACAGGTCCACATAGCCATAGCGGAGGGCAATGATTTCCTCTCATTTCATTTAAACTCCCTTCTCAGTGTGGAGAAAAGCATATATGAACCATCTTCAGGGAGAAAACTATGTGCTGGGCAAAAGATAGGCTAAGAAAACTGTCTCCAGGGGCCTTGAATTTCAAGCTTTCTTGAGAACCTGAGATACACAAACGTTGTGAAACACAAACCTTTTTAGAAAATTTTCATTCTTATTACCATGTCCTGGAAAAAAAACTAGAATCAGATTATACAGCGATCCATTACATATAATGTATACTCAGAGGTACCCCATTGTATCTAAATATTTGATTTTCTTTAAATTGTACTCTGAATTATGTACTCTGATTAAAATATTATACTTGTTATATTTTACTTGTTTGTTTTTAATTAGTTACCTACATCTATCAGGAGTGTGACAGAGCAAACCAGCAAAGGCATCATACTGTGTGGTTGTAACTAACTCTAATGGTTGGCTAAGAATTAAGAAAGAGAAATATGGCAATCCTAAAGAAGCAAGGAACTGTAAGAGCTAGAAGTACATGTCATAATGAATCGAAGGCCAGAAATGAAAAATGGGCCCTTCAAAAAGTAGCCTTTCCTATTAAGAAGTTGATCAAGCAATAAGTACATGTGCAGCTGCATTCTCATACTACATTAGGAGCAGAGGGTTATAGTGATAACTACCTGCTCCCTACTCTGGAAGAATTTTATAATCTCTAGAACTGAAATGCCCAATAGAACTTCCTGCAGTGATGAAAATATTCTATATCTGCTCTATCCAACATGGAAGACAAGAACCACATGTGACTATTTCAATTTCAATTAAATTTAATTTAAAATTCAGTTTTTAAGTCATACTAGCCATATTTCAAGTGCCAAATAGCAAAATATGGCTGTTAAAGCAAATTTAAATAAAATTTAAAATTCATTTTCTCAGGCATACTAGTTTGTGCTGTGTTGGACAGCACAAACATAGAACATTTCCCTCATCACAGGAAGTTCTGTTGGACAGAGTTGCTCTAGAAAATGTCAGAAGTAGAGAAAGTATAATGTCCTTATTTTTAAGAGCATTAATTATATGTGCTTCCTCAAATGAAATCTTAAGTCATTATGAAAAGAAGAAATAACAGACAAGATTCGAAGGAGAAATCAGCCGAAGGTAAACTGTATACATAACAGCAAACCTATAACCAGATGATAGTCGATCTTAAATTGGCTTTGAATCCATACATGATTATAACACTACTAAGCAATGCCATTAGCAATTGAGGGTAAAATGTTAGACAAGAAAAAAAAATATCCACTTGAGAAATTGTCTATAAAAAGAAGTTAAATCCATTACATTTTTGACTTTGTAGTCAAAGACCATCAGTGTGTATTGATACAGCCAACTATCAGAGAAAGAATGGAATTTAGGAAACAGAGGTACCATTGAGGTGAATTATTTTACTCCAGCAAACTTCATGCTGAGATTTACTTCTCTTTCTTGGTAATGCATAACTAAGAAAGTTGAGTATGCGCTTGTATCACTAGGACATTTAAGCTGATGCATTAGAAAACTAGTAGCGGCTTTCACCTTATTCTAGCTAGAAGCCTATTGATAGTCTCATTAAAAACTAATATTCTCAGTGATTTGAAACTTATCATAAATATTTAAGTGGTATTACTTCTAAAATGAGAGCTTCTCCCCCGACCTTTCATTCATAAAAGAGCCTCAAGCCTTTTGCAACTATGTTTGCAAAGAGGCGCATAACAGGTATACCGACAATGGGGCCTCGATATTCATATAGACTCTGACATACATGCCATGAGAATGGAACACAGTAATTGCCCAAGTAGAGTACATGTGCCTTCCATTATCTTGTTTATACACCTGGATGAAAGATTTATGTATCTGAGATTGTTTGGTACCATCTTTAGAACTCTGGTCTTCAATGACTTTGGCCTAGAAAATACTCAACAAGGCAATTTAATTTCTGAAAATTGGCTTCTTCACACATGAAATAATTTAATTTAATGACAATGATAGTAATCATGTTAATTGAAGGAAGGAAATTCACTGAGCAAAGCCCCATTAATATCTGGCCTTATTTTAATCTGTTCAGAATTTGTGAATTTAGCGGGCTATTTCCTGACTTCTGAAATGCTCCATCCTAGCTTTGACTGGAGTGTCCTGGCTGAGCACATCCCACCTCAAGAAACTAGATCTCTGCTCTGGTCATGGAGGTCAGCCAACAGGCTGGCCTAACACCTAGTATCAGATGGGTTGCCTTCCCTATTCCATTTCCTCATCCCAAATTCTTTCCTTGATGTTTCTTTTTTTCTTTCTTTCTTTTTGCTTTTTCCCTACTTTTTTTTAAAGTTCTGATATAACATAAACAGTCCTTTTCAAAACAGCCTCTCATGCTTTCTTTTATCCACTGACCTATAGAAACTCTCAGTATGAACCCCCAAACCCCAGCTCCGAAAATAATGTAACCATGATCAGGGTTGTTAGTACAACCACCCACCATTCATTTGCTTCTGCTTGCATGCTTACTGGTATCGTTATACCGGTTAAAACTATCCCACCAGGACTGCAGCTCATGGGGTACTTACCACCTCTTCCGGGAAATGACTGCTGAGTTGCTTCCAGGTACAGGCTCCTTTTAGTCACGGATGATTGGATTAAGAGGGGACATCTGAACCAAGATGAACTAGTCAAATTATTTCTTCCTAAAAATTTAGAATTAGAATTAAGAGTCAGTCAGTCTGACCTGATTTTTGAATGAAGCAGTTGCAAATGTGGGAGACCTGAGTTGGCTGGCTATGTTCTGCCTGGCACAGAGGAACAGAAAAAAAAGCCACTTACAGAGAGGAAAAAAAAGTGAACTTCTGGCAGTTTTGCAATTCAAGCTCCAATCTCCCCAGGCCTAGCCCTTCCACACCCCTCCACATATGCAAATGACCACAATCCTCCCTCAAAGAAGATTGTATCTAGACACAATCATCTCCATCTCCTCCCCTTTTTAATTTTAAAGGACTGTTTTTGCATATCCTCTTCTTCTTTCTTGTATTTGGATAAGCCTTCAACTTGACTGGGGCCCATTCCTTTCCATCTCCTGAGTAATGCCCAAAAGCTATTCTTCAATTACCCCCCCACCCACATTTTTATCTTCCATTATATTTATTCTCCAGGGAGTCCCCTCTTCAAATGTGCTTCTGTTTTCCTTCATCTGTCACCAAGCTACTGGAGAGAGAAGTGTGCAATTTGTAAACAAGTACTGAGCTCTGGCTACCTCCAAGTTACCGTGCAGAGCGCTTCACGTTTATTAGCAACAACCCCACAGCTCTGCCTACTCCACGACTCTGCTTCCACTTCCTGTACACCTTTATACTCCATTAATCCAACAAGCTCTGCCCTAATCGCTCCATGAAAGTATCTATCCCAAAGGGCACCTGTGGATTCCCAATCACCAAATCCAAATTATTTTATTTCTCACTCTGTTCGGCCTTTGCATCACATAATAATAATGGTTAATCCTCTGCAATAGGCAGAATAATGATCCTCTCAAAACATTCAACTCCTAATCCCTGGATCCTGTGTTATGTTACATTATATGGCAAAAGGACTTGACAAATGTGATTAAGGTTACACTCCTTGAGACAGAGAGAATTTCATGGATTATCCAAGACTAGATATAATCTAATGACATGAGCTGTTTAAAGCCAAGAGCCAGAGAGATGTGATTGGAAGAAGCAACAGGAGAGATTCGAAGCATGAGACGAACTCAATACACCATTGCTGAAGATAAAGTAAGAGAGTGAGAGTCAAGGAACATAGGAGGCCTCTACCATCTGGAAAGGCCCTTAGGTGACAGGTCCTTGCTAAATGGGACCTCAGACCTACAACCACAACAAAGTAAATTCTGCCAACAGAAGAAACAAGGAAATAGATTCTCCCTTAAAACCTCCAGAAAGGAACATGGCCCTGTGACATCTTGATTTTAGCCAGGTGAGACCCATGCCAAAACTGTGATTTACAGAACTGAAGATAATAATTTTGCATTGTTGAAGCCACTGTATTTGTGGTAATTTGTTATGGCAGCAATAGAAAACTAAAACACCCCCTTCTTTCTGAAATTCTCTCCTTGGCTTTTGTAATAATGCTTTTTGTGGTTTTACCTCTATCAAACTCTTTTTCTGTGGCTCTTCTTTACTCTCATTCTCCCTATATATAGGTGATTCCTAAATTTCTGTTTTCATTCCTATTCTCCTCCTGGCAATCTCATAATCTCATAAGATTTCAGAAGCTAAACTCCTTCCTCTGACCCTTCTCCCAACTACCTGCTGGTTATCATCATCTAAATAACCCACCCATCCAAAACATTCAGCATGTCCAAACTGAATTTGTCATCTTTTCTCCAAGGGTTGCTTCCCTCTTTATTGTTCTATTTCTTTACTCATACAGCCATTTTCTCAGTTCAAAAACTCCAAACCATCTTCAGTATCTGTTGATATTCTAAAATACCCACCTCTACATTATTTTCAAAGTCCTATGTAGTCAGCTTTCTTTGTGTTTCTTCTCTATTCCTATTAGCCTGCTATATCAAACAGTGTTGAACCATGAAAATATAAACTAGTCTACTTAAAATAGAGTAACATAAATACAGAATTTTAGCTCTACAGGTGATAGATGAACCAAGAAGCTAAATAAAGATAAATCAAGCAATCCAGAAATTAGTACATTAGGACAATAGTAAGTTACTACCGTCCCTACTCTGGAGAAGCAAAAATGGAAGATAGGGTACTGAAGCTAGAGCCACAGAGAAGTTACTGCTGCTTCCAGAAGTACCACCTAAAACAGAATGAAGGAGAACTACTCTTCCTTCCTCTTTCTCTTCATTCTTCTACCAGTGCTTCTCATTGGCCAAACTAGCAGGAAGCCAGCTGACAGCTGATGTGGATTGGAGCCTGGGAAAGAGACTGCAGGAGTCCGCTCACTTGTAATCAGGGAAAGACAGAGGTATAGATCTCAAAGCAAGTAAGCACTTGGCTGACATATGCCTAGTTCCACCCTTTGTTTCCTCTCACCTTGACTATTTGTAAGTCTCTTCATAGTCTTGCCACCTTGTGAGTCTCTACACCATCCTATAGCACTGCTGCCAAATAAATCTTCCTAAAGCAATAGCCTAATTATGTCACATTCCTCTCCAAATTTTCCAATAGCAGCCCTTTGCATGATGTGGTAGATGGTTACTCTGTTGGCTGCCAGTGAAGTACATCTGCCAGTACCCAGGCCCTTGTGTAGTTCCCTCGAATACTGATTCTAGGTTTGACCAGTAGCACATGAGCAAGCATGATGTAAGCAGAGGCCTGATATGCAAATATTTGAATATCTGAATACTGGAATGCTTGCTCTTGGGATACTGCCAATATGTAAAACATCAAACTAACCACATGGATAGTGCAGAGAGAGAGAGGTCACAGCTTCCAAGCCATCCTGCTAAGTACCAGATATGTGAGTAAAGCCATCTTGAACTTTCTTACCTAGCCACATGAGAGAATGCAAGTGAGACCAGAAGAGCCAGCCAGCTGAGCCCCAGACAAACCACAGAATCATGAGCAGGTAAAATGGCTATCTTTTCAAGTTACTAAGTTTTGGGGTAGTTTGCTATACAACAATAGGAAGTCAAAAATACCCCAGCTCCTCTCACAATCGTGCAAGGTTGAATTCCTGTAATAAATCATGATTCTACTATATTTGTAATAATTTTGCTTCTCTGAGCAAACACTGACTGCTATACCTGGCATTAAAAGCTCTCTGCTATGTGGTCTTAACCAGCCTTTCCTTGCTCATCTTTGACTCCTGTTTTCAATCACTTTTTACTCCAGCCAGTTGAATCATAGGTTCTCATACACCCTTCACTTTCTATATCCATATCTTCCTTACCCAGAATGTAGCCTCCTGCAAGTAGTCACATAAGTGAACACTGGATTAATATCACTCCCTACAGGAAGTATTACCACATCTCCACAAATAATAATCTCTTTCCTCTTTAACACTTTCATATCTTATTATTTGTATGATACCTACCTTAACTGTTAATTAGTTCCTTTGCAGAAGTGGTAGTTACAAGACAGTTTTGGGATTCTTAATGTATCTTTTTCTTTAATCGGCACCCAGAACAGTACCTTTTATATAATATATGCTCCTTAAATGTTTGTGGCTAACTGTCTCAATTAAATATCAGTTAATCTCAGATGACCAGATGGAAAAAGAAAATAAAAGATGTATGTCTACCACTAGAATAAAAACTGCTAGACACTAATAAAAGGCTCAGAAAATACTTGTAAATTGAATGACAGTTTCATGTGATATGTTTTATGAATCTTATATTTCAGGGACGTCCTCCTTAAACACTGTGTAGTTCCAAAAATGTTTGAAACATTTAAAGTTACAATGACCATATTCTCTTCTTTTCCGACAACTCATTTTCTCCTTCATCTTTTTTTATTACTTTCTCTCCCCAGGCCCTGCTCTTTTACTTTTGCCCAAGGGCAGAGAGCCTTTTTCAGACAGGCAGCATGCTGCCCAAATCCCCATGTCCAGGTCCATGGAGATGTAGGGGTCATCAAAATTATAATAATCTGACCCCTTTCTTTCTGTGCAGATTCATTTCCTGGCCAGAAACCAGTAAAACGGGACGTTTTCAGAGTCCTAGCCCTTTGAGGGTAAATTTTAATTTAATCATTTTTTAGAAATGATAAGAACAACCAAGTTCTTGGTTAGCACAAAACATCTAGGGGATTGTTGCAAATATTTGGCAGTATTCACTAAAGAGGAGAAAAGCATGTTAGGCCAAATTGGTTATAAATGCAAAGCAATTTTCATAGAAAATTAAAAACTAGAACCTGACAATAAGCTGGTACTCCATAACATGATAATTTCTAAGAGTGCCATTTAAAAGAATCCACCTACTAGTGTGCCTTCTTTTTTTTTTTTCTTTTTATATTTTTTAAGAAAAAAATGAAGCTTGTGCAAATTCCTAAATTATAAACCAGATTCATTCTCCAAATAAAATAATGAGAAAAGTAAGGACTTTGCACTGAGAAACTAGTTTGAATGCCAGTTCTACAAGGTATTTACTGGGTACATTACTGCAACTCTAATCTCCTCCAAGTTTCCGCAACTGCCAAACTGGGATCACGATGTTTACCGCACGTGGTTGTTGTAAGAGCTACTTGTATGAACATAAGAAAAGCAGGCTTCCTGGCATGCAGCAGGTGCTCAGCTGCTCAAGAAATGGCAGGGTTGGGATTCTTAATGAATCTTTTTCTCTCACCTGCACTTAGAAGGGGACCTTATATATAGTATGTGCCTGGCACGTGGCACTTCCCTAGAGGAACTAGGCAGCCATTTCCATGTTTACTTCCTTCCACTAAACCAGTTTGGGAGTTTTCTTACTTACATCGTGACAAGACACAGTCCTGGAAGTTCCTTTAGATTAGTCCCTTTAGATTCGGCAAGCCTCACAGCAATGCACGTTTAGGCTGGCAGGTAGGTGTCAAAGCCCCCGCCAAGCTGTTCTCTGTCCTCTGGACTCTGAGGAAGAAGTGAGATCCAGAGCTCCTGATCGCTAGGAACTTACAGTCTTGTGGACACAGCATGCACACATGTGAAACAACAACAAATCCATCACATATCTTATAGCATTTTTTATAATATTTTGTATACTTTCATATGGAACACTCCATTCAGTTCCCTTCAGAGCTTTTGAGGTAGGCAGGACAGGTGTTAACTACTATGCCAACGACGAAGCTAAAAAAAATCAATGCTAAAAAAATTGATGCTGAGCAATGTGTCAGGGCCACAGAGGTGCTCAGTGGCAAAATCAGACCCTGGGTCCTCAGACACTCTGCCCAGTGCTCTTCCCAATAGACACTCATCTTCCTGTGCTTCCTTCCCCTACCCTGTACTTGCATTCTTTGTGACTTTAATATACCTGAAAGAAAGATATCTTTAGATCATACATTCATTCAAAGGCATTTCTTGGGCTCCTACTTTGTGTAAGATTCTGTGCTTGTTGTTTTGTGGGGAACAGAGATGGCTACAGGAGCCACATTACTTCAGAGAGACAGTATCACAGGAGAGGAAGTGAAGTGCTTCCATTCATGAGAGTCCAGAAAGGCTTCTGGAAGGACATAGTTCTCACCTGTACCTGTGAAGACTGGGTATAACACAGGTAAGTCAACTCAGGGCACAGTTATAGATCTGAAAGAAATGCAGCTTCATTTTTTGACACTTCAACTCATTTTCTACACACACACACAGACGGTACCCTATTTTTTGTCAGTTTGCATAATCTCAGTCCATTCAGGGTGTGGTGGTTAATTTTATGTGTCAATTAACTGATATTTGATCAAACATTTTTCTGAGTGTGTCTGTAAGGGTGTTTCTGGATGAGGTTAACATCTGAATCCACAGACTAAATAAAGCAGATTGCCCTCTCCAATGTGGGTGGGCCTCATCCATTATGTTTAAATCCTAAATAGAATAAAAGGCTGAATAAGAAAGAATTCTTTCTCTCTTCCTGTCTCTGAGCTGGAACATAAGTCTTCTTCTGCCTTCAGACTCAGACTTGAACTTGAACTTATATCATCAGCTCTCTTAGTTCTCAGACCTTTGGACTCAAACTGGCACTATGCCATCAACTCTCCTGAGTCTCTAGCTTGCCTACTGCAGATCTTGGATTTCTCAGCCTCCATAACCATGTGAGGCAATTCCTTATAGTAATTCTCTTTCTCTAGATGCACAAATGTCCTATTGGTTCTGTTTCTCTGGAGAACTCAGACTAGTATACAGGGTCTTCTCTCACCCCTCGCTGATGGAATATCTGTGTCCCTGAGGGTAGCAACAAAGGAACTTAAGGCCAAGAGACAGGAAAGAAGAGACAACTGATCATCATTCCTCATGACCTCTGTTGCCATGGCACAACTAGGGGCTCATACTAGCACAACCTGCTCCCAGTTATCCTTGCAGATGTTTGTTACACTCTAATAGTTCAAATCATCACGGGTCCCAGATCCAGCTCTCACAGTTTCTCCCACAAAATTCTAAGGTATTTGGAAAGCATTTGGCTATTCCTTCATCCATGCCAGATATCCAAGATATTTACCAAGCCTGCCTCAGACCTGTGAGTGCACACACCCCACACGGCCCCACTGCTATAAGGCTCTATGACTGAGGGACTGGCAAGCTCTACACGACTTTCACCTTCTCAGGATCTGCCTATAATATGAAACCTGGGTCACATCCACATCAGGTCCCCATAAGCAATTTAGTATTTCCATGATGGTGTAGTCTCAGGATCCCACAGTATCTACCCCTTCCTATCTTCCTCTAAACATTTTGCCTCCCTCGGCCTGTGAAAGGTTTATCTGGAAAGGCAAGGGTGGAAGTGGGGGAGCAGGAGAAAATCTGAGTGACCACAAATAATTATTTGCACATGAAGCTCAGCTTTTGATGATCCAAAAGCCAATAATTTGACTCATGTTCTCTACAGACTTAGTTGTTTGACTCTTGTTTGTTTTCTGTGATACCATCTCCCCCTCAGATATTAAACACTGCTGACTGAATAGGACAAAATTTGAGGGGAGAAGAAACAAAATCAGATTGAGAAACAATTTCGGTAATATTTAACACTTTCCCTGCACAGCAGGGTTTGGATATGCTGATATGGCATTTGAGAAGGATGTTCAAGGCAGCAATGTAAGAGATATTGTTAAGGTAAAATTAACAGGATTCGTTATTTTTATTTTTACAAAACTTTTCTGCTCCTGAGCTTTCACTTACGAGAATTGAATAAATCACTAAGCAACTTATAAACACAAGCCATTTTAATAATGGAAAAATAGAACTGAATTTTACCCCAAACTCCACATTTTAATTTTAGTTTCTCTTCATTTCCAACCATGCTTTGTGTGACCTAAACAGATTTGCTTACTTAGTAACCCTCATTCATTTCCAGACCCATGCCTTTGTATATCCATTCCCCTTAAAGCACCTTTGTCAGAATGAGAATAAGCTTAGGCAGGGCTCAGTAGTCCCTGAAGCCTTGCTAGGGGAAACAGAAGCTGTTCTATCAAAGGCTGTGCCAGGACCTCTGCCTACCTTGCTGGCATCAGTGCTCAGACTCAGAGCTGGCATAAATCAAAGGGAGAGGCAGAAATAAGCCTGATCTGGTCCATCTGGCAGAGCAGGCATCAGGGGCATCCCTGGAGGTGATATAGCAGAGTGGACGGAGTAGTGCACAGTCCTGAGAGGATGGCCACTCACAATAACCTATATGATTCCTAGGAAAGAGAAGGCGAGAACTGGGGGAAGGACCCAGTCTCCTGGAAAAAGGGCCAACAGGGGCACCAGGCAGTATAGCACCTCTTACAGAAGTCTGGAATACCAGGCAGGATGGGATATGTAAAAGCCAGTACTTTGGACAAGATCCACCTTGGCGTAGGGCACAGCTGCAACTGGCAGCCTACTACTAGAGTGACCAGGGTTGGTGTCTCACATAGAAAGCTGGTCTGATTAGTATTCTGTCTCAATCCCAGGCACCACTGGTATAGGAAGAGCAGTCATCCTGCACTTGGGACTATGAGGAGCTGGAAAACTCCATGAGAAGAGCTACAGAGCGTGGAGGTAAAAGCATGCAATAGGCAGGGGTCAAACAAATTCCAGGAGAATATAAACTATAAGGGCAGGATTTTTTGTCTATTTAATTCACTGCTGTATCCTCTGCATTTACAATAGTCCCTGGCACATGGTGTGCACTCAATAAATATCTGCGGAAAAAAATGTATAAAATCCTGGTCTTGCCTTTTGCCAGCTGTGTAATCATACATAAGATATTGAGCCTCAGTTTTAGATTCGGTTGTTTCTGACAATATATGTTGTTATAGGCAGAATTTTGGCCCCTATAACCTTCACTCTCAGGTGTTACTCCCATGAATATGTTACGGGAAATGGCAAAAAGGGACTTTGCAGATGCAGTTAAGATTACTAATCAGTTGACCTTAAAATACAGAGATTATCCTGGATTATCTGAGTGTACCTAATCTAATCAAACAAATCCTTAAAAGCAGAAATCTTTCTCCAGCCGGTAGAAGAAAGGGAAGTCAGAGTTCAAGGCATGAGAAGGATTTGATGCACCTCTGTTGGCTTGAAGATTAAAGGGGCCATGTGTCAAGGAAATGATGACCTCGGTTCTACAACCACAAGGAACTAAATTTTGTCAGCAACCTAAGTGAGCTGGAGGTGCAGTCTTCTCCAGAGCCCAGCCAACCTCTTAATGACTGACTGCCTTATGAGTCTTTGAGCAGGGAAGGCAGTTGAGCCATGCCGTGCTCAGACTTCTAAGCCACCAAGTATGTGGTAATTTGCTATGGCAGCAATAGAAAACTAATACAGTATTTATAGATTTATATATACATATAAATATAAAGTGTGTGTGTGTGTGTGTGTGTGTGTGTGTGTGTGTGTGTGTGTGTAAATAAAATCTGTCTGTCTATCTCAGAACACACCCCCTAACTCACACAACACATTCTAAGCACTAATAGTGGTAACTAGAGCTGGCAGTTTCCATGTCTTACGTCTGAATTTTCAGGTTATTCCTCAACCTTTTCTTGTTACCAGCTCCTAGTTCTAATCACTTCATTAATTTTGTAATGAAATGCTCCCATGAACCTAATTTCGAATTAATTTTTTAAGCAAGTTTCTCTTGCTGAGACTAGAATCAACACTGAAGGACTGCTCACGTATGAAAAGCCTTAGTCTACCAAAGCAGACTGTCTCCATTGTGTATGAAGAGGGTTGAGAAAGGCAAACGAAAGCAATGAGTAAGCCTGATTAAATGGCTCTGTGGGCTTCCATAAAGAGAAGGGGGTTGCTGGTTTTCCCATGCACATGTGAATCATCATAGATTACCTAAAATAAGTGAAGCCCTCCTTCAGTGAAGTGTTTTGCATAATTGCTGATGCCTGGGCCTGACAGTTGTCAATCACAACACAGGTGATATACCTCATTATTAAGAATAGAATCCTATAATGTCAGAGATGGCTGGGACCCTCAAAGATCATCTAAACCAGCAGGGTTCAGCTTCAGAGAATAGAATTCACTCAAGCTAGTTTGAGCAACATGAGATGATTACACCGTATACTGGGTTGAATAGTGTCCCTCCAAAATTCATGTCCATCCAGGAGTTCAGAATATGACTTTATTGAGATGTAGGGTCTTTGTAGACATGATTACTTAACTTAAAAAGAGGTCATACTGGATTACAATGGGCTCTAAATCTAGTGACTAGTGTCTTTATAAAAAGACCATGCAAAGACATAGAGACACACAAAAGGGGAAAAGCCATGTGATGAGAGGCAAAGATTAGAACCATGCAGGTACAAGCCAAGGAATGCCAAAAGTTAGGAAAAGGCAAAGAACAATGCTTGTTAGAGCATTCAGAGGGAGCATGGCCCTGATGACACCTAGATTTTGAACTTTTAGCCTCCAGAACCATGAGAGAATTATTTTTTGTTGCTTTCAGCTATCCAATTTGTGGTGATTTGTTATCGCGGCCCTAGAAATGAATACACACTGTATTAAATGGCTCAGAGAATTATTGCGGGAAAAAGCTGCTGAAGAAATAGACCATAGGCTTAGTGCCTGGGAATAATCCCAAAGCCACATTATGGAAATAGTTTAGGCAAAGGAGCCACTATTCCTGACTCACACAGTAGGCCACCATGTCAACCAACTCTATAACCACATTATCTCTGCTACTATGAGGCATTAGTAAAAAAAGATACCTGATGCCCTTCTTCTCTCCCTTCTTTATTCAGGTCCTAATTTACCCTCTACCAAGGGTATCTGATTGGGGTAACTGAATCACAAAATCCAGCACGAAATCGAGAAATGTAGGCGTTACCTCTCCAGTCTCTGCAACCAGGAAAGAACAATTAGAAAGGTTAGAATCCACAGGAACCACACTAGACATCAAAGTGTCTACTCCCAAGTCCTGACATAGATCCAGCTAATCAGACTCAGATAACCTTTACTGAAATCTTCACATGGACCAGGCATTATAATAAATTACCCTTCCTATATTATTTTATTCATATTCTTGATGACATTTAAGGTACCCATTATGACCTCATTCTATATATAAGGATACTAAAGTTCAATAAGATTTTGAATCTCACTAAGCACCTCTCAACAATTTCACATTTATTGAATACCTACCATGTGCCAGGTTTGTGGGAAATAAACAATAAACAGGAAAGATCAACCACTAACTCCAGTTGCTTAAAGTCTAATGTGATGGTTTTAAACTTTGGCATACATTAGAGTTGCCTAAGGCCCTAGGTTTTTAGTAGATAGTGCAGCCCCTTGTACCAGAAGTCTGGGAAGAGAAACACAGTCTTTATCAAGGTGATGATCTGAACCCCTGCCCTTTGATTCCAGGCCCAGTGGCCCTACTGATACCCTGAAAATTCCTCCAGGTGCCAGGCAAATGAAATAAATATGTGGAAAAGGTAGGTATAAGTCAATAGGTGTTAATCATTTATAGCTGAACCCAGCACGGCAGCTGCCTGGAGAAACATAACACGTTCCTGGATTATTTAGGGCCTTTGAGTATCCAGGCTGTGAGCTCTGTAAGGCTCCTCCTCATCCTCTTCGGTATCTGTCATGAATCCCAGTGAGGAGCAGAATCCACTCCCAAGGCAGTCTCCTCTAAGAGCACCTCTCACACTGAATGCTAACTGCCTGTCTTGGCCGTCAGCCCTGCTGGTCTATAAGTAATGGGAGGCCTGGGGACTGAGTCTGCCTTGCTCAGTCATATTAACTATGGGCCAGCTACTAGGTGAAGTTCTAACACACAATACATATTTGTAAGAGAGAAAAAGGAAAAGGAAGGAGTGGACAGATCATGCCCCATTACACCAAGGGAATGTATGTCCTCGAACTTTCATAGAGAAGAACATACCCCCTGGATTCAGCATGACAGTGCCCTTCATCCTACCATTGGCTAATAGACCGTGGTGTCTCCTTTGCAGACCTAAGGTACACTCACATTTCTTTGCCCTCGCAGGAGGCACCTCCAATTCCAGGAGTGGCCAGAGCTTCATTCTCACATGCCACAAGTTACAGACATAGCAGAGAGACTTTTTCCCATTCCTTAATTCAGTATACTACCTTTTCTGGGCTCTGTTCTAGGTCTTTGAAGTACAATGACGAACAGTTTTTGTTCTCATGAAATTTATATTCTAGCCAGGTGGTAAACAAATGCACAAGTGGGTTGAGAGTCATAGATTATAATAAGCAGTAGGAAAGAAAAAAGAAGATAATGTGATAGAGTAACCAAGTGATTACTTTAGATAGCTGGTCAGGAAATGCCTTCTGTGTCAGTGAAATTTAAACAGAAACCTGAAAGATAAGAAGGTACCATGAGAAGACCTAGGGGAAGAGTGTTCCCCCAAAATAGGAACACCAAGTACAAAAGCCTTGTAGAGGGAGAAAGTTTTAGGAACAGAATTAATCCAGTGTAGCTGGAGCTCAGTAACTAGCATATGATAGAAGATTAAAAATGTAGGTATTAGACTACCCAGGGCTTTGTAAGCTAAGGAGAAAATGCAGTTAAGTGACAACCCCCAAGGACCTCAGAACGCTACTCTTAGAACTTCTGAGAGGGATCCAGGCACATGGCATGACTGGTGGCCAGATACAGTAGCAACTGACCCCTTGTCGATGACTTTGATCCAGACACTTGAAGAGAAATCTAGATAAGTCTCATCTGCCCTCTGCTGTTGGTGGACATGTTCCCAAGGATACCCAAGAGACCCGTCTTATTAAAATGAAAACCTACTTTAATATAACAATAGGAAAGGTGTCTGAAAATTACTAAATTCCTTAGATTTTATTCATATTCATATTCTCGATTCAAATGAACTAACATTATAACTCAATCTATAATTGTTCTTACTGCCATGCGACCAATTCCACTTGGGATTTCACAACCCATCTTACCCTGATTCATTCTTGCCCTCCTCTATGGTTATCTCAGCATAGGCTGGCGTAAATTTGCATAAACAGGGCCGGTCTATACACAGGTAGAGAAGGAACACATGCCTCCTACCAACACACAGAGGGTATTGCTCAAAGAACCACCCCAATGTGGAGGCAGCTGGCAAAGTGAGGCCTGGGTTGGGAGAGATTTTTAGAACATGCATGCAGAATCATTTTTTAAAAGTATTTTATTTTAAAATAACTTTTGACTTGCAAAAGAGTTGCAGTGATAATAAAGAGAGTTCTTGTGTAGTCTTCACCCAGTTCCTCAGATATTAGCATCTTGCTTATCCACGGTACAATCATCAAAACTAAAAAATTAATATACTATAAACTATATTGTTCTGATGTCCCCAGTTTCTCCCAGTTCCCAAAATGCAACTGGTTTGAAGTAAACCCCCACTCCCCAGCAGAGCCAATAGGAATGGAAGGAATTAGAACGGGTAGAACCCAGCTGGGAACAAGGAGAGCCCAAGAGAGCAGAACTACTATGGAAAGTCAAGAAGAAGGAGGAGGGAGGAAGCACACCTTCCATGAGACTGTATATGGTGGGGCAGAGAGGGGACTGTCACCTCACTTCCTCAAGGGGCATCTGGCACTCAGTATAGTCTATGTCAGAGTCAACACATATGATATTCCCGAAGCTCCCCAGTGCCTAAACTGCCCAATCATACAGGGCAGGACCCAGCACTGAAAACAGTGTGGTAATTGCCATGTTTAACAGCATTCAAGAAGCAATAGGATGTGTTTGGACCATAAGTGATTGAGATAAAGAGAAATAGAGGACAGCTAAAATTGCAACAAATTACCCTGGCTGAGACTCATCAAAAAATATATCATTTTTATCACCAGTGAGAGTTAACTATCTTTCTTCCTACCTGCACCCAGGCTTGTGGGTGGATAAACAATCGTCACCAAAACTTTCCTGCCTTCCATGAAATCTGGGGAGATGCAACTAAAAGAACATCAGAATTTTTGCAGGAAGTACATTAACAGTAGCTGTTGCCACCACCACCTCCATTCCACCCCCTACAGGGGTAGAAACTGCTTAACCAGTTGGATTTTCCAACTTATAAACCACAGAAAGGCTGCACTTAAGCTAACAGTAAACATCTCTATGTTTGCTTGAATATGCAGAGAGCGAGAGATTGGAGGAATGAGAGGAAAGAGAAAAGGAAATTCCTTTAAGAAACAAGTTTTCTGTCTACAAAGAAGAGGAGATTCAAGCTGAACACTGAATATGCTGCATAAATATGCTTATTTCTTCATTGTTAAATGAAATGGAACGGGAACCTGGATGACTAACCCAGAAAGTCACAATTCCTCTAATTTTAGTGCTTGGTATTCTGTTATGGTCTGTGTTATGGGGGCAGAATTTCAGGGTCTCGGGCAAGCAGTTACACAGTACTTAAAGATCCAAAATTCTTTTCTGAAAAATAATATTGAATGTAGAAACAGGTGTCTCTACAGCAACTGCATGTGAAGGATAGGGCTGACCTCTCTGGGTATGAGGTCAGGTATAGTTCTTCAACTTGGACAATGCCAAAGTGATGCTGGCTCCTCTGGGGAATATAGAAGAAGGAACGCACTTGTCCTGCATATTTCCAGTTTCTCATCCCTAGTCAGTTAATATTATAGATTTTTGTTCATTATTCTAAATATATTATATGCATATAAAAACAATGAACTATACTGTGTCTCTCTAAAATTCGTATGTTGAAGCCCTACCCCACAATGTAATGGTATTTGAAGATGGGGTCCCCAGGGAAGTAATTAAGGTTAAATGAGGTCATAAGGGTGAAGTCTTAATCCAATAGGATTGATGTTCTTATAAAAAGAGGAAGAGACACAAGAGACCTCTCTTTCTCTGCACAAGCACCCAGGGAAAGGTCATGTAAGGACATAGTGAGACGTGGCTGCCTACAAGCCAGGGAAAGAGTTCTCACCAGAAACCAAATCTACCAGCACCTTAATCACAGACTTCTGGCCTCCAGAACTGCAAGAAAATAAATTTCTCTTGTTTAATCACATGGCCTGTGGTATTATGTTATGGCAGTCCTACCATGCTAACACACACATGTGCACACGCATGTACACACACACCCCTTTCTCCCTCTTTTTATTCATATACTGAAGCATACTGTCCATGGCCCTGCTCCTTGATTTTTTTCTGCTTAACAATGTCTGAGATTTACATATCTGGACATACAGACCTTTTCTTCATTTATTGGTGTGTTTTTAATACCAGCATGCTATTCCACTGAAGGGATGAGCCATGCTCTATTTCACTGGTCTCTTATTAATGAATGTTTAGGCTGTTTCAAACTTGCCAGCACCACAATGCTGTAATAAATAACCCTCATACATATGTGATTTTGCACATGCTACAGAGGGCACATTTATTAAAATACGAATTCATTGCCAATATTTAAAAATAGGGAGAGTTTATGTATAGTCTTTATTTGTTACTTTTCTTGAAAGATCAGAAGATTGGATGACATTGGCCCACATTCTCTCATGGCACCCATCAGCTGGAGCTAGGAAGCTGGTGCCCTGTTTGGATGGGCCACAATGCTCCTGCCTGCCACCACCACCACCCAGCCTGGCTTACTCACCATTACTCATCAAGCCCCAACAGACACAGGACTGTTGACCCCAATCTAGATTCTCTGGACCCACGGTAGCTTAAGGTATCAGAAAGTAGACAGAGCAACTAGCTTAGCTCATTCTCATCACCTTCTCAAAAAATAAAAAAAAAAAGCTTTTACTAAGTTAAAATTTAATATTATGCCTTCTGCCTCTATAGAAAGTTGAAATAAGAATTGTCTATTTAAGAAGAATTTTAGTGTCTTTTACAGAACTGTCACTGAAGATACTGTCCACTGTGTTACTCAGAGTTATTTAAATAAATTCTCATTCCATAAATGTCTGCTTGGGTTTGATTCCAGAATAATAAAATGGTCTCTTCAGGTGAATGCATATACTTTCTCTTGTCAGAAAATGAAAATGAAATAATGCACAAACTTCTACTCTTGCATTAGGAAACAAAAAAAGTTTTAGCCAGACTCGGTGTCCCCGAGAGTTACCAGCTGGTCTCTGCTGTCTGGGGAGCTTCAATATCTCCATTATATTTAAATCAATAATGAGTAGCCCCAAACCCTCAGCACGTGCAGTTCATCTAGGTTCAAGTTCCCACCTTTTAGTCAATTTCAGGATGAACTTAGATATGTACAAAAATTAACATTTTAATAGCTAAAACCCAGTCCATTTATTTCATTGACACTCTCATATTCAATAATGCAGGTAATCTAAATTATATAAATATACATTTATCCTGAGGAACCTAATAATCCTATTTTCATTTAAAATGAAATAAAAATTACGTATAAATATGTATATTTGTCCTAGATTAGCTTTTACAGAAAAAAAGAAGGGGTGCTTGGCACTGAGTTAGGTAAATTTCTTTCTTTTTTTAATCTTTAAATGTTTTCTTGGATTTCGTGTTTCAACAGGAACCTGCATCATGGAAGTAAGTAGGGTACAAATTTTAAATAGGAAAAAGAATACTGTCTTTTGTTTTAAAAATTGACATTATTACCATTTAATGCTAAAAATACAACCTAGTTTAAAAGTTAACTTCATATATTTAATGACTTAATGAAGTTCTAAATTCACTTAAAAATTCTGATCACAAATCCAAAGTCTCAATTCTTAGCTAAGCAACGAGTCTGTCATGATTACTTATTAAGTTGAATGTCTTTTGAGTCTTCAGCCCTTTTCCCAATTTCAGGATCTAAGGGAATAATAGTCAAAGCTTATTGTAAAAAGCCCTGGACACTTGCTTCAGTGCTATCATTCGTTAACTGTGTGAGCTTGAGCAAGTGACTGGAATAATCAGTTTTCTTACCTATAGAATGTGGCTGCTACTATTCAGGGTTGCCATGATGACAAGCACATGTAATGTAATATGTAAACATCCTTGGAAAAGGTTCTAATGACGTACAGTAATAATAATGAAAGCTAATATGTACCAAGCTGCCTTCTAAATAATTTACATTATTAACTCAATCCTACAACTCTGTGAGGGGCTATTTGTATTATAATCCTCATATTTTACAGATAAAGAAACCGAGGCATGAAGAAGTATAAGACTTGTCAAAGGCTACACAAGAGCTAGGATTTGAATCTAGGATGTCTGGTTCCAAGGCCCATGCCATGCTCTTAATCACTTTGCTGCCTCCAAAATATAAGGAATTTTTTAAATTAATAAGCTCCCATAGAGCCCGAAAGGCTGACAGATTAATTTCAAATAAATTTTTCCTACTTTCTTCCCAGATATCAGTTCACACCCAGAAAAGAAAAAAAAACAAATCTTCCTTTGTGTCCTTCCTCCAGGACTAGTTTCTGCTCAACAGGAAGGGAGAGAGGACTGACTGATTGTTCTAATTTACTATATTGCATTTGTTTAGTGTGTTAGAACTTGCAATGTGCTTTTCTACCCACTAACTCTAGCTTTGCCAGGGCAAGGCAAACACAAAAAAATTATTACTATTTTCATTCGACAGAGGAGATAGTTAAGGTGGGAAGAAATGATGTAAATGGCTGAGGTCTCACAGCTAATAAAAGTCACAGATAGGACTAGAACCATGTTTTCCTGAATCAAAATCTGCCCACAAACCCACCCAGGTTTTCACCAAGCTCTCACTACAATGTAGTATAAGAGGTAGCATAGTTGAATCCTTTGGTCCCTACCTTTATGCTTTTCTTTTGTGGGAGAGAAGAAGGCACTGTGAGACAGTAAGAATGCTATGTTGTTGAATACAGGGCACTGCTTCCCAGAGAACACAGAAATAAGATGCAGCGCCTCCAGTCCCTATGTGTGTGTATGTGTGCATGTTGGGGGGACCTATTCTCATCAAAGACTAGGGGCCACCCGTTCTGTGCCACTCTGCAAGTGTGCCTATAGATGAAGTCTCTTCCCTTTCCCCCAAAACCTAAAGTGGAAAGTAGAAAAGAAAGGAATATTGGGTTCCTTCTAGTGTTTTTCCGATCTTTCCCTGGAGGCAGCATCAAGGGCAGCCCTGATCCATGTGCTTCATTTCCCCACTGTGGCCAAAGACGGCCAAGGGATGGTCCAGGACTAGAGAGGATAGCAGAGGACACTAAAGAAAAACAAGAGGAAGGAAGGACATGAGATGTTACCTTTTAGAAGTAGTGATAAAGAGATTCTTTGGAAGGAATAAAAAGGGCACCAAATACTTACTGATGAGGAAACTGATGCTCAAAAAAAATATGTGATTATCGGGCAAACCTTTCACAGACCCACAGTGCTTTAAATTCATCTAAAAGCTCCTCATAGCATTCATGCTTGTCACTTCACAGGAAGCTCAATCTCACTGTTTTAGCCTCAGAGATAGAATCAAATCTATCTCTGAAACAATTGAGAAAGCAGAGATGAGAGAACTGGGGCCATGATAGTGTTACTCAGGACAAACACATTAGTCGCACACAGCTTTGTCCCCGGTACTGCCTCTACACATCCAACAAAGAATCCCTCTGAAGCTCCCATGGATTATTTAAAAATTCATTAAATCCATCATATGTTTCTGATATGTCTCTTAAAATTACCATTCCCCATATTTCAAGGTGTTTATTTCAATTATCATCACCTGATTTTCACAACTCAAGTCTAGTGTGTCTGCCTCCCTTTCACAGGGATATGGTATGTAGTATGTAGTATAGAACACCCTTAGATGACCTATTTGTCCCATCCAAATGGGTGAGGATCCTACAGCAGAACCACATACCCCTTATCCTATAATCCCAGTTAGCAGACTTACAGTCAGAGGTCTAAAGAATGGTGGGAGGCATGTGATATAGTGCCATGAACATAGGCGTGAACATCAGAATTGAAATCCCACTAACACCCCTTTCTAGCTGGGTGACGTTGGGCAATTACCTAAACATTTACTCCTTCATAAAATAGAGATGATATTTTCTACCAGGGGTTGTTATGAAAGCTAAGTGAGATAATGTTGATTTAGTGCTAGAGATAGTACCAAGCATGTGGTAGAAGTGTTAGTAAATATCACTATTGTTGTCATTATTGTCAGTAATCCCAAAATAATCAACAAAAAATTTTAAAAGTAGAGATCAGAGAAGATTTTTCATAGCAAAAGAAGTTTACAAGCATGTACGCCCCAAAATACTCAACCACTTCCTCCTTTATTCTCCACAAACAATGTGTACCTATCTCTACTATAGAACTTATATCATTGGAATTATTTGCTTATGAATCTGCCTCTAAACTGGAGTGTGAGCTCTGCCAAATCGGGAAAATATTATTCATCTTTAGCTGAGTCAAGTTTCTCTTGATGTCTAGTAAGAATAGGAATTAATAAAATTGTGAATGAATGAAAAGCTGTCAAAAAATACTTCCTCAGAAGAAATTTACCCCACAAGTTGATTTGGAGAATTACTACCAAATGAGTTTGTAATGCTTCTCTAAATGTCACTAGCAGGTAGCCAACCTAAACTGCAATTAATTAAAGTAAATTTGTAAACTTGTCAAGTGTAAACTGTTACAAAAGGATGTGAAATAAAAATGGGATGGAGAAGGAAGGACTGATGCAACAACAAAGGCAGGTGACAATGTCATCACAGAGGAGAGCCGAGGAGCAGGGGTTAGTCTCTCATCTGCTCTGCTGGGCATGAGGGGGCTCAGACTAGAAATGTTCTGGCTCTTCACATAGAAACATCTCTTGGGACAAGAGAGACAATTCATCAAGCTACCAAGGCTTGACAGGACTGTCCCTTGAGGACATCCAGCTCTGATTCTATATTCACCAAGAAACCTTCTGAACTGTCATGCATTTTTCTGAGTGAACTCGCAGTCTCAGGCCAAGTTTTTCTCCATCTGTAAATTAACAAACCTGCATTCTGACTTCCATGTCAGAATTGGGGTGGAAGAAAGTATTATCATGAACCAATTATTTACTACCTAATTATGCCAGTAAAAAATAAATACAATAAAACTGCTAGTGCTATAAACTGTAGACAGGATGTTAAAAAGAAAAAGGTAAAAGAAGGTATAAGCCTGTCATGTTACTTCGGTAAGTACAGCGAAGATTACAAGAAAAGCTTAGGGCTGGAAGGAAGCCTTCAATCTTCAATGCCATTATTCCCCATGGGGTCCTTCAGAGTTCAAAAAGCATTATACGGACAACAACAAAAACTATTTCCTTTGTGTCAATACACCTAGCAAAAGATCAAAAGACAACAGGTGTATATCATGGCAAAAGAAATATTGGTTAGCTAAAAGAAAGAACTTTTGACAGAGCAATTGATATTAGAATCATTATAAAGTATAGCTATAGAATCCAAATTTCTAAGAATTTTCAATGTAAGGTAGATAACTACTGGTCCAATATAGTTAATATTCAAACCTGTCCTCTTAGTCCTTTCTAGCCCCATGACTCTTCAAATGTTGTTACATGGCACCAAAATAATTTGTTGATTCAATGCAAATTAATAAAACTATTTTATCTTATAGGTAGAAAATGACTACGTGAAAGATTTTTCTTTTTAACTTCTCAACAAATTGTGTTGACACTGTAGAGATTAAGTATACATAACCTGTGGTCTATGAGCCAAGTAGAATCCTCAATTCATTTTCATCTGAACAACATGGAAAGTACCAAGAAGTAAAACCACCAAGACATGTTTTTGCTTACTGTTGCAAAAATGCAACATGACTTTAAAAACCATTATCTGTGGAATTCAAGATGTCTATAAAATAGAATATCTTTCTGAAATTACCTCACTCCGTGTCTAAATGCAACAATCTCTAGCTACACCAGTCCATCTTTGACTTTTATTCTCTATGTGAAAGCCTATTCTGACTGTAACTCTCTCACTCTCTCATATGACCTACCCCATTATCTGATGATTGCCCTTCCATATTCAACTTTCTCCCTTTTCTTCTCATTTGCCATTTATCTTTCTTCTTACCTATCTCAGTGCTGTCCAAAAAAACTTTCTGTAATGATTGAAATGCTTTATATTTGCGCTTTCCAATGCAGTCGCCACTAGCCACATATAGCTACTAAGCATTTAAAATGTGGGTAACGCAACTGAGAAAGTGAATTTTTAATTTAATTTTAAATAGTTACATACGGCTAGCAGTTATTATATTGGACAGTGTAGAATTCTATTCCACAGAATTAATATGTTTTCAATCATTACTGTATGTGTGTGCATGTGTGTATATATAATCTTTAGCTCTTAAAAATAAGAAGTTAAATTTATGTGGCTCTCCAACAATTTCTTCTTTTCACCCCTCAACAAACTTGTGTCCTGATATATTTTTTAATTCCTTAAACTTGAAATCTCTAAAGACTTTGGGGAAGAAAAAGGAAAAAAGAAGCAATGAAGCAAGAAAGAGAAAAATAAAATTTTTTTCAGGCTATAAATTTGAGCAGCAATGTAAATCCATGAACCCATTCCTGCAAGTCTGGTTGGGCCCTGCCTATCAATAGAACATTAATGGCTGATTAGCAAATACTGAGGATTTGTTGATTTGGCATGAGGAGATCTGTGCTCTTCGATCAGGCGTCCCTGAGTGCAGAGATTTCACAAGGCTACACTCGCCATGGCCAGAGCAGACATGAGCCAGGAAAGCAGCTCTTGCCTTGAACCTGAGGGTGATTCAATTTAGAGCGAAAGCTCCGCCTACAGGCCACAGAAGTTAATGCAGTCTTGCTAACACAGGGTCTTCATTCATCCTGACAAGAAGCCTATACAGTAGAAAATCTCATCTCCAAATCCTGCCACAAAATCACACGTTCATGGGGGTGTGAGGAGGTGGATAAAGTGAAGCATTTGTCAATTCCATCTCACCAAAACACTACCTCCCTGATTCCACCACAGTGAAGCACTTCATTTCAGAACAAATAGCAGTTTATCACCAACCTCCGCCCTGGGTGCAGTTTAACTGGCATCAGGATCTAAAGTCCCTTCACAGTTCCCAATTCTTTGCCAAATGTACATGCCACCGCACATCTTTTTTTTAAATTTGGAGACTGAACAATGTAAATGATTTTACTGACAATGAAGTACTTATTAAGGAATCTAGAGATAGAATTAGATCCTCCTACTTTCCCTTCATTTAATGACAACAGAATAATCTATTGTTACATTAAATGCATTAGAGATGAGCATAATAACCCTGCTATTTTTATCTTCACCAGCACCTTGACTGGATTTATACTTTATTAGAGACAATGCAGAACTGTGATTTTTAAGTTTCCTTTTTGACACCGTTTCCTTATGGCATTTTTATCCAGATTTCCCTGGACAAAAAGCCAGGCCTGAGTCTGTGAGTTTGCCTGGAAAACCTTTTGAGGTTGCTGCCTATCAGGAGTTTGAGTGCCTATCAAGGAAGACTACCTCAGAAATCAGAAATTGGGACAATTGGGGTTTAATGGCACTGTCGCCAGATCTCAGGCTTTCTGATCATTAGAGGTCAGAATATGGAGGTGTGGTTAGCCACCTTGCCATGACTGTAAACCCCACCAGATCCTTCATATATGCGTTGCAATTCCTATTTACCTCAGTGTTAGGGAACTAGATAAGGCAAGGTGAGGCGACAGAATTGGATCAGAGAGCCATACTAAAATCAATATTTTCCTATTAGAGCCATATCAGAAGCAATATTTGTTTAATTCATTCATTCGATATTTATTCAGCTATAATAGGTAAAACTAGAGAGAGGCATGGTTACTGCCTTCACAGAGCTCATACTCGCTGGTGGTGGTCAGCTGACAAAATATGTTAGGACAAACACATTTTTCTGCTGATATTCTAAGATATTTATTCCAGGATAGTTCAGCTAGGTATTATCTATGTTAGAAAGATAGAAACAAAAATTCCAGTTGTAGCTTAGTTTTTCTTTCATTTAATTTATATTCTGATGTTATTTGCTATCCCAGCAAATTAATCTTCATTCATTCTTCAATCAAATATTTAAGAAGCCCCTACTGTGTGGGAGGCATTATGCTAACTTTTTATAGGTTCTATGAGCAACACAGAGGCCCTCAAGGAGTTTACAGGTCAAAACAAAAAACAAGACAAGTACATAAATAACTACACTAAATTAAAAAATATACAAAATAGCATAAGACAAACAGATCAACTATTAGGAGAGATCAGGGGATGGTGGGATTGCTGGAAGGATGAAGTGAGTTGCTGTATGTAGACTCTGAACTAAGACTTGATAAAAGAGTAGGATTATGACAAGCGGAGATTCTTCAATACAAAATCAACAGAGCACTAAGTTTCTCAAAGTACAGTTACATTCATTAAGCCACTTGAGCTTCACAACAGCTCTGTGGGATAGAGAAGTTAGTCATATTGTTATTATCCTTTTTTTTCTAAATGAATAAACTGAGCCTCGGATAATTTAAAAGACACAGCCAAAGTCACCAGGCTGACACACTGCTGGACAAGTTTCATTAATCACTCAATAAGGCAGGGTCTTTAGTCTGTCATTTCAGGTTGTGGTAGTCAGAATTTTTTTTTTCTCTTGTGGTATTAGCTAATAGAATTCTAGTGCTGGGCTTTAAAAATCAGACATTTTCCATCTGCTGATGAAGTACTTGCATAATAAAGAGACAAAAATGCTTCTTCTTAACCTGTATCTATACAAAGGCACCCAGTATTCTGAATAAAAAATTCCCTTACATCTGTTATTCCTCAAAAAGTAGTATCATAAGACGCTGAGGCTTCATTGATTGTTGCAATGTATTAGTTTGTTTCCATTCCGTTGACCCTGAGTGGTGGACCTCGCCTCTGTATCCAATGATAACCACAGAAGAGCCAATCCCTGATCCACCTTTGGGGTCATTCTGTCCTTTTCTTGAAGAATAACACATATTCTCAGATGAACAGCTCTATAGTCTCATTTTATGGCTCTAGAATACCACAAGTCCAAAAGACTTCCTTCATTTTATCCTGTCACTCTCCCCTTCATTCCAAGTTGGCAATGTTTCTGCTAAGATGGTTTACTGGATCTACATGTTAAATCCTAACACTCTTTAGCAAATAGTTATCCAACAATACTTTTGGCATTTTCTCCAGAGCACACTTTATCTTTTCTTTTTCTTTTTTTTTTCCTTCTTTTTTCTTTCTTTTCTTTCTTTTTCTTTTTATTTTTTGTAATGTGGATAGACTGAGAATTTTCAAGTCATCTTCAAGTTCTGCTTCCTTTTTGCTTGACAATTCCTCCTTTAATCAATTTCTTTCCTCTTGCGTTTTACCATAAGCAGTAAGAAGAAATCAGTTCATCACTTAGAAGTTCTGCTTTCCATAAAACAACAGAACACAAGTCCTTTGCCACTTTAGGACAAAGATCACCTTTCCTCCATGTTCCAATAATGTGTTTCTCATTTCTGTCTGAGACCTCACCAGATATACCTCTGATGTTCATATTTCTAGCAACAGTCTCCAGAATTCTAAACTGACTCTCAAGATTCCCATCCCCTTTCCTTGAATAGTCCTCAGAACCATGAACTTAATGGATGTCATTCCATAATTAGGTTATGTTACATGTCACAGATGCTTAAAAAAGGAGATTATCAGTGTGGGCATGACCTAATCACATGAGCCTTTAAAAGCAGAGAGGTTTCTCCAGTTGATCTCTTTCTCAGAAAGAGAAGACAGACAGATTCAACTTGAGGGAGATTCTCCATTGCTAAGGAGGGTTCCCAGCAAACAGCCAGCAAGACAATGGGAACCTTAGTCTCAACAACTACAAAGAAATGAGTTTTGGGAAGTTTCGAAACAGATCACTGAATCAAGATAAGGACTTTGATTTTATCCTTGTGAGGGCCTCAACAGAAGATCCAGCTAAAACATGCTGGACCTTGGCCAGTAGAAACTATGAGAAATCATTTTAAATAAAAATAATAGCTATTTATTAATGTATGCTGTTTAAAACCACTGTTTATGGTAACTTATGACACTGCAATAGGAAACTATTACAGAAGTCACCTAGAAATTTGCCATAACTTATCCACCTAACTTCAGAAGTCAGTACTTACCAAGGCAAACTTATTACTCCAGATGGGGTGATCTTTCCCCTATTTGCTGAGTGCATTTTGTCCCTTGCCATCTCCTCAGCTTTGCTCATACAGTTCATCCCAACTTTTATGATTTCATGCCCTTTCTTCACTTATACAAAAGGGTTCATGCCTGACTGATTGGATATAATGGTGTGGTAGACTGCATGTCCCCAAAACGGTTACAACAATATTTCTGGTTCCACAGTCCCATCCATAATTGGCCATTCTCCCATCAAAAGGTTAGAGTCTATGTCCCCTCACCCTGAAACCAGGAAAGTGTGTGTAACTACCTGGACTAAGAGAGTGCAATAGAAGTGATGCTACATGATTTCTGAGGCTAGGCCTAGTGCTCCCTCTCTCTCAGATGCTTGTCCCTGAAACCGAGTTGCCATACTGTGAAGAAGCCCAGGCCACATGGAGAGGCCTGCAGGAGAGAGTATGAGGTCCTGGCCCTCATCCCTAGATGAGATCCCAGCTAGTGATCCTGTTGAATACTGAACTACTGACTCTCTGAAGGTGGGTGGGATCTCTGATTTGTAATGTTTGCCAATTTCCATGATGTAAATACTCCCACTATGGCTGATTTCAAACTATAAACATGATGCCACTGAAAATGGATTTGAGAAATAGATGCACATGATTGGCTTTGCAAATCAATATAAGCTGGCTCCAGCACACCACTGCTCCCAGCCAACGGCCTGCAGCAACTTGCAGAACCATGTCAGAAGCAAATACTCCCGCCCTCAGTCCAGCTGCCCCAGATGAGTCCATGTGGAACAGAGACATGCCTTCTTCCCCTTCAAAGCCCTGCACAAATTTCAGGTTTATGAGTAAAATTTGTTGTTGTTTTAAGCAACCAAGTGTTGAAATTGTTTGTTATAAAGCATGAAATAATCAAAACAAATGGATAAAGGTAAAGGAGAGGAAGACTCCAAGCTGATTCTGAGGTTGTAAGCCTAAAAACTATGCAGCTAAAATTTTTAAGTTTGTAAAACACGATTATAGACTAAAGCAAAGCAAATAGATCACAGAGCACCTGATAGTGGCTAGACATTAGGTTATTATCTGATTAAAGTAATTCACACTAAGATATTACTGGAGCCAGCTTAACCTCTAAGGGAATGTTTGCATTTTAAAAAAAGAAGTTAATAGAACAAATTAGTAGTCTTCAAAGCAATGCTACTGTGAGGTGTTTTGCTGCTGAAATCAAATAATGGCTGTTGTTTATAACTGAATTTGCAATGAAAAAACATTTCAATGAATACAATTTTCTCAGTTTAAAATTTTGTCCCATTAAGAAACTAAAGATTTTCTTAACTTTTTCATGACTGTTACTGTTGGTGAGTCCTAGCAAATGACAAGACAAATTATTAAGTACTACATTAATGTTACCAGAAAAATTTAGTCATACTTAGTTCCTTGGCACGTGTGATTATGAAGTGATTTCATATTGTAGCATTCAACACAGTCATGTTTTCTGATGGCTAAGTGTCCCTAGTTTGTATATGGAATTAAGTATATCAATATTTCATAGAGTTCTTCTCAGAATATTTCCTCCAGGTGTTTTGCCAACGGAACAAGATTGAGAACTACTAACTTAAATGAATTTGTCATTAATAGAATGTAAGAGAGGGTATTTTAACAGATAGGGAAGCCTTGTTGCACCATCCCTTCTCTGAACAGTTGTCATGCCTTCACCACAGGACAGAAGGAACAGTAATCAGCAACTTGGCATCTACTTCTGAATGGCTTACGACCTGGCCTTAAGAGGGCAGAAAGGAGGCTTTCTGAAGGCAAATTTAGCATGAAGACACAGAACCATATGGTGGTCCAGAGAGACATGTGATTATAAGATTAGACTGCATACATATAAAATGAAATTATAATCAAAGCCTAGGGACCAAACCAAGGTGATTGAGCACAATTAAGGAAAGTGAGAAGGGACCCACATTAGTAATCCTAGTTCTATTGTGCTTACTTAGTTGCTTTGAGAAAGTGCCTCTCTACTTTCTGCTTTCATTCAGGCCTTATGAGCCAGCGCCATTTCTTCTTTCTTTTTCTCTCCCTTTGTCCAGGCCTTGGCCTAACAAATATACTAGCTTTAATCATGTTGTTGTTGTTGTTGTTGTTGTTGTTTTCTTGCCACTGTGGAACTTGCAAAGCCAATTTTCATCCTGGGTTCACATGCAAGTAGATGTGGCCTACCATCATTATTCAGTAAGGAATCTGATCCAGATTAACCTTTTGTGTTCATCTTCTTTGGTACCTTTATGCAAAGATCCTTAGCTAAACGTTAGTCCTTTGAAGTTTTTGGGGCCCCTTCATCTCATATATATCAAGAGGCTGAGAATATTTATACCTTTTGACCCAATGTTCCATTTCTGGAAATATAGCCCAAAGAAAAAAAATCCAAAATTTGAGGGTAGAGGTAGGGCAGACAATATGCTATGAGATATTCACTATAGTATAATTTATAACAGCAAAATTAGAAATAACTCAAGTGACCCACCTACAATTAGTAAATAATTCAATAAAATAAGGCACATCCATAAAATTACTTTTTAATTATCATGAATGACTAAGGTAGCAATGGGAAAATATCTAAATATTATTTTGATGAAAAAAAGCAGTGCTTAAATAACTTGTAGGTAAAAGTGTATAAGAAAATCTGAAAGGACAAGCAGAGATTATACAGAAACATCATTTTTCCCTCCTGTTAGTTACTTTCATTATTTTAGAATATATTGAAACCCAATAAAAAGGTATATATTAACAGTTCTAAAAATTCCAGTATTAAAAGCTCTTACTACCCGCCTGCAGTATGAAGTGACATTTTCTTCCTTCCCACTTCTCCTATTCCAGCAGGTCAATGGAGACCTCCCCTAGAGAAGACAAAGATAGCTCTGTGTCACAGAAATGGTGAAGCATCTCACTCTCCTCCCACCCAAATACCTCTACTTTGAACAAAGCAAACTGAAGACCAAAATTTACCAGTCCCACCAACCATTCGTGACTCAGTGTCTTTCCCTGGATCTGCCCTCACCTCAAACACTATTCCTACCCTCAAACACTATTCCTACCCACCACCCAAGTCAATGTCTTGTATGATGCAATGAGCAAGTCTGCAGGGGCCTACAAGTGCCAATCGGGCAGTCCCGCTGGAAAAGAGTCCCCCCACCTTTTGGAGCTAATATCGCTATTCTGGCAATGCCAGAGACCACCACCTGGAGAGTTTTGAGTAAAGCTATACTCATTGTTAAAGGGACCACTGCTAAAGGGACCCCATTTATTCCTCCTGTCACCCATGTCACTACTGCCAGACCTACTGCCTCCTCTGTTTTCCACTTGCTCCTTAGCTTTGCTGCTCTCTTCTGCCTTCCAGTAGACAGTTCTTAAAACCTCTCATTAAAGCAGCTAACCCTTTTACTATTTCTCAGGTTGCTTGTACCTAGGGAAGAAAACAGTACTTCTCTTCACTGTTGAGGCTTCCCCCCAGTGGATGGCTGAAGAAAGGCAGTTCATTCATCCTGAAGGCACTCAGAACCTGTGGAGGCTCCAGCAGTGCTAAGCCCTATTTCATTCCATTCTTTCAGTGTGCCAGAGGAACACAAAAGGCCCCATAGAGGAGGAGTGCACCCAGACAGGCAAAGTCATATGCATCATCACAAGGTCACCCTCATTGCTTTCCAAATTCCCAGCCATCCAGCAGGAGGGAAAATCTCACATTAATGAGATGGTGTTAAACTCCCAAGGGGATAAAGAAATTGCTTTGAAGGCATTCATTCATGACCTTGCTTGTCTTTTTCCCAAGCAGACTTCCTTGGGCCCCAGCTAAGATTTTCCTAAAGTCCTGGGCTGTTATGGAGTCCCAGGTCACCTGTATATATATTTTATTTTGAACTTTAGAAAACTATATGTTCATTAAAAAAAATAAAAGGAGTTGAAAGAAATACAATCAAATGATAATTACAATTGTTAGAGTGGTTAAATTATAGATGACTTATTTTTCTAAATCCCTATTTTCCAAATTTTTATATTTACTTTTTTCAACCTAAAATGTAGAGGGCAAATTATGCAAGAATATCTCAAGATCTTCACCACTGATGGAAATTCCCTACAAAATCAGAATATTCTATTTGATCTTTGCTTTGTCCTCCCCAACTTCTGTCCTTCTCCCCACTAATGGGGATAACTCATTATGTTCTTGTCCATCATCTATCCATTCGCTTTTTATTCCTGCCTTAAGGAACAAACCAGGGAAGCCACAAACTGCTTTTTTAAACACACACACACACACACACACACACACACACACACACACACACACACAGAGCGGCAGCCACAGGCACTAATGTGAGAAGCTGGAGAAGGTGTCGTTTTTCACTCAAACTGACATTTAAGCTGTTTCATAAATATGAAATCAAACTGGAGAGTCCAGATGGACTGCCGCCCCCTCCGCCTTTTGCTGGAATGACATGCTATTTACCAGCCTCAGAAAGGGGGACTGAGAAATAAAACTTTCAGATGATGAGTCACTGAGGGAAATGATTGATGAGTGATGAATGAACTGGTGATTTTTTCATACGAGAATCAAGAGAGAGCCACTGCACAATGGACAGTGATCCCTAATACATACTGCTGCCATAGTCAGATTGTGACAAGGAGCAAGGTAGTCACGTTTTTCCAGGCGCTGCACAGAGAACAAGTCACAAGTCATAGCTTATCATCTAGGTACATGGAGGCATTTCCAAAAGGAAAGGGTCACTTTTAATGTGCTGATCTCATAGCAGCAGTTGTTCCATATCATACATGCATTATAAGAGCATCACATGAAGCCAAATAAAAAATTTGAGTTTTGAGAGGACGCAGGCATCCACTAGTATCTTCAAATCGCGACTATTTATGACAGCACTGCCTTGCCAAGTGCTCCATAGAGTACTATTCTGGAGGTGAACCTTGCAGAGCCTTGTCTGCATCTCCAGGGCCCTGTGCAACAGGAAGAGGTCAGGAAGGCAGGGGACTGAGGAGGCCCCATACTGCTTCGGCAACACCATGCCCTGCAAAGCTACACCATGCTCCCAAGTTAGGGAGATGGAATGTGGTTGTCCATCATCTGAAGGCCTCTCAAGAGTGCCCTGGCACTCACCTCTGATTCCTCAGTAAGACTCTGAGGAGTCTCAGTTTTCTGAAAAACAAACAGACTGCCCTGGTTTATTTTATAGCTGTTGATGAGAAAAATTATGAAATCTTTTTTTAAACTTTATTTAAATTACAGAAGGGAGATTTTTTTAATGAAGTCCATAAGCATGGATTTTCTTCATCATCTGAAAGGCAAGAACTTGAAGTTGTGCAGGGCATGTTCAGGGAAAATGTCATAGTGATCTGTAGACAGTAGTTGTGACTGAGCCACACATTCCCCTGAATGGGCAGAACAGACATTTCGCAACTGAACAAATGCCAGCTTGTTTAGTCAAATACTTTAGGGCAACCAGATTTGTATGAACCTGAGCACTGAGAGGAGAGGAGCTTTGTTATATTTAAATAGACCAGCCATATCAGAGAACTGTTCCACCCACTCTTCCAAACAACTCTTCTGTAAAATAGAGTCCTCCGGAAGAGGCCGTAAGGTTAGAGTAGAAAATGTTAGAGTAGGAAAAAATCTCCTCCCCCTCTTCCTTCCCCAGACCAACTAGACCTGTGATCCTTGCACCGATATCTCTTCCTGCTACAACCTCAGATTGCTTCACCCCATATGCCACCTTTGGGAGCTCTGAGCAGAGACAACATCCAAGCTTAGCACTTATCTGTGAGCTAATGTTTCTTTGCAAACAAAGGGGAGAGTATCTGTTGGATTACCTAAGGAAGGATTAAGAAATACTGAAGTGAAAATCTAGTCTAGCAGAATAAACAAATTGGTAGGAGAGAGGAGGTTAAGAAGTAGGGACAGGAGTGTCTGCACCTAGGGAAGAGCCAGCGGCAGGCTTCATGTCCCTATTTTAAGATCTTCGGTTACCGGTGGGTAAGTGGTTTTACTTGCAGATTCATGTCTTTCTCTTACTTGTGTTTAGTGAATAAATTTTCATACCAGTGTATATATGAAATATATACATATATATGAAGTATATACATATATGTGAAGTATCTCTCTGTATATACTGACATACATAGGCATAAAAATTATACACACACACACACACACACACACATATATATACACACACACACACACATACATATATATGAAGTTGGTTCAGAAGATCTTTATTGTTCAGCTTGATTTGATTATGGTTTATACAACTCTCAAATTTTTCTAAATAAAAATTACCTTTGAATGGGCCATAGGATTTCCAGTCTGCCAGGATTACTAATTCTAGACACGCTGTTTTATCCTTACATACAGATGATATCTGTGGCAGGGGCCCCATTAAGGTTATTTGAGAAAGTCACTCAGGCATGTTTGGAGTAGAATTTCAGTAGTTTCCATTACAAAAATGGAAATATGTGTACCAATTCAGGGCATATAGAACCAAAATGTAAAGTTGATATATAAAAAAGTATCTCTTAAGGAGAACTAGTATCTTCTCTGCTATTTAGAGTCTTAATAATTTCACTGAGGCACTGGACCTTATGCTGGTAACTTCCACATTGGAAGAAATGTAAAGGCTTAGCAAAAGAAAGTTCTGTCTCACTGGTAAATGTTAAAACCTACACTTAATCCAAAAAGCATATCTTAATTAAATACTATGTACTTAACCCTACACTAGACATGAAATAGAGGCTTTAAAACATTGTTTTTTCCCACCTACATCTATTGGCATATAAGTTTGCTATGATATGAATTAAACAATAGCATAAGGTAGTAAATAACTAAGGTTTCACATTATTGTAAAGTTTATCCTGTTTTGTTTTGTTTTTCAGAGTGATTGTATGATCTTCTATGGTGGACAATAAATGAAAGCAAAGTGCATGGAAGTGGACAGGTGTTAGGACCAAAGTTGCTGTCATAATATAAAAGAAGATGGCTGGCTAGAAATGACTCTGGTCCCACCAGACACACTCAAATAGAAGGATTAACTGTAGTGGAGAAAGATCTAAAATTAAGTACTCCCCCAGGTAAGAACCAAGCATCAGAAAGAGGCAATAACATACATCAGACATCACAACCTGGCTCCAGCCAAGACAAGCAAATAACCTGAGTCTGATGATTACAGATGTACATGGGACAGAGGAACAAAATGGCAATGGTCCTAAGGTAAAGAAAAATGCAGAAAAGTCAATAGGTATCATTAGGAAAATCTGAAAGTGAAGCCAGAACCTCAGCCATAGGGCTGGTTTACAATGTCTCTAGGAAAGAAAGAAAAAGTTAAGGTCTTAACCTTAAAAAATTGGGCATGACAGGTCTTCAAAACAGAGTGCAAGATTTGAGAGAACAAGACAGGAACGTAGTCACCAATAATGGGGTCCAAAAGGTGGTCTCAGGAACCAAAGGATACAGGATGAAAGCCACGTATGCAGGAACAGTGATTAACGTGTATACACGGCACTGTATAGTTTCAAAGTATTTTCAGTTTCAGTATTACATTGTATGGGTTCCCAGGTCATCTATTTAACAAATTCACCTACTAAGTGCCAGCACCTGGGGCAGAGATGAAGCACCTGGAAATAAAGAATTTATAGATTTAGAAGACTTGGCCCCAACACTTAGGGGAATATGGTTAAGTGTGAAGTACTCTTGGGTAGAGACAGGACAAAATGCCATTGTTCCTGAACAGAGTTCAACAGGAAAAGGGGAGCCATCCTGTCCTCTGTCCTTTTCCTTACTCTTTGTAACTGAATGAAAAGTTCACAAGTGACAGAACTGGATCTAATAATGACTTAGCAACATTTCACATACCAAACAACTAGAATTTAAATTTCCGTACAAGTGAACATTTAATTTCTGTCCCACAGGGCTGCACTTAGAGCAAGGGATCATTTTAAAATTCCATAGAGTGAGACCTGCCATGCAGAGCACCAGAGGACTTGGAGGTGGATGGGCTCTAATGAGCTGCCATGTGACTTGGGTAATATAGAGCTCTGAGAAAACACCTCGTACAAATGTTAGGTGATGAACTAAAGAAAAAAACATGGACACCCCTGCTTTGGTGAATGTGGGAAGATTAAGATAACGAACACATGGGGTTCAGGCCTGGGGGGAGCTTAGGATCCAGAGAACTTTGAATTATTTGAACCTTGTTTCCCTCTTCCCCTAGTCCTCCACCCAAAGGTTCTGTTGCTAAGACAACAGGATGCTAGCAGGCATATGCATGTGTCTGCGCCCTGCATGCTGTTGCCTAGCAACGGGACTCAGCAGAGCCTGAGCTCTCGCTCTTTACACCTACCCTGCTCCATCCATTGCCTTGACTTGCTAGTTACTTCCCCAACCCCCAAGGCAAAGAAACAAGAAGCAGAAGGGTGTTAGAGGCTCACGATCTGATCTTCTGTTCTCATCAACTGCCTATTATCAACACCGGAAGAAAACCCCAGCTTGGCTTCACTCAGCTTAACCCCTACACCATGAAGTTATCAAATGTAAACTTATAATGCCAGCTGAATAAAATCAAAGGATGATTTGACAGTCTTAGTATTCGAAATCCAGTTATGGAGTCGTTGTCTGTAATAACCAAAGGGATGCCGTGATAAGGAAAACACTGAACCACTGGGGCAAAATTAACAGAAGGATTTTACACCTGGAATGAGACAGTAGAAGATAAGAGACAGAAAAAAGAAGAGAGGGAGGGAGAAAAGAAATAAAGGAGGAAGAAATAGAGGGTGGAAAGGAGAAGCAAGAAAGAAAATAGAGGCTTTTTAACCCACGATAAATAATATCCCTTTGGAATACGATGGTGTATAAACTGGAAAAATATCTGCAACATTATGTAGAGTAGGATCTAATGCCTAAAAGAGTAACAATAGAGCTTACTGAGCTGCTTTCCCTTAAGTGCATTACATAGGTTATTTCCATCTTCACAATAACCCTGCAAGATGGATGTCAGGAAAATGATTTTATAGCTAGGACTCAAAACAGTTCAGTGACTTGACCAAGGCCACACAGTTAGTAAAAGCAGCAAAACTAGTAAAAATGGAGAGTATTCAAACCAATGTTAGTATGACTCAAAATTTCACATGCTTTCTCAACATGTACTATGATAAATATCTGGGGAAATGTGTGTGAAGCTTGCGAAATTACATAAATTTGTTAAATTGGGGACCTTTTAAAGGAGCTATAAATATGCTTTATTTAACATTAAAGGAATGGCTTTTTCTTCAAAGCTTTAATGCAGTAATTTATGAAAAGGAAATCATCTTGCCAAGTAGGAAAGGAAAAGCTGATCTTTTAACAAAATGCTCAGGAAAAAGTTTAAAGCCCTTCTGAAGAGGCAGAGAAAGGAAACAAACTTCAAGGTTGACTCCCATTGAAAAGAAAGTAGAATTATGGGAAATTTTGCATATAGCAATGAATATACACAGAAAAGCCAATACTCCAGGAAAGTCAGATATAAGCAAAAAATAAGGTTCTGCTGCAACCTTGGTGACCTCTAATGGGTCTCCTTTCTAGTAGCAACATAACACCCTTGTAGGTGAACATGAAACTATGCACTGACAGTGGAGATGGACACACACATACATATTCAGTACTCTTTTCTCAGACCCTCAAACCTCCATGCAAACAGAAGACTTATGGTATTCTGATCCCATCAGTCCGAGAGATATGCCCAAGCTTGCCTGACCTAGGCTTAAGCCAGAAACCATGCTAAGTACGTTTATTTCTTATTCTAAAGAGTGAGTCCAGGCACGCTCAGCAAATCCTTTTCTCATATATATTAATTCCCATGGCAAAGGACCTCCTCTAAATATTAATAGGGACCAGGTAGGCCCTACTTGACTGTCAGTGTCAAGACCTTGGTATCCTAAGTGCACAAAATTAGGTACACAGATTAGCAGCTCTATTTCTCCCCAAATGTAAAGTGTTATTATTATTATTCTATCACATATGACAGCTATTCACCAGAAATAACTTGGCATTTCTTAAGAATCAGGACCAAATATGAAAGAGGCTTTATAAACTATATGAGGTAACTATGTTGCAGTGCTCTAAAATAATGCCATATATAATATATAATCAAGTAATGGTTATAATATGTTGCAACACAATATGTAAAGACTACTAATTATCCAACAATAGCTATTCTATCTTTCTTTTATAGCCACAGAAATTTTTTAGCTTAGCATACAGCCACTCAACCTAAAGGCTGGCTAGCCAATAAGACATAAGTGGCAGTTTTTTAAACTTTAAGAAACAGCTCTTGCACAAACTCCACCCCTCTTCTCTTTCGTTACTTCCCCACCTGCAGGAATAAGGAGAATGTCATCTGGGAGCATAAGAGAAAGCTACCTAGAAATGGAACTAGAGTAGAAGCTTAGAAGGAGTCTAAGTCCCTGAGGACATAGCGGAACAAAGCCACTAGACCAGCTAGGTACCCCATACCACCATGTTTTATACACGAGAGAAGTAAGCTGCTGTCTCTTTACAGCCCCTATTTGCAAGATTTTATTGTTACTTACAGCCAAATCCAATCTTAAGTAACACACAGAAACTACAGTATAGCTCTTATGGCCTAACTGGCAAGTAATAATTTGAATAGCCTATAGCAGAGAAGAAATCCAGAATAGAAATGAGGATCTGAATTGTCTCAAGGGGAGACTCTCATCCTTCACTGGTAACTAAGGAACTCTTGTTATTTTCATTAAAGATAATTTTTCTTGTAGTAAGCAAAATAAGATGTTCTCTTCAGAAAAAAAATATTCTATCCACAGGCAAACTCTGTCTTTTAAAGTTTCCATGTCATTCCATAAAGGAGAGAGAGCCTCATCAAATCCTCCTTAGCACACACCCAAAATGAACACCCAAAAGGTGCTATGTCTCAAAACATTTCCAAGAAGTGACATCCAAGAGGCCTGTCACCAGAGACCTTGCACTGATAACAAACCAAACTTTGGGTGTAATGATGAAACTCCTCCAGCAAAAAGAAAGAATATAAAATATGACTGAATGTCTTTTCAATGTTTAAAGAAAATCTGTACATTGAAAATGCGTGTGATCCACATCAGTATTGTCCAATAGATATATAATACCAGTTGCATATGTGAGCCACATATATAATTTTCAATTTTGTAAATTGAAAAAAAGAAACAATTGAAAATTACTTAAAAATATCTTTTATTTAATCCAATATGTCAAAAATATTATAAACATTACCTATTATAACCCATATTTTAAAACAATAGATCTGACATTTTTCTTTTTTAACAAAGTCTTCTAAACCCAGTGTGTATTTTACACTTACAGTACATTTCAGTTTGGGCTAGCCACATTTCGGATACACAGTAACTATTGTGGCTAGTGGCCCCTTTAATGAATAGTACAGATCTAGAATATGCGATTCACTTGTTAGTAGAATAATAACCAATGAAATATCTTGGGCCTCTAGAGCTTCTCAAGTCCAACCAAGGCCCCTGCCTTTTAGTCATAATTTAATCTAACCACAGATAGTGAAGATGACTTTTTGTAAATAGCCACTGAAATGGTTATGCTACCACTCATAATATTTATTTAAATCTAACCAATCAGAAGGTTTCCTTTTTATGCTAACGTTATTTCTAATGCTGCATTTAACACTATTCTGATTCTGTCTTCCACAGAGGAGAGATACAATGACCCAAATTCTCCACAAAAGCCTGAGAAAAATATATGCTTCACCTATTGGCCTGCCTGGGAATTCAAGCATTAGTAATTTATTCTTTGAGCTAAATCAAGAGCTCAGGCATACCCAGTTAAAATGCAAATGACCCTAGAAAGTAAAATACCAAAACTTCAGGTTTTACTACAATTTTATTCATTTAATACAAATAATTTGGTCAACTAAGCAGGGCCTGGTGAGGCAGACAAAAGTTATGACATGAAAAGTGAGATAGATCTGGGAAATGGGAGCCCTAAGTCCTCCGAGCATCAGTGACAAACCTGGGAGACCTGAGGCGAAGGGCACCAGCAACAGCAGAGGACGCCAACAAGAGGACAGATTGCCAAGCCCTGACCCTTTCCGCTGTCCAGAGCCAGCCCTGCACAGGACTTCCACTACTTCCTAATCAATACAAATACCACAGTTCCTTTTCTCCATTTTTCCCCCACACTCTTAGTTGAACTTTCATCACTTTACTATGACTTTGCTGCTTTGGGTTATCTGTATTTACTTCTTGAAGATATAAAAATGTGATATATCCTTGTCACTTCAATTCTCATATTGTATGAGGATCAGCTTCTTCTTCTTGGACCCAGTAAGCCTCTGGCCTTCCAGTTCACTTGACTCAATAATAATAAAATAAACCACTAGATCTTTGGACTTTAAAAATTCAGCTGGACAGTCAGTTGAAAGCCAGTGCTTGACAACAGAGCCCAGACATTTATGAATACCAGGAAAGGGCTGACATTTTAAAATTAAAAAAAAAAAATGGATGTGTATAACTTCATAGCTCATGACAGGTTATTTATTCAGTCATTCAACAGCAATTACTGAGTAGCTATTATGTGCCTGGCACTGTGTTTAGAGAATAACAGTAAGAAAGTAACAGACTTGTTAACATACCTGTGGTGGGTCCCATCACAGAGATGCCTCCAAGTAGAGAGGCATAACTAATTCTGTTGGTTCAGGAAAGTGGTTGGCCAGGGGCTTGGTCCTTTCCTTTCTCACAGATCCATCTGTCTCTTTCTCCACGTTGCCTTCTCAGAGGAACAATATTCATCAGCCATGAATATATAAACAGCTATTCTTCTCTGTTAGAAAGCAAAAAATGAGGACAAGAAAGGTAGAGGAGGAAAAGAAAGAAAGAACTAGAATTAAAGCTCATTTAAGTCCCCCTGTCCAGTTATTATCAGACAGTGGATATCCTGGAGGTAAAATTAGATCAATTAAGCTTTTGGTGCCACACGTTTGCCATTCTTTCTCAAGCAAGAACGATAGAATAAATCAACTACTTTTAAGAACAAGCACACCACCCAGTGTCAGGACAAACTTAGCGTCATCCTCAAGTGTCCCTAGAGGCTCTGGCAGTGACTTCTGGACTAATAGGAGATGGTCTCAAATGTACCTGTGAGTGGAATAGGTGTTCTGTATGCAAGTCCTATATGTAATCATATTTTAAAGTGATTTCCACCTTCATTTCCAACATATGTTCTTGACAGAAATAAAGGCAAAAAAAAGCTCTGATGCATTACAAAAATCACATTAAAAAATCCTAATATTCACTTCAAGATGCATTCCTCTTTGGTAAACATGTAGTCTGTTTGCATTTAATTCTTCTACACAAGCTTTGCAAGAAAGTTAGCCAAATTGATAATCGATTCACATGATCTTTGCTCACTCATTAAAACACACCAAACAGTTAATTCCCTTTTCTGTGGGGAGCTCTCATGGGCTCTATGCAGCTTGAATGTTAAACAGCCACTTAGGGCTCCAGCAACACAGTAGAGCCATTAGGTGGTAACTGTTTCGAACCATTCAAAGCAAGTCTCTGAAATGAAGGGCCTCACTGTCCCTTAATTAAATCTGTGGTGACTCTTTATTGATCTGATGACCAAGAGAGAATAAAGAAGATTTAAAGATCTCAAAAGGACCTGATTTAGTTGACCAATCCACCTTCTCCCCCTATTCCCTCTATTCGAATAAGGGGAAAGAGAAGTTTTTGAATACTCTTCACTCTTTCAGCTGCAATATGAGACCATTAGATACACTGGCCAATACTCTACTAATACCCTGCTAAAAGCCTGTCACAAAATCCTTCTCTCTCTACCTTTCTCTCTCACCCTTCCTCTCTTTCTCTCCCTGTTTCCTTCCCTTCCCCCTCCCTTTCTCACTCTCCCCTCCCCCATATCTATCCTCTGACCCCTTTCACTGAACAAATCATCCTCCTCTTCATCCTGGTCCAGACACTGATAGCAGAGATTTTAAATAAACTGCTGTGCTACAAAGAAGCCAGTAGATTATATAGGCAAATCTCTTCTATTTACAAACAAGAAACCTTGTGCCTCCGCAGTTATGTGGTGCTCAAACTGTAACTATCAGCCAAATTTCCCAACTTTTAGGGTAATGCCCTATTCCCTCTAGCCCTCTGACCTAGATACAGTAATGAAGGGATAATCTACAGCTTTTCTGAAAATCTTGTTTTAATTTTCCTATCTTAAAGTGGGTTCAAATATTAATGTTAAGCTTTTCCTTGACATTTCACACATTCATTCACTGGACAATCACACACTGTAGTCAATTCTTGGGAATATAAAAAATGAATTAACACTTTACAGTATGGTAGGGAATGTATAATGAGATAGTTAAATTATGATTCAAGAAGTGATATTGGAGATATTTAAAGAATAATAAAAATGTATAGATATGATAACTAAACAACCACATAGTAAGTGTTCCACAAATGCAAATTCATCTGCTTTATACAGTAGTTCACAAATACTAGCATATGAACCAACTGCCTCAGGATTTTCTAGGGAGCTTTACGAGTATCCTGGAGTATAGCTCTAGAATCTATATTTTTAATTGTTCCCTGGGATGTTTTAACACACAGTAATTTTCAGGACTCTATGCCTGGAGTAATGAAGGAGAAGAAACAACTGTGGGGAAACTTCACAAAGGAGATGATGTTCAAATTAAGTTTTTAAAGATAAGCAGGGGCTTCAGACAATTATATACAGTATTATAATGTGGAAAGGAATTACAATTTTTCTATAGCTTTTCCCGTGGTAGAATTAGAACCAGTGTATTAAAGTTAATATTTAATAAGATTTTTTGGGGGGGGAAGCTGCTTTAAAATGTATGGCCCACTCTGGGAGGCGAGGAACAGCCCATCACTGGAAGCATCCAAAGCATCCAAGCTGGATTGGTTGACTATAGCCCCTAGTTATTCTCTACTTGGTCAGGTCTTCCCCTTCATCTACTATGCATATTATCTTAAGTGCTCAATTGACACTGTCAATGAGCGAATCCTATAATTGGGTACCTAAAAAAATAAATGAATAACTATAATTAATTTTTCATTTGTAATATTAAAGCCAGACTTTGCGTCTACCCCTATTATTTCTTAATAAGAAACAGACATCAAGGACTGGATCTTATACATTTTTGTGATCTTATTCTCAACTAGCCTTTTGCTCGGGATATAGTCAAAAACCATTTACAGAATGTTAAGTGAATGCCTATTAAATCCTATCTTGTTTTACTCATTGGTTCTGGATTTTGACTTTTTTTTTTTTTTTTTAGCTCAATCTGACAATCCTAGAGGGCAAGTTTAGAGGAGTTGAACTCCAAGATCCTTCAAACTCAGAAATCAGTGATGCTATGAATAGGCAGAATTTCTACAAAGTTATTAAAAGCAAATTTGGTCTACTGAATACACTAATGGTCATCCATTTGTCCTTGGAGGGAAGCTTCAGGGATAAAAAAAGAGAAGATGCCATTCCGGGTACTTACTCTAGCCCAATAGCAAGGTGCTGGTCATCTCCTCTGTGCCAAGAATGTAGAGTCACAAAGAAGAGCAAAGCATGACCTGTCTGAAAGAGTTCATCATCTAATATCTACTATCACTGTCTTCTATTAGATATCTATACCTTTAGCCAACCAAACACAGATATTGCCCTTTGAAACTAAAGGAAAGATGCTTCCATTTTTAACTCCAGATTTATCATGAGCTATAAAAGATGCATAGAATGAAATAATAAACAAATAAACACTGAATATTTCCATATAAAAAGAATGGTTTTTCAGTGCTTACTAGATTCTTTAGTTATACTTAAAGCAAAAGAGGTAGATGTAATAGAGACAACTGAGTGACCCTTTCTATATAAATCTTAATGATAGATATGTAAGAAAGTGATGAAGGGGAAAGCCTTAAGACACTCAGGCTCTGCACTCCTGGCACAGGAAAAGGTGAATGCAAACACACCTGCCCCTGAAGCGCAGAAGCAGCACCAGTCATTTCAAATCCTCTACTCTACCTCTTAACCCCAGGACAGCTACCCCAAACACCAACACTCATCTATTTTTTCTGCCAGTGAAGAATAAAAAAGCTTTAGTCCTTTATTTCTACAGGTGTCTACTCTCAATGTGAGCCCAAAAATGTATAACCTAAAATGAGACCATTTGCTTTAGTACAAGCTAGGAAAGACCAAGAAAACATTTAAAAGAGCTGTATTTTCTATTCATTGGGGAAGATGAGAATAATTTCTTTATTAAACAAAATTAAATATTTTCCAAGCTTTTAGCCTTTTCTTTTTAACCCTCTTCAGGTTCAAATCTAATTTTTTCTTTCAAAGAACCACCAAATTGATTTTAAGAGAATAATTGCTAAGGTGTGAAAGTTCCACCTGTATCCTGGAAACAGGCTATGCCATGGGTCGTTTCTTAATTTTCACCCTATTAGGGTAATTTCCTGCTACTGTGAATTTTTTTCCTGCAGTCTTTCCTGCACGTTGGCATCCTGGCTCCTTCACAGTTTCTTTGTCAAAGCAAAGGGAAAGGGGACCATTAACATCTTTCTAGAAATAGATGCAACAAATGCCACTGTGCTACTAGCCTGCAAAGGGTGAGGACAAGGGAAGGAACCAATATTGTAACATGGGGAGGGTTTGTCACCTCCAAGAATTTGGATGCTGTAGTTTAACTTGTGATGACAAAATTTATAAATCCACTGTCCTGAAAGAAAACAGATGACTCACAAGCTAGAAACACAATATGCAAAAATGTTCACCCTTCTCAAGTTAAGGAACAAAACACAAGTTTTTAACAAATTGTGACACCATTTCTTTTTTTGCCTCTTAGCATTTTTTTCTAAAAAAATCAGTTGCTAATGAGGGTCCAGTGAAATTTATGTTTTTCTAAAATACTGATAACTGATAAAGTTCAGTACATTTCTGGAATGCAATTTAACAGTACTAATGACCATCAAAAATATTCATGCTCTTTGATCTAGTAATTTCACTTATTGAAATCTATCTTAAAAAATATATATATATATAGAAAAAGCTGTATACCCAAATATATTCATTGCACTTATTTTATAATAGTGAAAAAATTGAGGAAAGATGTACATCTATGGATAAAATGTGGAGTAAATCATAATCCATTGACTGAATAGACCAGCACATAGGACATAGTAGGTGCTCGATGCCAATCATGTAGAAATGTATAAAATGCTTAAAAAATAAAATGGAAAATGTCTCATACAAACATGCATACTTGTTTATTACAACTCTGACAAATATGTATAAGAAAAGTCAATTTTCTAAATTTTCAGTAATGTATATTTTTAATACTTGCACAATTATAGTTAAAATTTTTTAAATAGATGAATCAACTTATATCCCTAGATGTCAGTAAGCTGGGCATCCCATTAGGCCATAGGATGTAAGAATGCATTGCCACACATCTCTCTCATTCAAATAGTTCTCAGATAGTACAAAGGGAGGCCTAAAGGTCACAAAAAGAATCTTCCTTCTTAAGAAGCGTGCACAAGGCTTATGGACACACTTGGAAGATGATTTGGGAAAAGGCTTTGAATTGCAGGTGGACATGATGAAGAAGCAGTGAGTGGTCTTCTCTGGGATCAAGCAGAACCTTCTGATGGAACTTCTTGCTACTCCAATTCCAGGTTAGCAGCTTAGACACCAGTGTAGATACACAGACAGCTAGGGGTGAGGTCATAAGGGACACAGAGTGAATGTCAATAGGGCCCTTCTTTCAGGAGCTTAGAATCAAGTCTAAGAATAAGATACTCAAGTTTGATGTCATGGAAAGCTACTAGGCTAGGAGTCTAAAAACATGAGTTGTTCCAGCACTGCATACCTTTAACTGTGGAATTCCAGCAAGTCATGTAAATTCTGTCTGAATTAGTTTACTTATTGATAAATGAGTAGGTAAAAAGCCTCACCCCCAGCTGCCTCACGAGGTTGTTATAAAGATCAAAGAAATCAGTGCAGTGGTGCATGAGTGTCCTGTGAGCCATGAAGTACCATGTGCACATAAGGCATGATGCTCATCAAAAAAGGACCTTGAAGTTTGTCATTTTGTGGCTCATTCTGGGGTTGACCATCAGAAATCAGTAAACCTCCATGAATTCCCAGCCTATGGATGAAAACCACAAGTTACCTCCAGGACTTCTTTATTGTCCTGTGATTGCTACATGGAAGAAAACGGTATAAAACAATGAGATTACACCAAGAAAAATCATTTATTAATAGTAGTATTTCCTGACAATAGGTTCTGAAGTGGAATATCTCATTTTTTCTTGCCCCCAAATCTAGAAAACCATCAGTGCCACTTCAAAGCTATTCTTCTACCAATGGATCTCAGGACCCACAGTTAGTGGGCATGAGCAGATTAAAAGAGAGGAACTACAAGAAAGGGTAGTATCTGTTATGTCTGAGATGCAGGAAATAACAGAGTCAGTGACTTCCACATAAAGTGAGCCCTTTTCATGTATCCCTTTCTAGTAGTATGCTCTTCCTACTAAAGCTCGAGGCTTTTTGTAAAACTTATCCTACCATCACCTCCCAGCACAGCCAAGAGACAGAGGACACATATGGCATCAGCACTCTCAGGTAACAAAAAAGTGTGCTGAGGAAGAGGAAACCTCTAGCCTGTCAATAAATATTTATTAAGCACTTACTAGGTACTGGGGACAAGACAGAGAAGCAGATAGATAAGGTCTCTGCCCCATACAGCTTATATTCTAGCTCCCTCGGGTCTGACATTGAGCAATCTTTATAGTAGCAAGTTAAGAACATAGAAACATATTTTATGAAGTTTTGCAATTAAGGTCTAAATTCTGAGTAATCATGAGAAACCAAATATGCTCTACAGTCAGAGTAAAATTACCCATACAAGAAAATTGTCCATTTGGAGACAGAATATAAAACATACAGAATAAAGAAGTTAATCAATGGCAGTAGGACACATTTGTGTCAGCATCTACTGAGAATTCCCTTCATTTGAGGATCCACTTTCACCCCACCCCAATCTGTGTAATTTCAGTGAAGCAACTCCAATCCCAGATGCTGGAGTGGAGCATGTGACCTAGGTTAAGCCAATCGGCATGTCCCATTCCTCTGGCCACAGTGATTGGTTCAGGGATGGATGATAGACCCATATTTAGTCGATGAGGGCAAAAAAGACTCAATCCTAAAACATTCACTTGGAAACATTAGAAGACTATTCCTGGTTTCTTTTCCTCTAGAGATCACTGAGAGAGCTGCTAGGGTGAACCTGAGAACAGGCATGGTGTGGTCTTATTACAAAGTCGAGTTTGAGGTATGAGACCAAAATGACTGAAAAAGAATCTAAGTTCTGGTGACATCATGTGAGCTCTAGATGAAGCCACATCTTAAGCCTTTCCTTGTAGGTGTTTAATTACATGAAGCAGATATATTTGAATTGGGTATTCTGTCACTTGCAATGAAAAACACCCTCACTGAAATAATGACTAAGTTAGAACCAAAGCATAAGAGAAAGATGATCTGGAAAGGGCTTGAGTAGGTACATTTCACTTAGCCCCTGGTCAAGTATTTCCTCAGTTCCTTAAAAAAGAAGAATTGAACGTAATAGTAAAACAACCATGCATATTCTTGGAGTTATACATCTGACAATTTTTCTAAAATATATAAGGGTTATGTTGGGTTGCACATAGGATAAAAAGAAACAAACAAACCAACAAATAAGAGTGGTTTTTTAAAGCAGCAAAAGAAGTCCTAAGGCCCTTTTCTGGCCCGGTATCAATCCACTGGTTGTGAGAGGTCTGGGGTATCCCAGAGTTTGGACACTGAAAACCACAGTGGTAAAAGAGGGGAGTGATTAAGTGTTAAGGGACTTGAACTGATGACTATCAACAAGTACAAAAGTATTTCAGTATTTTAACAACTTGCACATTCATTCCAGTGTATACTAGGCAAAAATCAATCCAGTATATGTCTCCACCTATCCCCACCACACAGTTCTCCTTGATCCCCACTGGTAGCTGGGTAAACGGGACACAAGAAAAGCCCCCTCTGGATTAAAGGGGTCTTTATTTATTCTCTACTGCATGACCATCTGTCTCACACCTGGCAAGGGAAAAGTGGGGAACGACAGGAAGAGAAAGGAAAAGAGAAATTAGAAAGACTAGAGCAATTGATTGTTTTATTTTATCTTAAAACAAGTCAACCAGAATGTACCTCCTCCAGTTCCTAGCAGGCTGCAATTCCATGTAAGAATAAATTTAGTGAGATGGTGATAATGTCACTAGAGGAGTTGCTTAAGCAGAAAAGGTTACATTACATGGAAGTCAAAAGCGAGATGTGCTGTGAGTAAATCTCAATGTGGATAACCAGTTCTCCCCAAATTAACAGCTGATAATATTATATTTATAGCATTTTGAAGATAAAGTGTTAATAATAAATTCAGATACTGAAAAGGATAAAATAAATTCAAACCTCGCACTAACCCATCATTCTTCCTAAAATCTTAGAAAATTTAGATTGGCTTTTCTGCAATTATTGTTAATCTTAACAATAATTTCTAGGGCAATTGAAGGCTTTAGTCATTCTAACAATACAAATAAAATCTTTTCTTATGAGATTTTAAGTCCAGTATGTAGAATAAGTTTTTCCAATTACATTGATCATTTAAACTTTCGAGCTCCTGATCCTGAGGGCACATATTTTGTTCCTCGTTAACCATAAAAAGGTAAATATGGTATTATACTTACTTTAAAAGCCATTATATAAAAATTGACTTTGAAAAACATGGTCATTTTCCTCAATTTGGATATGATTTCTTCGATTTGCATGCAATTTTATAAAATGATTATTTTTAGGCTGGTTCTGCTTTTAGTGTGTGTGTGTGTGTGTGTGTGTGTGTGTGTGTGTGTGTGTGTGTTTTAACCTTGTAAGGGGATAAAGCAAGTAGGAGGGCATTTGAAAATAGCAGACTTTTACGTTGAACTGGACTCCCAATGGAAGGTCATATATGGATGCTGGAAATGACGTCATAAGCCCCTCGATGAACAACATGGATCCATACAGATCTCATTGGTAACAATCTGTAATGACCACCAGAATGGGTTTGTTTATAGAATATTTCCTAATCTTCCATTTTTCTTACTAAAAGACTTATTTATTTCTTTGTTTGTTTTTACAGTTTCGAAAAATGTATTGTCCAAGAAAGCTACTTCTTCCCTTTTGACTGTCATTTTTTTATTACATGCCAAATACAGAGCGATGTATCAGATATTTAGAAATAAGTAAAACCCAGATGCTCCCCTCAGATTGCTTGCAATTCAGCCTTTCTTCCTCTTTATTTGGCACCATTCCCCTTCCAAATCTTCTCTCCTTAGAGAAACCTCTCTTCCCACAGCCTTCCTTATAAGATGTTCCATTTTCACCTACCCATGTTAATTGGACAACAGACCCATATTGGGCTGAGAAGTGTTACCCACCTGGAAAATGGAAATTGGAGTGAAGACACTGAGTCTAGTTGTGCCTGCTTGGAATGAAAATCCAGATGAATCAGGGAACTGGTTCTGCCACACAGAAGTAGAAAATGCTAGTCTACAGACATGGATATAGAAAGAGATGCAGTGACATGAAACCAGGAAGTTCAGTAGTAATAATGTAAAGGTGCTCAGGACTGCTTTCCAAGTCCATTTTCCCTCCCTCAGGAAGCTACATTTGCTGCTGTGGAACTCTGTGCAGTGGATGTCCCCAGTGCCCCTGGATCATCCCAATATTTTTATACACACACACACACACACACACACACACACACACACATACACACACACATATATATACATACATGTATATGTATATATGTGTATATATATACCTATATACATATATATATACACATTTATCAACTTACAATGTATTGAATGGGTTTCTATTCCTTCAACCAAATATTCCTTGTCTAACACAGAGGTAATGAATTTAAGATTACAGCAGAAAATAAATTCCAGTGAGAAATGAAAAAAAAGAAAACTAAGTCAGTAGTGTGTAGACATCGAAATTTTAATTTAGGTTTTTCCACCAAAATGATACTGATGAGATGATACAGATTTTCTAAGAGTGTCCTGATGTTTAAAACTCTCATTTCACTGTTAAAAGGACAATATTATAAAAAGGCATAGGCAGTGATGTGTTGGTAAATGTTTAATGACTCTTAGCTCTCCAGCAAATAAAAATCATGTCCTGGTCTATAGCCCTCACCAGTTGCCATGGTATAAATACTTATACCATGGTTGATATCAAACTACTAACATGATGCCACTGAACACTGAGTTGGGAATAGACGCTAACAGACAGCTCTCATAAACCAGTACAAGATGGCTCCAGTACACCACTGTGTAGGGAACAAATTTTGGAATTAGACAGACTTGGGTTTATACCCAGCTTTGCCCAATTACTATTACAAAGTAGATTTCTGTCTGAGCCTCCATTATCTACAAAATTGAGATAAAAAATAATAATCTATCGCACAGAGGGTTGCTATTAGGATCAAATAAGATGTAATGTACCTTGTACGATGCTTGGCAATATGGATGATCAATTAACAGCAGTGTTTGTTGTTGTTATTGTTGTCTTTGCTGCTGTTATTATAATTATTATTGTCAGATTATGAGATTCAGTTTTGGATCGGAAAATATAGTGCCTATAATTATTACCAATTTCCTGAATGATCTTAAATAAATTACCTCACCTTTATATAAGTCAATGTCCTCATCTCTAAAATGAAGTTCTAAATAATCTCTACTTTTATCTTCAAATTCTAAAATTCTGTAATTATGGACATAGAGTGAAACCATGTGTATGTGAAAGAGAGAGAGTGAGGTGAAGGGGAAAATGGAAGAAAAGTGATGAGTCCTATAGGGTTGGACCATCCCCAAGAAGCAAAAAGCACCTCAGAGGTTGAAGCCATTAAATGTGAAGTTCAAAGAAAGCAATTACCCAAACCCCTCTGCCTCTAGCACCTTCCAAAGCATGCAAACCTAGGCCAAACCCAAAGGCTCAGTCCATGCTTTTAAGTGAAGTATCTCAATCCCTTGACTAGGAGCAAGAAGACAGAAAAAAATGGAAAGCAGAAAAGATACAGAGAAGAGGCTGTAGTATCTTCCTCTTGCCATTTACACAAGAGCAAAATAAACACGTTAGACTAGGGCCAGTACCTATCCCAAGGACTCTAACCCAGTTACTCAGTGCTGCTGAGGAGATTTTGTGATCAATCTCATGCTCCTTTCCCCTTGAACTTCCTATTTCCCCACAAAATACACACACACACACACACACACACACACACACGCACGCACGCACACACACACACTTTAGTATCTCAGTATATGTGTGTACACACACAAAGAAAACTGGTCAAATGGCAGCAGATTCATCTGCTTTTTGGAGTGGGGCAGAGCATGGGAGCTAATTTTAAATGAAGTCTTAAAATCAATCCAGTTTACTCCAGACCATAATAGTAAAAGCATCTCTGCTCCTTTTTATGAGAAAGGGGTAAACAAACAGGAAGAGGGGGGATTGAAGTTGCTGCCCAAAGAAAAGAAACACTAAGCTCGAAGGGAAAAAAAGTATGCAGAAATTTCTTTTTAAAGGAAAAGCAAATAGGGGATCAAATAAGAAAAGAATAAGAAAAAGAGATTGCAAGCCAAGAGAAGAGAGACCCGGGGAGATTGAGAAAATGGACAAGAGGTAGGAATTAGCCATGGATGAATTTTTTATTGACTTTTTTTCTCACAGCATTAGTGATTTTCTAAACCCCAACAGAGCAGTAGTGAGTTTATTGGTGAATGTAGAGCAACTCTGAGCACAGTTCTCTCTTTCTTTAAGTAAGGACTGAGGAGGTGCAAAGAGACACTCTTGTTATATAATTTACATTCAAATAAACCTAGAAGAACAGGAGAAAGGACACCTGCCTGCTGTATCCCATTTCCAATCCCGAAACAAGGGAGCCAAATACCCAGAATATCTTTGAACATATTAATCTTTGCCAAGGTCTATATAAAGGTGAAAAATTGTAAAATTAAAGTGATTCTGTCACTTAAAATAAAAAGTAATTACTATGGGAGGAAGGAAACCAAATAAAGTAGCAAGGAAATTCTCTGATTTAGTGAAATGAATAGAAATGAAAAGAATTTCTGTAAGATCTGTTATATGAGCTGTAATTTCCCGAGACTGCAGACATGGAGTTTGATTGGGACCCTTGATCAACTCTTGTTAGGGCTGCTGTTTCCCCTTATCATTGCTAGCACAGGATAAAATTTCCACATCCTGACACAGTCATCTTACATCATAAAGAAACCCAGTCAACCTGTTTGAAATTGGGCTCTAGATTTAGCACCAGGTGATTTGAGTCTTGCCTAAACTTATCTTTGGGGTCTGGAAAGTAGTATTTGTTTACTACTTAAACCACACCATTTGCGAATGAAATGATTATCCCTGAATCACAACGCCATAAAAATGTTCTCTCTGGGTAAAATCAAATGAAGAATTAACTTCTTTTGCAGTGAACCTGGAACATCTTTACAGTCAATTTAACTACTTTGATGGAATGAGAAGGCACACACTCAAATACAGTTAAAATTAAAGATATTTTTTGCCTGAATTATCCTCATTCTGCAACTGGCTTTAGCTTTCACTCTCTACCTTACTTTGATTCCCTGAACCTACGGTCTTCTGGCCTAAGGTCACACCAGAACACAGATAAGTTACAGTAGAGTTACAAAATAAGAATAAAAGAAATACAAGTCAGAAAATTAGAGGCAGATGAAATGAAAAAGTAAAGGGCATCTCTTTCATGATAGCCAATAAATCTGTTGGCTCAACAGCTGTAGCATGTGAGCTAAGCTTTCAGAAAAGATGAAAATGATTTGTTTCAAATCAGATTACAATGTGCACACAAAAGGATCTGCAAATAGAAATATGAGAATTCCATTAACATGATAATGATATCCTGAATGACCTGAACAAACAAAGGAGATTGGAACTTTGGATGTAATTTGTCGATAGTTTCCTTTTCCAGGTTTTGTGAGCGCTTGACTTGAAAGATTTTAGAAAAGGATGCTGCTAGGCGAGGTTTGTTCCATCTGTCAGAAAATCCCTACAGGAAAAATTAATTCAATAAAACATCATTTAAATCGTCATCTTAGATGGTTTCCACTTTCCATTAATTAAAAAAATAAGAGTCAGCCTCAATGCCGCCTCATACACGTTTGAATAGGTGTGAACTGGAGGGCGTTGGAAATGTGCCTCTAACTTGAACTTCCTGGAGCCCGTTTTCTGCCTGTAATAAACCAATGAATAGTGGCAAAGCCAGTATAAAACACTTGTGGATGTATGTAGGAAGGAGGTGAGGTTAAGTTCTTAAGTTGGAATGAAACAAGATTTCCTTCTCATTCCTCTCCCCTGCATTGGGACACAATAAGCCAGAACTGGGTCCAGTGTGGATAGTTCCCTGAAGTAGTTCAGAAAGAGAAGATTCAAGAGATAACTCCACATGCAGTCTTTATCAAGGACCAAGAGGCAAATGAGGGGAGCTGATTTTTACCTTCGAGCCTAGGAGGCCAGCACGAAGGTGGACACAGCAGATAAGGCCCAGAGAGAGAAGCTGGTAGACAATGAAATGATGGTGTGAGTAAGAGCAAAGGTGAGAGTAAAGTGAGAAGACTCTAGGAGTCCCCGAGACAGGCAGGAGATAATGGCATCATTTTATTTGTCTTGTACCCCATGCGGCAAGGGACATAGTCTATGCACAGATTTGAGGCGAACCATTTGCCAAGGAAAGTTGGGAGAAAGTCCCAAGGCAAAAGGATATGTCAATTAAATGAAATAATGTGATAAGTGCAGCAAAGACATTAAGTATTGTTGGTTGTTCAATGAAAGTGTAATGGAAAGGTGTAATGTGTGGGGCACAGGCCAGCAGAAGGGGGTTCTAGGTGAGGTGTCCTGGTCTCCTGGACATAGAAGATCCACCTGGTCAAGTCACAGAGAGACTTAGCACTGAAAACCAAAGTAGAAATTATTCTGCCACAAGAGCTGATAGACATAGGACAAGAGTTTAGAACACGGGCTCTCAAGAAAGACCCCCTGAGTTTGACTCCTGACTCTGTCAGCTCTCTGACCTTGGGCAAATAACTCAATCCTCCTTCTCTCAGCAATAAGACTAATACCACATTAAAGAGTGTTGTGAAGATTAAATGAATTAGTAATTGTGAAGTGCTTAGAACAGTACCTGGTACACAGTAAGTATTCAATCACTGTCAGCTATTATAACTGCTTATTAGTATACTAGATACTATATTGTGAGAGATGGGAAAAGATTAACAGATAGAACCCTAGTCACAGGGGCACAAGTTTTTATTTTATAATGCCCAATAACCCTACCTGCTTTCTCACTTGGACCAGATGCTTTTACTCCTCTGTTTTTCCCCTGGTAATTTAATTTCAATAAATTATAATAATTATAAATTAAATGTTAAATTATAATTTATAAGTCATTTGTTAGAAATATTGTGTTATTGTATTGTCAATTGATTTTTTTAAACAATTTCACATATATTTTAAAGACACAAACCTTTTGCACTGCAATAATGTTGGAAAGCTAACTGCATGCATTTAGTCCATGGAAACTTGAAGGATAAAATATTACAGAGATACTTCTAATTTTCACCTTTTTTTCATTCAGAAGAAAAATACAGTCTCTTCTTTGACTATAGAAATTTTCTTTCTTTTTTTTTAGACTTAGAAAAAGTAAGATTTATAGAAAGTACATTTTAGAAGGAGATGGACCACATTAAGGAAGGCTGTAGCCCTGTGGAATTTGGGAGGTGAAGAGATAAGATAATATGCCCCAAGAGAGGAGCAGGTTTTCAGCAAGGAGAGCTGTCAGAAATTTTCTTATTAAGTGGCTCTTCAAACCAGTTTGTGACTCATCTTTCTGCCATATTCCTAGAGATAGATCATAAAACACAGCAACCAACCAAGCCCATCCTAAAACTGGACTATTAGCTAAAGCAGTGATACCAGCAAAAGGATACTGCAACAGGCCCTGTCCCCACACAATTTGTGTTTTAACCAGCTCGCCAAGTGATTTTGATGCACTCTCAAGTTTGAGAAACCCTATCCTAGGGAGGCTTGACTACAACCTGACAATCTCCAGGAATAAAAAATTTGTCCAAGGTCACAAAGCTAGGAGGTGGAAGAGCCAAATGCACATTCTTACTGGTAAACCATGGTGCTTCTGCCTTCTCTGCATCACCTTCAGGGTTAAAAAAAAAAAAAAAAAAAAAAACTTTGGAAATTAAACGACAGAAAAAGTATCAAATTCCATTTTAAAAGCATTTATAGTAAACATGGCAATTTTTTCCATTTTCTACAACCTAGCATGTTTTGACTCCCATATCAACTAATCAAATATTTCTTCGGAAGCATTTCCAATGCATAAAACTACCAGATACAATCTGCCATCTCCTAACAAAATTCAATATATAAAAATCTGCTTACAAAACAGATAAATCAGAGTTTTAACTTTACAAAAGAATTTGCCACCTAATTTTTTCTTTAAAAGACTATTTTCCTGATACATGTAAGAATTGATTCATTTTACAAAATTTTAATATACATGAAAAATTTAGGAGGCATTTCAGCTGAGATTGTGTTCAGTATCTTATAGAATTGGATCATGCATTACTTTTCTCATTAATTCTCTGTGATTATGTTCATTATTTTGCAAAAATGTAAATTCCACTTAAAATTTTCAGGAGATGCCAGGAGTTATCCCAATATCTTAGGACAGTGGCCCTCAGTCTGAGATGCATCACAAAGAGGCCTTGTTAAAATAAATATTGCTGGGTCCTACCCCCAAGAGTTCTAATTCAGGAGGTCTGGGATGAGGCCCAAAATATGACATTTTGAAAAAATTCTAAGAACTACACTTTAGGGACCTCTGCTTTGGGAATTTCCAGGGTAGAGATGAATAAAAATTCCCCTGCGATAGTCTTCCTCAGTTTTCAGACTGTGCTGAGATATATTTTACTTACACTTGCTGATTATAATAACTCAAAAATTTGTTTTTTCCTCAAATACACATTTAATAAGCTTATTACTACCCACCAGGAAAATAACTCAGACCTAAATTCAAAAAAGAAAACAACAGAAAATCCTGACCACCCAGAACCTGGTAAATACCCAGATTCAGTTGCAAGAAGTATACTCAATAACAAAAAATGGACTACCTTTCTTGTTGTGGGGGGAGATTTTTGCGAAGTTACTCTTGGCCACCTATACCCACTAAGTCTGAGAAGGTTAAGATATCCAGAGAGTTATACAATTTAAAAAGAGATGCTAAAAATCAATCATTAAACCAAATAACACTATCGAGGATAAGTATCATTGAGCACTTACTATATTTCATATATTATTTCATTTCATCTGCATAATATCCATGCTCAATAAAGTAGACTAAATCTATTTTGCAGTGTCAACCAACAAGACCGAGAATAGCTGAGCCAAGTAGCATAGCTGATAAACAGCAGAACCAGGGCTTGGCTCCCAACTGTGAGATCCCACAGTTTGGGATCTTTCCCTTGCTCCATTGTTGAATGTCACATAAAACAAGGCTTCAATTCTCCCTTTTGATCAGAGAATAAATAGACCCTGAGAGCAGAGGCTCTGAGGTCTCCTTGGCTTGGAGGTATTGGACAGTCTTCGTAGGTTTAAAGCAATACTCATTTATTAGCCACAACTCTGTATATCAAAAATCCAGGCAGGTTCCACTGGTTCTCTGCTCAGGGTATTATGAGACTGTAATAAAGGTATCAGCTAGGCTGGGCTCTGAAATGGACACTTGGGTAAGAATCTATTGATTTCATTCACATTGTTTGCATAACTCAGTTTCTTTTGATTGTTGTACTGAGGTCCCCATTTCCTTGCTGGTTGTCAGCTGGAAGGCCATTTACAGCTTCTAAAGGTCACCTCCATTCCTTTTCATGTGGCTCCCTCCATTTTCAGGCCAGCAATAGTGCGGCAAATCCCTCTTGTACTTTTCTCTGCTAACCAGAGAAAACTTTCTGCTTTTTAAGGTTTCATCTGATAAGGGCCCACTCAAATAATTTGTATGTTAAGGTCAACTAAATTGGATATTTAACTACATCTGTAAAGTCCATTCACAGCAATATCTAGATGAGTGTTTCAATAATCACAGGAAAGAAATCTTTGGGGGTAAGTGGTAAGGAATACATCTTTAGAATTCTACCTACCACAGAGGTCTAGAATTGTACTTGACTCCTGAAGGTCAATGAATCTCAAACTGTACATGTTATCACATCGCTGTCTATACAAGGAACTTAGGGACTATTTTTCTACCTCTAGAGAAAAACACTGGGATTTGCTTTGCTCCCTTGCTACATCACGGTTATTGGCAAGCACTGTTCCTGAGGAGATATCTTATTCTGAGGAGGGGCCAGGATTCACAATCTCATGGAAATTCATCCAAATTCTAACTTGAGATTCAGCCAATAAGACAAGTGTCTAGGTTACTGCAGAAAATTATTTTCTCACAGATCATGTCCTTGAGTGATTATTTTACACATTTGTTTTATATGCAGATATAATCTTATTCTTCTATTAGACTAGGAGATCTTTCAGGAAAAAAAACTGTGTCTTAGAAATCTTTGTGCTCATAAAAGTGCCCAGCACAGTGCCTGATATTCAGAAGATACTCAGTAGTTGTTTAATGAATTCAATTAGTTATTTGCATTAATTAGGCTGTAGGGAACATTGCTTACTACTTACCAGGTATTCAATATATTTCATTTTCCTCTCCTTACTCTCTGGATAAAAAATAAAGATTTCCCTTTCTCTTAAAAAATTAAAACCTGTAGATATTATCGGTACAATCATTGAAGGTATATGGTGAGTGCTTATGATTGTAAGGGAGACAAATGACTGTATAATAGTGTTGCACTTACAGTTAATCTATAAGAATCCTTAGTATTGCTAAATTCATAGCTTTACAAGGACAGCTTAGCTATTCATTTTAAATTTAGAAAAATAGGACTTGGTGATTTTCTTGTCAAGGAACTTAAAAAAATTAAATGAAAACTAGGAAATTTTGCCATTAAGTCTATTAAATAATTCCGGGTCTAGAATTCACAAAGAACCCCCACATGACTAGGGAGGAACACTGTTTTGGAGCTGTGGCATATCCCATGGAAGCAACAAGTTCTGGTAAACAGAGAACTTAAGCTTGAACAGCCTACAATAAATCAGATATTTTATTGGCTCTCAAAAATTCTCTATGGTGTTGTTATGGCCTGAATGTTTGTGTACTCCCAAAACTCACATGTTGAAATCCTACCCCCCAAAGATAGTGGTATTGGGAGGTGGGGCTTTGCGGGGTGCTTAGGTCATGAGGGAAGAGAACCTCATGAATACAATTAGTGGCCTCATAAAAGAGGCTCCAGAGAGATCCCTGGCCCTTCTGCCATGTCAGGACACAGTGAGAAGTGTCACAATGAGAAGGCTCCCAGAAGGCCCTCACTTGATCAAGCTGGTACCATGAGCCTGGACTTCCAGCCTCCAGAACTGTGAGAAATAAACTTCTGTTGTTTAGAAGCTACCCAGTCTCTGATATTTTGTTATGGGAGCCCAGACATAACTAAGATAGAAAATGTATGGGAAAGTTGCTCGCTGCTCTCGCAGGGAGGTGGAAGGCAGCTAGGTGCTGTGGTCTTTGCAGCCAAGTAAAGCAGCTTATAATGTAAATTCCAACTCTGCTGACTAGTAGCCCACCAGGCTCTGGCAGGGAACTTAATACTTCAGAGCATCAGTTTCTTCATCCACAAAATGGGCTCAATACGTACTTTTTAAAATTACTGTACAGTTTGAAGACAATATAAATACATTATGTGACACAGTAATTCACTCAATAGTAGCTACAATTATTATTATTATGGATACCTCTGACCAATTCATAAAGACACCCTTAAATGCGGCATACACATGAGACTCTCTTAAATGTGATGAATACATGAGTTTTTCCATTTTCACAGTCCTGGGATTAGATATCATTTTCTTCCATTTCCATGTACAATTTCTCAAGCTTTCAAATTCATAGAAAAAAATATACAGCTTACTTTTAAGTAGTTATGACTGTACACATAAAACATCTGTACGACATGTTCTCTATGGGTGCTATATGTTATGCTTTATTGGAATGGAGATAGCCAGAGGACATTTGTTGCAGGGTCTTTTTTCCTTATTTTTGTATTCCACACATGTGAAGTAATAATAATGGTCATCAAGACTACTGCATACATATTCTACATAAAAGAAAAATCCAATTGGTGTTTCAGAGCTCCTGGTTTTAGAATCTCTTTCTGCTTCAGCTGATATATAGTGTAAATCTAAAACTTATTTAAAAACCTGTCTGAGTAAGACAGCTTTTAATTAATCTTCTCTTAGTTTTTATACTATATGGTACCTGGAAGATGCAAGATCAATCACTACCGTATTGTAATGTCGAGTTGTGAGACAGAAAGATAAATGAGCTATCAAGTTTAGCATTTTGATAGCTAAGTTAATTTAACTAGCTCCAGAACATACTCTAGATTGGTAGATAAAATTGTGAGTTGGGGCACTGAATGCTATAACTGTGAATGTGGTACGTTATTAAGAAAACAGGAATGTGCTAGTTCCTATCTGTCCTTTGTGGAAATTAAATCCAGGATTAGAGAGGTGTAGCTGGGTGATGAGGTCATATTGCTAGTTCTGTCAAACCAATTAAGACAGCTTTATTAATTCAGACTTTTAATTGAGCACTGTGACAAGGTCTGAGCTGATCTGAAGTTTCCCTCTGCAGTATGCATGAAGAAAAGCTTGACCAAGCAAATTAAACTTAATTTATGCTTAAGGGTAGACCTTGAGTAGAGTTTGTTTCCGTAAAGGACCTACAAGGATTTTTTTAAACTATAAATTGTATTTCAAATTGTATTTTTTTGATTATAGAAATTTTGAACTGATTCTTGTCCCTGGGAGATAGGATACCCTGTCCCTGGGATATCTATTTACATAATGATGTTTCAATCAGCAAAAGGTATAAGAACAAAACTCCTAGCCTGGCTCTTCAAAATTACCAGTCTAAATTGTAATAAAACCTCAAACAAAAGAAAAATGCTTCAGAAGTCATTGGAGAAGTATTTAGATATGCTAATCACAGCTATTAAGGAATATCAACTTTGGAATGTCACATCAATTCAAATAAGCAACTGTAAGTGGAGCAGTTTTGAAAGGTTCTCTCTTCCTTGAAAGATAATGATGTCAAATTGCTACAAGGCAAGAACCTTACCCAGCTCCCACACTTACCCATCCCTGATCTAAGCAATACTAGACCACTTCTTCCGATTTCTTTTCATTCATTTATTCATTCACTCTTTAACAAGCATGTAGTAAGCACCAATGACATATAGGCCATATCCTATGCTATGTCCAATTCATGTCACCAAGAAGACACAAGGAAATGTGCAGTTCATTACAAAATGGCATATGTGCTGTTTAATTTTATGTGTCAGTTGAGTGGGCCACAGGGTGCCCAGATATTTGATTAAACAGTCTAGACATGTCTATGAAAGTATTTCTGGATGAAATTAACATTTAAATTGGTAGACCGAGTAAAGCAGATTGCCCTCCCCCAGTGTGGATGTACCTCATCCAATCTTTTGGAGGCCGGAATGAACAAAAATGGGGAGTAAGGGAAAATTCTCTCTGTGTTTCTCTTTGACTGGGGACACCTGTCTTCTGTCTTCAGACTCAGACTCAAACTCAGACTGGAACTTATACCAAGGCCTCCAGCTTGCCAGCTACAGATCTTAGGACTTCTCAGCCTCCATAATCACATGAGCCAAAACCTTACACTGAATGAATGAATGAAAGAATGATTGCATGAATTATAATAAATATACATAATCTATAATAAATATATATTATATAATGAATATATATGAGAGATGATTGATGATAGATGAGATAGATGATAGATAGATGATAGATGATAGATAGAAAGATAGATAGATAGGTAGATAGATAGACAGATAGATAGATTTAGTTCTGTTTCTCTGGAGAATTGCAGGAATTCAGAACCAGCATTCCCAAAATTTGCCACTTTGGCATGTGAACTACTTTGAACTGAAGGTAATAAAAACCCTGCAGACTCACAAGAAACTTTAACCTCCCCTAAAGAATTTAAATTAGGGGCCTTGCCCATAATAAGAGTTATCAACAGAAATAACTTTTTATGACCTATCTTTAGAGAAGTGCAAACTTCTAATTACTGAACATCTGCTTTTCTCATCATTCTGCAATGACCCTTTGAAGCCCGAAGGCATCTTATCTCATCCTTAGCTCAAAATGCCAGACATGGCTCATTTTAAATTTATGTCCCTGACTCTCCCATGTTATGTGGGGTTCTCACGCAAACACAGGTAATTAAATTTGGTTATTTTCTCTTTTTTAAATTTTCTTTTTTTCCCCTTAATTTTATACTAGTTTCAGGTGTATAGCACAATGGTTATACATTTATATAATTTATGAAGTGATTCTTCCCTCTTAGTCTAGTACGCCCTGGCACTATACAGTTATTACAATATTATTAAATATATTCCTGATGCTATATTTCACAACCCCGTGATTGTTTTGTAACTAATTTATACTTCTTAATCCCTTCAGCTTTTTCACCCATTCCCATAAACACCCCTCCAACTAGCCATCACCAGTTTGTTCTCTGTACCTATGAGTCTGTATTCAGACTTGTTTGTTCATTTGTTCCTTAGATTCAACATATAAGGAAAATTGTATGACATTTGTCTTTCTCTGACTTATTTCACTTAGCATAATATCCTCTAGATCTATCCATGTCATTACAAATGGTAAGATTTCAATTTTTTTATGGCTAAGTAATATTCCATTGTATATATGTACCGTAACTTTATCCAATCATCTATTGATGGGCACTTAGGTTGCTTCCATATCTTAGCTATTGTAAATAGCGCTACAGAGAATATAGGGGTGCATACATCTTTGAATTAGTGTTTTGGTTTTCTTCGATAAATACCCAGAGTGCAATTGCTAGGTCATAAGGCAGTTCTATTTTTAATTTTTTTGAACTGTTTTCCATAATGGCTGTACCAATTTGCAATTCCACCAACAGTGTATGAGGGTTCCCTTTCCTCCACATCCTCGCCAGCACTTGTTTTTTGATTTATTGATGATAGCCATTCTGATAGGCATGAGGTGATGATATCTCATTGTAGTTTTAATTTGCATTTTTCTGACGATTGGTGACGTGGAGCATCTTTTCTTATGTCTATTGGCCATCAGAATGTACTCTTCGGAGGAATATCTATTGAAGTCCTCTTTCCATATTTTAATTGGATTGTTTGTCTTTTTGGTGTTAAGTTGTATGAGTTCCTTATATATTTTGGATATTAACCTCTTATCAGATGTCTCATAGAAAAATATCTTATCCCATTCAGTAGGTTGTCTTTTCATTTTGATGAAGTTATTTTCTCTTGTAAATCTGTCTCATGTGGACTTATTGACCAGCCAAAAGAAACTTGATGGTAGAGAAAAGATTCTTTCTCCCTACAGAACTCAGACTAATACAGTATGATAGGTGAAAACTGGAACAACTGTACGCATTAGTTATACAATTACAACCAAGAACATCTTGTAATTCATACGACTTCTTCATTTACTGACATCGACCCTTCATAAATCAATCAAAGATTCATCTACTTCTGATATTTTACCCTAAGAACTTCTGACCCCAACCCATAAGCAATAAAAAAAATATGACTACCCTAATGTACTGCCATTTCAAATTTGCTTATGTGGTATTCTCTTGTTGCAGTAAGTCAATAAATTTCATTTTGCTTATATTATTATAGGTGTCTTTATTTAAAGAGAGGATTTCTTCATACACTTCAGAGTGGAGATAATTATTTTCACAAATATTATGAATATTTAGAGCTCAAAGTCACCTTAGAAGCATTCTAATCTAACTCTTAAAATTCATTATCCTGTATAAAGAAGGTAAAAATGATTCACTCAAAGTCATCTAGCCAGTTGGTAGCTTAGCCAGAAAAGAACTCAAATTTTGAGGTTCCAACAAAAACAGGTCCCCTTGCCTTCATATCAAATATACTTAAAAAAATACTAAAAAGATATTTACCTTTAAATAAATCCTCAATTCATTAAATAAATCTTTCTAATTGCACTCTTACAAGTAAAATTTTGTTTTCCCAAGTCCTGCCAGGTAAATAATTTACTAACTCTCTCTCTCTCTCTCTCTCTCTCTCTCTCTCTCTCTCTCTCTCTCATATACAGACACACACAGAGTCTATCTTAGCAGAGGGCAGAGGGAGAGAACCTTTGCTTTTGACATATATGTAAGTGTGTATATGTGTATGCCAATTATCATAAATTTACATAAAGAGTTTTATAAGTATCCATATTCACATAAAGTTGTTCAGTTTTGTTTTTACTTATTTTAACTCTTAGTTCTAAAATCTAAACTCTAAAGAGCCTAAAGAATAGTCATCTCACCAGGAGGTAGAAGAGGATAATGGTTAAGAACATGAATTTCAACATTAGCTACACCAAGGTTCAAATCACAGCTTTGCTACTTGAAAAAGAATTCTTAAAGCTCTCTTTGTAACCATAACCTCTGAATAAAGGTAGAATGAAAAAAAATAAAAGCAGATGGCATCTTGTGTTTGGAAAAATTTGTTAGGATCATCTGTCCAGGTTTGAGGGCAGGGAGTAGCTAGCTATGTAAGTATTACTGAAAGTAAAATCATAGTGACCATATTTAGAGATAATATTTAGAGTTGATATATTTTAAACTAAGTCTAACTTAGTGTAAAATAAACAGTTAATAAATGATAACTATTATTCAGCAAGATTTACCTAAAAGAATATTTTAATTCTTAAAGACTACCAAACCCTTTGGAATCAAAATCCTGTCTCTAGCAAAAAGTAAAACAAATAACTTCTTTTCCCGTCTACTGTATCTTGGCAGGAAATAAGTATGCCAACAAGCAGTTCTTGCTTCTTTATAACAGCTTTGCAGGAAATGGACCAGTTGGGACCTGTTCTGGGGTGATGGACAGGAGTTGGTAGGGTGGGGTAGAGAGATGCAGTGTGTCAACTGCTATAACCGATCTGAACCTAATCTCAGACACAGGCTGCAAGGATTAAGTTTATACATTTCCAAAATTCAGACAACTCCTGAGACCAAACAGTAAGCCTCTGACCCTCCCAGAAAATGTGGACTCAGAACACCCACATCATAATCCAAAAATAGTCATAAATATAACATCTGCCATAAACTACCTTTGTCCCCAAGAAAAAAAAAAATTCCAAGACATTAAAAGTATCCAGTCCTCAGAAGAATAGAAGAGACCAATTGTTGCTAACACTTTCAAGTTGTTCATAGTATTCAGAGAAGAGGCCTCTTTTTTTTTTTTTTTTGATGGTATAGTGAACTAGCTATATAATTCATTTAGCGTTCGCTACTTTCTTACTCTAGAACTTTGAGTATGTTATAGAACCTCATTGAACCTCATTTTCCCAGTCCCTAAATTTAGGTAATAAAACTTTAATTTGATAATAAATAAAACATGCTTAACATAGGGTTCAGCACATAAGGGTTTAATATATTATAGTCCTTATTACTTATTTTATTTTCCCCAAAGACTTTCATTTTATGAAAAACATACCCATCTTACAGATAACATAATATTGTTGCTAAGGATGATTAAACCAGATATTATAATCATAATTATAAATTTAATTTAAAGCATGAAAAAGATGAGATGGAGAAATGATGAAAGCAGTATTTTCCTTTCTTTTACTCCATTGTAGAGTACAAACTGTTAAAAATCCTTTGCAGTTTAATTATTTGTATGTAATTAGACATTATTCATTTAATTATGAGTGACACTTACTCATTAAGGTAGTTTGTTATCCTGCCTGACTTTGTTAGTGATTAATTAATTTCAACTATATTCGAGAAAAATAGAAGTTAACCTGATAAATATGTCAAGATCACCCCAAATTCCAACCTACTTTCTATACATCTGATTCTCCAGGACAGTGTTTCCTATTCCTTCAGACAGAGGGTAACAGGGAAAACCCAAGAAGTAGTGAGTATTCATCCTCTCACATCCTGTTCTCCACTCATCACACCCTGGACCTAGCCTTGAATAAACTGGGTGGAGTGAAAGGTATAGCATAGGACCCAGTTGTGACCTCCATCTTTATTTACACTTTACTACCTTAATGATAGTAGATAGTTGCAGATGTTCACGGTTCGAACTGGCCTGCCCTACTCTTAATCACAAGACATCCTCAACAGAGACATTTTACTCTCCATTTTATTCACGGCCAAACCTTCCCACCTCCAATGACTGGACTCATCAGTAACTCTGTGAGGATAGGCCTCCCTCTGATCCAGGTACCCCCAAGGGAGAAAATGTTCGAAATCACTTTGAGGAAAATGCCATTCAAATGCCTAATCAAAAGCACAATAAGCACCAAGCCACATTATAACTTTCATGCTGTAGTAGAAAAGTCAGATTAGTTTGACAAGATTAGTTCTTTTAAGAGTCATTTTGATTTTCCTCCACTACTCTGTAATCCCCCTCAGACTTTGAAAATTAATCCTCCTATTATTCTTAAATTTCTAGATATGAACATTATGCTGCCTGATTTATGGCATCTGGTATCATGGGCCCCTCAGCAAGCCTTTCAGACTTTTTAGAAGGTTTTGTTTCAGTTAATTCCTTAAGCATCCCAGGATTCGAGTTATTGTATCTTGTAATTTATTTTATTAATCCTAAGTGTATCTTAAAAGAAAAGGATAGAAAGTAATGAAAATAAATTAGCATTTTTGATTATAAAAGATACCTTCAAGGGCATTCTCATTTCTTAAAAGAGATCTTGCATTGTACAGTAATATTGGAGTGGAAAAACAACAAAATGGCCCAGATTCCCTCATAGATGGTTGGTGTCTCTTTTAAGATGTGGCCACATTAACCAGGGATTGTAGGGGTTTGAGCCAGAGGTACAGTCCAGTTGTTAGAAATTAGTGTGGACCTTAAGCAAGGGCTAGCAACCATCCTTACAAGCCAAAACAGAGCTGAATTCTAAACACTCCTGTCCAACTTCAGTGCTCCCACTTTAGTCCAAATTGTGATCAACCTCACCTGGACCATTATAATAGTCTCCCAGTTGGTATCTCTGCTTCAACTCTAAGCTGGTATTATAAACCATACCACCACACAATTCGCATCATGATAGTCCTCTGCTTAAGATCTTTTGAGGGTTTCCCATTGTGACCAGAAAAAAAAAAAAAACAAATTCTTCACACAGTGTGTAAGACTGGCTCCTGCCTACTCCAATCTCTCCTGGTACAGTGAATTCTGCTATAATGCAACATATGCATTCCTAAAAATTGCTGCACTATGCAAAATCATGCAATCAAAAGTCACAGAGTTTATAGGGAAAATGAGGATAAAGGAACAATACCCAAAAACTTCATCAATGACCCATTAAAAAAAGGTAGGAACCTAATAAAAACAGTAGCACAGTTTCACACATTTTAAATGGCTAAAATATATACAGATACTACAATCCATGACACTTTGCGTTGGAAAGACTTGAAATTTTTGCTTGTGGAAGTGGGTACCAGAAGAGTTTCAGCTTCTGAAGTACTGTTAAATTGTGGGAAAAGGATTATCTGAAATTGGAAGGAAAGACTGTAACACCAGATGGGTAAATGGGTGCGACCCCTCCTAATACAGCGAACTGAGGCAGCTGGTAGATGTCTGAGGTATATGCATGTGTGCATTTAGTACATTCTCACACTGCTCTGTTGAGCTGGGTACAGTTTTCCGCATTCACCCAGCGTTCCTCTCAGATAATGTCAAACACAGGCATATGAAAATCCACATTATGCTCAAATTGCTATCTATCAATCGTGTTGAAAGAAATTTGTATTTTGAAAGCATTACAATAGAGCCTACTAATCCTCCAGGCACTCCATCCATGCCATCCTGTGGTCAGTATCTCTACTGGCTAAGTTTTTTCCCCTTTGCATTTGCTGTTTCCTCTGCTTGGATTATTTTTCTCCACTTTCTTCAGACAACTGGCTTCATTTCATCCTTCAAGCCTCGGAGAGACCCCTATCCTGAGATCAAGCTCTCTAATGTGCCCTCCACTCTCATTACTCTCTATTCCAAAATCTCTTTCCCCCATCCCCAATTTCTTTAGAGCATCTATTAGAAGTGGTAAATAACTAATTTATTTGTCTTTATTTGTAATTACCTTTCTTCCATTAGAAAGTAAGCTCCATGAGGTCAAAAGCCATGTCTCCTCACACTTTTTAATGTCCTGGTTTCGGCAAGTACTGTGCTCAGTGCAAACACAAGATGTAGGCACTCAGTATATATCTCTTAAATTAATAAAAGGACGAAGGAATAATTATAGCTAAGCAAATACCAAATATATCCAGCAGGCTTCCACAGAATGGCCTTATTAATGCTGTTATGATACTTACTCTGTTAAACTCCTTACAATTTAGCTCTTGTTCAGATTTAATTCTCTCATTAAAAAGAGCTTGAAGGGGAACAGCACAAAATTAAATTTAAAAAAAAGAATATATGAAAGAGACTTCAAAGAAAAGATTATTAGAGTCACACAACACAAAAATAACAGCAGAAGAAAAAATTAGACTGTCAAAACAGATGATTCATTCATGCTCTTTAAAAAACTGGACTTTAATCCCAATGATAGTAACCGAGAAGTCTCATATTTGGCAAATGATTAAACAGAAATTAAGGATTTGGTGAGGCCCTTATTACAATTCTGTGCCTAGTTTTAATATTCATCTTTTAAAGGGAATATCTGAAGGTTCTACAAAGAATTATGTGAATAAGATTAAACAGTCACTATAAAGATAAGCTAAAAGCTAAACTCTTCGCTTTCTACCTTCTGCATCACAGAAAAGAAATTGTTACTAACACATCTGAATGTCCCTTAATATCCATTTTTTCCTTCTTCTGTAGCAATAGAACCCTCAAATTTTAGCAGGGCATGTGACTAGAAGGCTCCAATCCTCATCCTCCCCTGTAGCTATGTGTGGTATGTGACCACAGGGCTAAATTCTGGCTAATGGTATGTAAAGAGCTATTTCCAATTAATTACATGGCAGCTTCCATAAACCTCTCCTAAGATAAAGCTATGTCTTACCCATTGCCCCTTCTTCATCCTTTCTTTCATCTTAGAATGCAGATGTAGCACCTTGAGCTCAGGTGCCATGTTGGATGATGGGATGACCTTGAGAATATACATCACAGCCAAAGAAGCAATAAGATGGAAACAGCCTGGGCCTCTATAGACTTTGTGGAACATGGCTACCATAGCACCATAAACTGTCTCATTGTGGCACTTTAACATGAAAGGGAAATTATCTATCTGGTTTAAGTGAATTTTATTTTAGATTTTAATTTTAACTAATAAGTCATAGAGGTAAATGTGCCCATAGATATTGTTTTACTTATTAGTTACAGAAAACACTTACCAAGTCTTAATGGATGCTTTTAGTAAAAAAGTCAGGCTACCTGGGTATAGCCAGAGAGTGAGAATAAGAAGTTGAATTGTTCTACCTAAGAAAGTGTTAGGAATTTGGGGATTTATTAGAGACTCCCTGAGGGAAAATGGTGAAGACATGAAGAGAGATGAGAGGAGATCCTGTCATTGAAAGCAAGAGTCAATGAAATATTCCCTATGATGGTTACTTCTACAACAACATTTACTCTAAAATTGTCCTCTTCCTCCTTCAATAATTGCCCTCCACTTTCCCCAAACCTTCACTAAAAGCTATCTGTGACTAACAACCTTGTATTAGTGGTGTTTGGATAGATGAAAAAAGAGGAAAGCTGGAGTGGGATAGGCAAGGGTGACAGCTTCAGATGCTGAGAGCTAAGATCACTGCTGGCAAAAAATCTCAAAGCATCTCTCAGTGTGAAGCAACTTAGAAATGAATAAATGTCCCCTAATTAATGAACACACACACACACGCACACACACACACACAGATTTTGTTAAGGGCTTCACGGACCTTTGCAGAAGATATAATTAGGAGCACAGTACAGTAGGAAACAGGATACAAGACCCTGGAAGACTTGGAAATAAGTGGGCCAAAGACCTTTGAGCTGCATAATATCAAATATCCTTTTCCCCATCTGCATGGTCACTCTTATTCTTCAAAATTCTACCAAGGTATTTTTATTGAGAGATCTTCCCTAATCCTCCCGTACAGGATTAGTCATTTCCTCTTACACAGTAACAGGGTTTCAGAAACATTTCTTTCCTCTTGCACTTTTCCCACGGTGAGCTATTTGAGACCATGATGTCTTATATTTGTCTTTGCTTTAGTGCTTACTTAGCACACAATTAATATCCAAAAAAGCTTTAGAGAATTGAATTTAATCATGAGTTTTAAAATAAAACAACCACAGAGTAGAACGCTTAAAAGTAATCTTCATAAATCTTTATGTTGCAAATAAAGAAACTAAGAACTGGAGAGACTAACTGAATTTCTTAAAGTCACCCAGCTAGGAAAAGGCAGAACAAGACTAGCACCTAAGTCTCTAGATCCTAAACCACCCACTGTTGCCATCACATTATTTTCACTGATATAAGGGTAAAACACCTCAGGAAAACCTGAAAAAATATGCAGATATTTCAGCTTTCTCCCAAATAAGGTGCTATTTTGTTGTATGTCAAACGAAGCTGCTTCTATTTGTTTCAAATTTGGGGAAAGGAAATGTGCTTCTTGTTTTCAAGATTCCTTATAAGTAAGTGCTGAATATGAATAATGAGGAGATAGATTTAGCAATGTACAGATAAGTGCATAGATGCATCAGCCCTCTGGGGGATCAAAAATTGCAGAGAAGAGTACATTTTTCAAACTAAATATTATTATATGGCCCTGACCAAAAAAAAAAAAGCAAGAATTTGAATTAAAAAATCAGGCAACGTGGCACACACATTCATATTATTTTAATCCCCTTGCATAGAAAAGCACACTAGAACTTTTCTCCCAGCTCTTCATATGCACCACAACATCTTATTTTATCTCCCTTATTTTTTTTCTCCTTTCCTGAATCTGCTCAATCATTTACTGGCTCATAGGTGCTCTACTGCATTTCTTCTGTGCTTTACTATCTCCCTATTTTCAAAGACAAACACCTCACACCTGGGAAACAGATGCCTCTAATTAGTATTAAAATTTGAAGTTTATGCCTGCGTTTGATATTTCCTAGGATGCATTTTGGTGAAAAATAATATTCCCAATTCAGCACCATTCAACACTTAATCAAAGTCAATTTAACAAAGATATTTTTGCTGTCACCCATTATACCCTAGTCCTAAGCATGTTTGTGAAGTGAAAGATCTGGATTCTGAAATCAGAAAGTCTCTCTTTCACAAACCATGCTTCTTTCAGCTGATGTTTTGGGGAAACGGGGACCCCTATTTTACAAAATCTTAATAAAATTTTAAACTTCAAAGAAAAAATCAAAGTTGAGGATAAAAGGGAGTGACATCTGCAAGATGGAAGAATAAGAGCTTTCTACTATCATCCTGCTACAGAACATAGATTTTGACAACCACTCATAGACAAAAGTACCTTTGTGGGAGCCCAGGATTATGAAGGTGATCAACATAGTTGAAGGAGGCTGAAAGTCAAGCAACTGGGCTTGTAACTCATCAAAGGGCTGTAGGTCTTATTAACTGCTTTGAGGACTCCATCAAGAAACCTGCCCAAGAGCCACTTGAGATGCTTTGCCTCATATCCCCCAAACTGGCCTACAGGAATATCCAGTGCTCAGAGCATTCCACCCACTCACCCTAATCCCCTATAGCTGGCTACCCATGTGCACTCTCATGGACTGCAAATGCAAGAATCTGCAGACAGCTCACAAACACTTGCAGAAAGCCAGCCCAATTGTGAGATTGGGAGAAAGCACACCTATTTGAGCAATTCAGGGCATTGTCCTAGTAAAAGTCAACCAGAGGCTCTGTGCACAGCCTGGCTTTGCAGGATCAAGAGAAGGCATACAATCTTAAGAATTCCTCCCCCAGGAAGTAACAAGAAGTATGGAGTAGCTACATTCATAGGAAAGGCCTGAGAAAGCCTCCAAATCTCTAGCCAGGTTTACTGGTGAAGGTATTTCTCTCCCAAAGTCAGCCAGTAAAGACTGGCGAAGGTGACTTCTTCAGAAGATAGCAACATAAGACTTACAGGAACATAAAAAAATCAAGGATACATGACAATACCAAAAGACCAAAATAATTTTCTAGTAATCAATCCCAAAGAAATGAAATTCTACAAATTGCCTAACAAAAAATTCAAAATAATTGTTTTAAGGAAGTTTGGAGAGCTACAAGAGAACACAGACAACCCAATGAAATCAGGAAAACAATACATGAACCAAATGAGAAGATGAATAGAGAGATTAAAATTATTTTTAAAAATCCAAGTATTCTGGAGCTGAATAATATAATAAATGAAAAATGCAATAGAAAACCATCACCAGGCTTGATCAAGCAAAAGAAAGAATCTCTTTACTCAAAGACAAGTCATTTGAAATTATGTACAGGGAGAAAAAAAGAAAAAAGAAAGTGATAAAAATGAAAAAGAGTGAGAAAAGCCTATGGGATTTATGAGACATCATTAAAATATTTATTGTATGCATTATGGGAGTCCCAGAGGAAAGAAAAAGAGAAAAGAACAAGAAGATTATTTAAAGTGAAAAATGGCTGAAAACTTTCCAAATCTTGGGAGAGATATGAATATCCAAGTACATGAAGCTCAAAAATACCCAAATTCAACGAAGATTTCACTGAGACACATTATAATCAAACTGTCATACATCAAAGACAAAGAGAAAATTTTGAAAGCAGCAAGAGAAAAGATAATCATCATATACAGGGAATCTCCTTAAGGCTTTAGGCAGATTTCTTGGCAAAAACCTTTCAAACCAAGAGATATTACAGTCAAAGTACTGAAAGAAAAATAACTGAAAACCAAGAATGTTTTACCCTGTAAAGCTATCCTTACAAATGAGAGAGTTTCCCAGAGAAGCATAATCCCAGAGAGTTTATCACTGCTAAACTTGCCTTACAAGAAATGCTAACAGGAATTCTTCAAGCCAAAATGAAAGGATGCTAGTAAGTAACATGAACACTTATGAAAGTATAAAACTCATTCGTAAAAGTATAGTCAAATTCAGAATGCTCTAACACTGTAAGCGTGGTATGTAAATTACTTGTAACTGTAATATGATGGTTAAATTATAAAAGTATTAAGAATAACTATATCTAACATAATTTGTTAAGGAAAATACAATACAAAAATGTAAATTGTGACATCAAAAATATAAAATGTGGGGGAGGGAAGTAAAAGTACAGTTTTTATCTTATCAAGGTTAAGTTAATCAATATAGACCACTGTAACTAGAATGTAAGTAGTACATAAGCCTCATTTTATATAACCACAAAGAAAAAACTTATAGTAGATATACAAGCAATAAAGGCAAAGTAATTAAAACATAACACTAAGATAATTATAAAATTAAAAAGGAAGACAGCAAAAAAGAAAGAAAAAAGGAAATGTGAAACAGCCAGAAAACATTCATAAAATGGCAACATAAAGGCCTCATTTATCAATAATTACTTTAAATGTAAATAAATTAAATTTTCCAATCAAAATATATAGAGTGGCTGAATAGATTTAAAAAAAAACGATATTCAAGGATATACTGCCTACAAGAGTCTCACTTCAGCTATAAGAACATACATAAGCTGAAAGTGAAGGGATAGAAAAAGATACTCTATTACAATGGAAACCAAAAGAGAGCAGGAGTAAGTAGAAATATACCTGACAAATTAGACTTTAAGTCAAAAACTGTAACAAGAGACAAAGAAGTTCATTATATAATGATAAAGGGGTCAATGCATCGAGAGAATATAATAATTGTAAATATTCATCCAACATAGGAGCACTTAAATATATAAAGCAAACATTAACAGATTTCAAAGGAGAAATAGATCTCAATCCAATAATAGTAGGGGAATTCAATACCCCACTTTTAACATTGGCTAGATTATCCAGAAAGAAAATCAATAAAAAAAACATTGGATTTGAACTATACTTTAGACCAAATGGATGTAACAGACATGCAGAAACATTCCAAACAGCAGTAGCAGAAAACATGTCACAAGTGCACATGGAACACTTTCTCGTATAAATCATATACTAGGCCACAAAACAAGTCCTAACAAATTTATGAAGATTGAAATAATCTTTTCTGACCACAACTATATGAAATATCAATAGCAGAAACAAAACTGGAAAATCCTCAAATATGTTGATAACAAGCTACATGCTACTGAACAACCAATGGGTTAAAGAAGAAATCAAAAGGGAAATTAAAAAATATGATGGGACAAATGAAAATAGAAACATAAGATACCAAAACCTTGGAAGACATTGCAAAAGCAGTTTTAAGAGGGAAGTTCATAGCAATAAATTCCTACATTAAGAAAAAAAAAAGTTCTCAAATAAACAGCCTAACTTTACATCTCAAAGAACTAGAAAAAGAAGAAGAAACTAAGCCCACATTTATTACAAGGACGGAAATAACAAAGATTAGAGCAGAAATATATGAAATAGAGACTAGAAAAATAATAGAAAAGATCAACAAAACTGAATTAGTTATTTGAAAAGATAAACAAAATTGATAAAATTATAGCTAGGTGAAGAAAAAAGAGAACATTCTCAAATAAAACAAGAAATGAAAAAGGAAACATAACTGATATCACACAAATACAAAAAATCACAAGAGACTACTGTGGACAAATATATGCCAACAAATTAAAAAACCTAAAAGAAATGGATAAATTCCTAGAAACATGTAGCCTAACAAGACTGAAACAAATTAAAATACCAAAGAAATAAAATATCTGAACAGACCAATAACGAGTAAAGAGATTGAATCAGTAATCAAAAACCTCCCATCAAGGAAAAGCCTAAGGTTCACTGGTGAAATGAACCAAACATTTAAAAAATTAATACCAATTCTTTTCAAACTCTTCCAAAATATTGAAGAGGAAGAAATATTCCAAATTCATTTTACAAGTCTAGCATTACTCTGATACCGAAGCCAGAAAAGGACACTACAATAAAAGAAAATTATTGGCAAATATCCTTGATGAAAACTGATGCAAATATTCTAAAAAAAATACTAGCAAACTACATTCAACAGCACATTAAACATATTATAAATCACGATCAAGTGGGATTTATCCCGAGGATGCAAAGATGGTTCAACATCCATAAATCAATCATTGTGATAAACTATGTTAACAGAATAAAGAATACAATCACATGATCATCTCGATAGATACAGAAAAAGCATTTGACAAAACTCAATACGTTTCATAATAAAAACTCTCAACAAATTAGGTATAGAAAAAATATCCCTCAACATAATAAAGGCTATATAAGACAAGCCCACAGCTAACCTCATACTCAATAGTGAAAAGCTAAAAGCTTTTCCTGTAGGATCAGTAATAAAGCAAGAATGTCTACTCACACCACTTTTATTCAACATAGTACTGAAAGTCCTAGCCAGACCAATTAGGCAAGAAAAAGGGAAGGAAAAAGTAAAATTGTTTGCTGAGGACATGATCTTATACAGAGAAAACCTTAAAGACTTTACCAAAAAACTGTTAGAATATTTAGTTAAGTTGCAGAATACAAAATTAACATAAAAAATTAGTTTCATTTCTGCAGTCTAATGAAAAACTATCCAGAAAAGAAATGAATGAAACAATCTCATTTACAATAGTATCAAAAGGAATAAAATACTTAAAATAAATTTAACCAAAGGGGTGAAAGATCTGTACACAGAAAACTGACATTAATAAAAGAAAATGAAGCACAAATAAATAGGAAAATATCCCATGTTTATGAATTAGAAGAATTAATATTGTTAGAACATCCATACACACAAAGCAATCTACAGATTCAGTGCACTCTATATCAAAATTCCAGTGGCATTTTCATAGATATAGAAAAAACAATCCTAAAATTCACATGGAAGCATAAAAACTATGAATAGCTAAAGCAATCTTGAGCAAGAAGAACAAAACTGGAGGCATCACACTTCTTAATTTCAAATTATATTATAAAGCTGTAATATTCAAAACAAGATGCTATTATTATAAAAACAGACACACAGACTAAAGGAACAGAGCATAGAGACCAGAAATAAATCCACACACATATGTTCAACTAATCTTCAACAAAGACACCAAGAACACACAGTTGAGAAAGATAGTCTCTTCAATCAATGGTGCTGGGAAAACTGTATGTCCACAAGCAAAATAATGAAATTAGACTTTATCTAACACCATACACAAAGATTAATTCAAAATGGATTAAATACTTAAATGTAAGACCTGAAACTGTAAAACCCCTAGAAGAAAACATAGAGGTAAAGCTATTAACATTGGTCTTGGCAATGATTTCTTGGATTTGACACCAAAAGCACAGAAAACAAAATAAAAAATAAACAAGTGGGACTACGACAAATCAAAAAGATTCTGCACAGGAAATGAATGAATGAATGAATGAAAGAGTAACCTACAGAATGGGAGAAAATATTTGGAAACCATGTATCAGATAAGAGGTTAACATCCAAAATAATTGAGGAACTCATACAACTCAATAAAAAAATTAATCTGATTAAAAAATAGGCAAAGAATCTGAATAGACATTTTTTCCAAAGAAGACATAGAAATGACCAACATGTATAGGAAAAGATGCTCAATATCAATAATCACCAAGGAAATGCAAATCAAAACATCAGTGAGATATCACCTTATACCTGTTGTATGGCTATTACCAAAAAGTCAAAAGATTGTAAGTGTTGTCAAGGATGTGAAGAAAAGGGAACACTTTTGCACTATTGATAGGAATGTAAATTTGTATAAGCATATGAAAAACAATATGGAGTTTACTCAAAAAAAATTTAAAAAAGAACTACCATATGTTCCAGCAGTTCCACTTCTGGAAATACATCTAAGGAAAACAAAAACACGATCTTGAAGAGACATCTGTACTCCCATGTTCATTGCAGCATTATTCACAGTAGCCAAGATATGGAAACGAACTAACTATCTATCAATGGCTGAATAGATTTAAAAATGTGATATATAATACATATATACATCCCTATATATAAAGACATACATACGTACACATATACCCAATATGTACACATACACAACGCTGGATTCTTATTCAGCCTTAAAATAGAAGGAAATCCTGCCATTTGTGACAACCTGGATGAATTTGGAGAATGTTATGCTAAGCAAAATAAGTCAGACAGAGAAAGACAAATACTACATGATCGCATATGTGGAATTTTAAATAGTCAAGCTCATGTAACAAAGAATAGAATAGCTGTTACCGGGGTCTGAGGAGTGAGAGTGGGAATAACAGAGAGTCCTTTGTGAGAGAGTACAAACTCTGAGTTATAACATGAGTAAGTCCTGGAGATCTAATGTACAGCATGATGACCATGTTAATAATAATATATTGTATACTTGAAATTTGCTAAAAAAGTACATCTAAATTGTTCCCACCACAAAAAAAAAAAAAAAAGGCAACTATGTGAGGTGATGAATGTGTTAACTAGCTTGATTGTTGTAATTTCACAGTGTATACATCTATCAAAACGTCATATTGAGCACCTTAAATATATATAATTTTTATTTGTCAGTCTTACCTAAATAAAGCTTGGGGCAGGGGGAAGTTGAGGATAGAAAGATCTGAGAAGTAGCAGCTGTTCTAATGTTTGCTAAATGACCATGTTTCCTTTGAGTTTTGAAGTCACTTGAGAAGTATTTCCATTGAACATATTATTTAAGTGCAATCTATCAGAGCAAGGATAAAAAGGTTAAATAGTAAGAACATCGAGAAGCTAAAGCTGGGAGAAAGTTTATACAAGAAGAAATATGGCACCCATGACTTAATCATTAATGAAATTCTTCTGTAGGTTAAACTCAACCTAGAAATCTGTCTTTTAGTCAAAAAAAGAAGAGTGATTCTCTAACTCAGTACCATGGCTCTACATGGCAAAATAAAGAAAGTTTTCAAATAAAGAAGAAAATTGCTATACTACACAGATAAAGAAGAAAGACATTTCTGGAAAAACAATCATATAATTGAGGTCAACCATTTTGTACAGTCTTTGGAGGCAAAGAGAAATTCTATGCAAATAAAAGCAGCTGACCAGGGCTGCAGGAAGAGTTGGAAAAGATGCTACTTATAATATAAGGTTAGAGCTATAACAATGAAAATATTAGTGTTCTATGCAGTTAAGTCTCTTGAATGACTATTCAAGTGATCAGACCACTGCTGAACAAAAATACCAGAGGATACACAATAAGAGGATTAATAAACCAAAAACAAACAAAAAATATACTAAGCCCATGAAAGAAATAATTCTTAGCACAATGGGGTAAATAAGGAGTCTTCCATTGCCTTGATGCAAAAGCTCTGGGAAATTCACATTATTCCATGACATGTACATGTAATTATACTTTGTCTCATGTGTATATTAGTTAAAATAGGCTGTTATGCTATCATAACAAATTATCCCAAAATCTGTCAACAAGGGTTGATTTCTTGTTCACACTATCTGTTCATCACAGAGTGGCTATAGTACTGCTCCCAGGCTCAGACTGACAGAGTAACCTCCATCTGGAACATTGCTGGTAGTCATATCACATAGGAAAAGAATGTGGCACCTCCTATCACATCATTAAGCTTCTGCTCAGAAGTGACATACATCACTCAACGTGATGGCCCAAGAAAGTCAAATGGTCCTGCCTGAATTCAGCAGAGTAAGAATACATAATCTTCCCCAGGGAGGGGAAGATTATGAGCCATAAGAGCTACCACACAGTATGCTCAAAATAACTGTATGTAGTAAATTGTATAATTCTGATTCTATAATGCCGAAGTTTTTCCAAAATAAAATTGTCTTTACAAAATCTCAAATCAAAGAGCTCAGGCATTATTACAAATAGCTATCTGGATAGCGTGGATCCCTTTGGTAGTTATGGCCACTATTTTGGTGTTTATAGTCAGCAGCTTCCCTTATACAAGGATGTCTTAAATTTTAACTCTGGATATATTCATGATTTTTAAGCCTTTGGGTTCCATTCTAAGGGCCTTAATGGAGAGGAGCAACAATCAAATTAATTGGGCTTTTTCCTATATGTCTAGTCCAAAACCTAATACCATATTTAAATAAGAGTTTGAATAAAGTTGGATTATAAATCCGTATGTGTGAGTTTTACATATTTTTCATTTCCCACCAAGGTGCCAGATCTTCAAGCACTACTCTGCAACAAAACCATTAAAAAGGACAAAGATCTCCTTAAACCCAATACTTAATTTTAGAATAAAAAGTATAGATTTGATAGCAGAAGTATTAGTCAGGAATTTACTAATTAATTTTCCATGATGCGAGCTTTAATTTGCTTAGTAAAGAGAATGAAATGTATGCCACTTAAGTAGTTATACATCTAACTGAAAAATATTTATATATATGTATCCCCTCCTGCTACAAAAAAATATAGTATGTGGTGGGTCTGTTTGGCTGCCACTGAGAGGAGGCAACAGCTCCTAGACAAGGTTTCCAGTAAATGATTTCAAGTTAAAGTTCTCAAAACATCAGTTTTCATGTCATTTCAGCCTGAAGGTTCCTGGAGGCAAGAGAAAGAATGAAAAGTTTTCTTAATGACCCTTTCACTTTTTGATTCTATTATTATTATTATTATTATCAACCTTTTCTACTACTCAGCCACGTCCATTCTTCTCAGCCACTTAATTTTTTTTTTTTTTTAATAATAAGTGGTCCTTAATATAATAAGGAAAGCTAGGAATTCCAGAAATAAGATGCTTACCAAAATCCCAGGAATCGGCCTTGAACACTACATAATTTTGACAAATTCTAAGCTGCAATAACAGATCATATGCCCCTCCCATAGGTGTTGACTAAAGAAAAGGTTGATAAGAGAGTTGGCTAATTGGCTGATTGGTTAAAGGAAGAGATAAGCCGATGTGTGTGACCTGAGCAACCTCCCAATGGCAATGTCAAACTCAGGTCTTGAAGTAGGAGAAAGAGGGGTCAAAATGGTTCTTTACTACTTTTTCCTTTCTTGTCTACCTCCTTCACTTATCCTTGGCAATACCAACCCGGCTTATTCCTTAGCTTTCAGCACCACTATTTCCCTTGACTTTGGCCCTGATTTTAACCCTAATCAGTTTCATCACCTGTTCACTTGTTTCAGGCCTTGTCTTTGGCCCTCCCAGAAATCTCCATTAGAAAGGTTATCATTATGAATGTGAATAAACAGATAAGCCTATGACTGGAAGTGAAAAAACTTTCTTGCTGAGTATCTGCCAAAGATAAGTAAAGACACAAGTTTGAAAGGGGCCAAAGTCATATTTTAGATGGTTTGGAACATGTATAAAAATGATGTAATCACCCAAAGTTGAAATGCCCTTTCATGTCTCTGTTTAAACTGCATCCTTATAGTTTCTGAGAGCCACAATCTGATTTGCTAAATCTTTGTCACAGGTAAAAGCTTAACTCAAATGACAGGCCCTCCTTGAAGCCTCCTTTCACCTCTGTAGCTGCTCCTGAGCAGTATTAATTGTTCCTTCTTCCATCATCTTCAATATTTAATTCATAAACTTATTGTTGCATTTTCACATATTACCGTTCTTGAGCTCTGTGCATCTATATAATATCCCCGCAGTAGAGGCACTCTCCCAAAGGCAAGATTAAATCCTGTTTATCTTTATATCTGTGATGCCTAAGAGAGCACTGGACACATGGTAGGTGCTAAAGAGATCTTGCTCACTAAACTGAAATTTAGTTGAGGGTCAGCACTGTGGGTAGCAGACGCTGCCTATAGAGAGGTAACGCAGGACACAGTCGAAGGGCATGAGCTTTGGCTTCAGAGAAACCCAAGGTCAAAACCCAACTCTGCCAGCTACTAGCTATACAACCTTAGACAAATGTTACTTAACCTCTCCAAAACTATTTCTGCCCCTATAAAATGAAGGTAATCATCCCCACCTTGCTAGCCTGTAGTGAAAGTTAACTGAAAGGCCTGCAGAGTACGTGGTACATGATGAGTTGCAGCGACCATGGTAGCCACTCCACCCACATGCCTTTAGATGCCTCTTATTTGTTCTGAATGCTCACCCCTCAGTTTCTCTGTGCTTCAGTTGTTAAGACTGGTACCCACAATTTCTCTCAGAGGACCACCTTTAGGTTACTAGAGTAGCTTTGGTCCAAATACAAACACCCCAGAGATTTAATCCTCATGTCAGTGGCTGTGGCCAATGACTGACTGGTATATCAATGTAAGAGCCCAGCTCCCTTGTTCGTGGGTGAGACAAACTCTGAAGTATAACTTGTACTCCTGAGCTTCCTTGGGACCAGGGTAAGGCAAGAGTGTCACCTTTAAGCATGTCCTTATTTTATTTCTTCCCTGTTCCCTGTCAGTCTTCCTCTACTCTCCTTCTGTCTTCTCCCACAATCACTGACGTAATACATTACTTGACATGAATCCTTATCTCACCGTTTGCTTCTGGGAAACTGACCTAAGACATGAGTGCTCCCAAAACAGTAATTGTTGTTATAACCCACACTAGTTTAAAGAGTAATATACAAAATTGCCACCCTAAAAATATCTCCTTGTTGCCACCTTCCACCACTTTTCCAATCTTACTGTTACTACCTTTTACCTCCTCAACATGTTCAACTCAGGGGAAAAGAGACCCAGCAAGACTTATTTTTTTTCTTTTGATAAAACATATGTGCATTCATGTTCTTAACTGGGTAGCTGCCTCTTTACAGTTGATTTGCTCAACACTCAGCACCTTGAGGGTGATTAACAAAATGTGAAAAATAAAACAAAATTCTGTTCAGCAATGTCTGACAGGGATGAGAAGGATGCTTTCCGTGAAAATCTTGTCCAGGAGATCCAAGGTAATGGTTGAATCTATTCTGGAACTGGCAGATTCTGTCACGTCTTGAGGATATTTTCCACAATGGAATGGGTGATTCTGAGAGATAAATTCATTTCATAATGTACTGTTTTGCTGAGACCACTTTTCAGTCACAAGTCACAGAATTTTAAAGAACAATTACTAGGCTCTGTGAAGACTTTTTTTCTTCCACCAAACCAGGCCTGGGAATGCTATCCCTTAACTATGACATGATACCACTTAAGTTCAAATGCAGACTATGCTATTTACTAGATGTATGACTTTGGGCAAATTAATCTTCCTAAGCCTCAGATTCTTTATTGGCAAATCTAGAAAAATAACAGTATTTATAACATAAAGTATTGTGAATATTCAGTGAACTTAAAGCATGTAGACCAGTGCCTGGCTCAAAAGTAATGCATTCCAGAAGTTAGATTGTTTTTTTCTTTTTTTTTTGTAGTTACTCTTTTTCTTATTGTTTTAACACTTTTGTTCTCCTATTCTTCTAAATGAACTAAGAAAACAAACCTAATTTGATAAACCTGGATGTCGTTGTCAAGGCTGAGGGGCTAGCAATTAGAAGACAGAATGGACTCATTCTGTTTGGACTGACATATACAGAACTAGTAACCACTTGCAGAATTCATATGAAGCTATTTCATTAGTATGAATACTATTACCAAACAGTCATTTCCCCACTCTGGAGTGGAGTCCGTGGAAGACGGTATGTTCCCTATCACTGTAGACATTCAATCAGGTACCAAATGACCACCTTCTGGGATTACTATATATGTATACTTTAAGTTTATTAGTTCACTGAATATTCAGATGCTCCCTCTGCTTCTCAGTTTCCATGGCAGAATGTGAACTCCAAAACTTCCAAAACCAAAAATGCTCTAACTAGTCTAATGCTCTCTAGTTGTCACAAATCCAAATTCTTCTGGAACTATACTTGGTTCAACTGCAATCTAGACCAATTAAATTAATCAAGTGCAGCCAGGGATCAGGATTCCACTGTATGAATATCTTTTTCACACTAACCATTGAAGAGAATGGAAGGAGGAGATACAGTACCTCAGAAGGAAGACAGAAGGTCCTAGAAGTGGGAAGAAGACCATGAGGCACTTCAGGACAGACAAAATATGTCTTCACTACAGTTCAGAATAAATAAAAATTGGAACCAATTTCCTGTAACTTTCTTCTACCACTACAACTCAATTAATCCAGAGTCACACTATCTACCAGTGGATTCAAATCAGTTATTAATTTGAAAAATCAGTCTGAAACATTAAAAATTATGAAAATCATTCACTTATTTCTTCAAATTTACAATGAAGGATTTAGTCATATAAAGACATTTACCACATTTCATTGAATATAACACAACACTAATTATAAAACATGTCATTGTTTTATGTACTACTGAGAAAGGAAAAACATGCAAATGTAGTTATCAACTGTAAAAAGTATCCCAATTTCAGAGACACTAAATTGTGAAGATATGTGCATCTTAGAATTGATGAGATATTAAAAATTAGTTGGAACATCTTGTATGCTCTGACATAGGCTCTCCACTTTCCTCTTTTTAACAAATGAGGTTTGAGTCAGTTAGGCAAACATTTAGTGAACATAAAATAGGCCCTTTGATAGGCAGAGGGGGGATGCAGAAATGCTTAAGAAATCATCTCTGTCTTCCAGGAATTTATAGTGTGAGAGGAAATAGCCTTAGAAATAATTACAATAGAGATGTTCATGATCTAATAAGCATTCTTTATGGTTTTGAAATGCAGCAAGGTCCCTCCTAGCTTAGGGCCTTTTACATGTTATTCCTTCCGCCATGAATGCTTCCTTTCCTCTATCTGGCTAACTGCTATATATTTGATCTCTTGTCACTTCCACAGGGACACACACAAGAACCCTGTTACTAGTTTATAATGATATAGTCTTTTTCCTTCAAAGCTCCTATCCCCATTGTAACTGAAATTAATGTTCAAAATTTGAAAAATAAATTCTTATATTTGTTTTTGACTCCTTTCCTATATAGCTAAAGAGATTTTCTGATCATTTTCCATGAATACATAATTGTATATATTAACAGTATGCAAAGCAATTTTGGAAAAGTCCCTGTGAAAATTGAGAACAGTAGGCACTAAAGGGGTTCAGGCACAGGCAAGATCTCACCTGGTAAGCAGAATCAGGAAAGGTTTCATGGAGAAGCAGCATTTGGCCTAGGCTTTCAGCGGTCTCACAGGTAAATGCTGGTGGAAGGCACTGTAGGCAGAGATATTGAAATGACTCAGGGCCAGAAGAAGGAAAGATAAAGGCATCTTTGGGGAACAACAGTTAATCAAGTTTACGAATTGGAAAGGTAGATTGAGTCTAGATTAAGAGAAGAGCTGGATTTAACATTAAGCTAATAAAGTTTAAGCTTCAGACCCTTCACTTGCCGGGCCGCTTCTAAGGCTGGTTCTGCTCTAGGGACACAAGGGAGAAGAAGCAGCCTTAGTAGCCCACGGAGGCCTGGAATACTGCCCCAGCCTGGAGGTTATGTTCTTATGGTTTCCTGGGACTGCACTTCCAGCAGTACCTCCATATCTCCCTGCCCTCAAGCAAAAAGTGCCTATGGTGGAGTATCTGGAGTATCTGGACACCATCTTTGACTCTAAGAAGAAAAGTCTAAAAGAGATGCTGCTCTTTGAAATCCAGAAGGAGGCTGTTGGCAAAAGGATGGGCAGTAAGTACCTGAAGGGAAAGACCAGCTGCTGCTGGAGTGGCATCAAGAGAATGGGCTTCTCCAAGGCTTGCCCTAGGGTGAGAAGCACCTGTGAGAAAGATGATGCAGAGAAAGTTAGAGCTGCAACATTCCCAAGAGAGATTTCTGAAACAGAAAACTCATTTTTAAGCAATTAGAAACGAATGTCTATCAACCATGCTGGAAAAAAAAACTGAATTTTCTCTATAGAAAATTATAAAACTGTTGACATATGAAGAAATGATTAAAGAGTATGCAATCGAATATATAGAGAAAGATTATTATGGAGGTGTACTAGGCAGGAAATCAATAAGCCATTTTTCTGGATATTTTGATGATTGTGATATGATCTTTTTAAAAAATTTGTAATGGATTTCGTTTCACTTATCATTAAGGATAAGTGTTGACTTTTGTTCTCAAAACCTGCATGGGACCCAGGTTGAAAGTCTTGCCTGTCAGTCTCAAGGGCTGAGACTCTATTTGGTCAGGAATGGAAAAGCAGAGAATATGTCAGCTAATCAGTTTTCATGTTAGTCTGTATGAGAATGAACACAAATTCTTATATAGTGGTGTTGATAATTACTTGAAAATTAAATGCCTTCTTTATTTTTTTTTAAATTTTCCTTCTACTTTGAGATTCTGCTGCAGGAATTTATCTGCTGATTCTCCATTTTGAAACAGAAAGACTTGCCTGTAAAGTATCATTATTTTGCTCAGATCGAAGTTCCTTTCTTAATACCATGATGTTATTAATACATCACATCCATTTTATCCATATCACTTTTCCTGAGTTTAGCTACCAGCACAGATTAATAGTTGTCTTTGCATTATGCAGTGGAACTTAATTTTTATCTGAATGTTTAACAACATTGTAATGATTTTATCGCAATTAAGAATGATAAATGTTTCCCTTCCAGTCTCAAAATCAATATTCACAAAGTGTAGGAGATGGCAGGAATGTGTGAGTTAGTAGAACTGGGGGCTTTCAAGGAACTGAAGAAAGATCAAGAAAAGATGAAAGGCACTAGCACTAATTAAGCACCTACTATGTGCAGGACACTCTGATAGATATTTTACAAAACGGCTAACATTTACTACAAATTTATTCTGAGGTAAGCACTTTCCATACATTTCCTCAGTTGGTCTTCCTACTAATTCTATAAGGTCAATAATAGTATGTCTATTTCTATTCCTTTTTATGGATGAGGAATCTGAGTCTCAGAGATTTTAAGTAACTTGCCCGTATGATAGAAATGGTGAGTGGAAGACTCAGGCCTTCAATGCAGGTCTGTTCAATTCCAAAGTTCCATAAATTTAATACCCATTGTATTAGTTTTCTGTTGCTGCATAAGAAATTGCCACAAACTTATACTCATTTATTACCTCGTAGTTCTGTAGCTCAAAGTCTAGGTGTGCTCATCTGGATTATCTGCTTAGATTCTCACCAACTGAAGTCAAGGTGTCAGCTGGACTGGGCTATTATCTGGGGATTCTGGGGAAGAATTCACTTCCCAGCTGATTCAAGTTGCTGGTAGAATTCAGTTCTTGATGCTGTAAAACAAAGGTCCCCATTTCTTTATTAGCTGTCAGCCAGTCATCTGTTCTCAGCTTCTAGAGACCTCCCTCATTACTTGACACACAGGAACCTCCATCTTAAAGCCAGCAAGGGTGCACTGAAGTCTTCTTAAACTTGGAATCTTTTTGACTTCTTCTACTAGCTGGTGAGAACTCTCTGCTTTTAAATAACTCAAAGTTAACTGAGCAGCAAACTTCATTACATATGCAAAATCCTTCTGTGGTGTAGTGTCACATAATCATGGGTGTGATATCTCAACATATTTACATCCCTGGAGAACAGTGCAGAAAATCTTTAGGGAGAATCCCTTCCACACCCATACTATCTTCTGCAACACATATATGTTCTACCATTCAGTCCTTACCAAAACTTTGTCAAGAAGATATTAGTACTTACTCTAGAATGATGAGAAAAGCAGGACTCAGAGCCAGAGTGATCTGTGGGAAAGAGATTATAAGAAGGCTAAATCCACATTTCACACGATTACAGTCTTATACATTCTGTAGCACTTTCCGATTGCCTCTCCATCACCATCCCTCACTGGGTCATGCTCCAGCCAAAGGTGTCAAGATGTACCATAAACTCACCCGCAGTCCTTTGCAGTTAAACATAGTTCTCTCTGCCTAGAACTCTGCTTGGTTTCTGCTTAGCTAACTCTTACTTCTCCTTCAGTCTCATCTGAACCTCCCTTCCTTTGTGAAGCTCTCCCCATCCAACACTGGAGTAGAGGTCTCCCCTATACAAAAACATATTGTACTTACCCCATTATAATATCACTTATTGACCTTTATTATAACTTCTATCTGTTTATCTATTCCCACCCACTGATGTTGACATCTTTTGCATGGCTTTCAATGATTTCACTGTGGTTTAGAATTTTTAAACAAGTTAATATCTTGGATAAAAAATAAATAAAAAGCTAGCCCTTGAAACAAAGGTGCTAAAGGATTACAAAATGATAGCAAAGAACCTTGCCGATTCCTACAAAACTTCAAAAATCCTCATGAATGTCATGACTTTATAGTAGCTAATTATATGTACCTCTTCTTTCTCCCCAACCCTTTTAATATAATATTGACTAAGAACATATCTCTAAAAGAAAAGATACTTGACATACCAAGGATTCACAGATCATTTGTTTTTGCACTTCATGGCCTGAGTTTATTGACAAACCACAATAAAAATGGAAATGAACAAGAGAAATGATGAGAACTTATTTGCAAATGTGTGTCATCTTAATTAAAGCAAAATGCTGGAGAAAAATATTCAAATGGGAAAATATATTTAAATCCTAATTTAAAAGGTTGATTTCTTTTTAAAGTAATCATATTTCAAAAAGGTTATTATAAGTTTGAGGGATAAAAACTAAGAAAAAAGAAAAGAATATTTGAGAGACTTAAAGAAAAGAAAAGGCTAGACATCTAGAAGTAGAAAGGTTCAAATAACAAATTCTTCACAAGTAAGAACTGAGATTTTTCAGCTACCACAACAAGAAAACTATTCTGGCACCATCTGTACACATTTTTACAAAAACAAAAAAGATTTAAAAGAATTAGAAAATCATTAGAAAGCAGCCATCAATGTTTGAATCCTGAAATCTAGAGAAGAAATAAGGCCTGGATGTAAGTTGTTCAGGGGCAAGTAGATAGAAGAAAAAAAATTGGATTTCTAAAGATGTTTCTTCTCTTCTCTGGCCACTTCAAAATTGCTTTCAGTCAGTGTTCTCTAAAATCTCTCAAATGTCCCGTACAGAGGTAGCCCGATTACATTAGGTAAGGCCAGATTTGAGAAGTAACCTAAATTTCATGTGCAATAACTTGTACCAACCTTGCACAGAAGGAATTAAAATTTAGCAATTTCTGAGCTAATTTGACCCCTAAAAGCAGCTAAAACTGAAATAAAGTTTAAAATGAATTATTGATCTGGTTTTTCTCAAATTTTCACCAAAATATCAATGAAGATTCAGAAAAAGACAAAATCATAGAACCAAAAAACATACTATTGGATATACAAAATCAGAATCTGGGATATTTTGACACTACATTCAAGGCCCATAGAGTATGACTGAGATAAATCTACATGTCTTGCTTCCTAAACCTACATAAAGAGAAATGCACTATCTCCTTGTCTCAGTTTGACTTCCTTAATTGCAACAAAACCTTGTTAACTTAATGCAAAAGAAATTTGTCAGAAGTACTTTTGAGGTTAACAGAATCAATGGAAGATTGGAAAACCAGCCTTGAAAATGGTCAGGGCCCAAGATAGCACCAGATAATAAAAAAGATACCTGCCAATAAGCAGGAACCACTGTAAGCGTCGTGAAAGGAGAAGTGGAGGTCCCAGACATCTTCATTCACTTTCTCCTCCTTCTGCTCCAGTAAGGAAACAGCTCATTATCTGGTTTGAAAGTTGTACCTCTATCTAGGTTAAGAACGAATGGAGCCCCTGACTATAATCCCATTAGATGGTGTCCCATTGAAAAAGAGACTAAAACCCAAAACTCTTTTCCACAGCCTATGGGGTATAAATGACCTAGTCCCAGCTGCCTCCCCACCCTGTTCTCTCTTCTCTCTTCCTCCCCCACTATACTACAATCTTATGTCCCTCTTGTAATCCCTCCCCCAGAATTCTTGTATTTACTGGTCCCTCTGCCAAGAAAGCTCTTCTCCCCAACACATCCCCTAGTTCATTCCATGTCTACCTCCCTTGTATCACTTAAGTTTCAGCTCCAGTGACACCTGCTAGAAAGACCCATCTCCTCTTTTTCCACTTTCATTCCCACATTTTCCTATTTCATTTTTTATGGCAATCACTGATCTTGACAATTATTTCTTTGCTAACTTTATTATCTGTCAGGCCCCCCTTTGCATTTCTGCAATGAGGGTAGAGACCATATCTATTCTCCCCAATTATATCTGTATCTCTTGCTTAGTATTTAGACAGTGTGAAATCAGCAAAAATTTAAACAAATGCAGGAACCAATATTGCAGCACTTACTACATTTCTCAGAATTAATGATGGATCTATTTCTCATGATGAACTGTGAGATCATCCAAGGTAAGAACTGAGTCTTCCTCTTGGCTATGCCCTGGTGCCCAGCACAATGCCTGGTTTAAAATAAGGTCCTCAACAAATGTTTATTGATGTGAATTCTACTTAGCTTTGGGCTCTTTCTTTATGAACTGTTAGGCAGGCAGGCTGTACCTAGAGAAAGCTATTTTCTAAAAAGATTTCAAATCAGATTTCATAAGATGATAATAGCAAGAATAAAAAGTCCTTTCCATGAAAGCTCTGAAAACAGTACAAACATTCTCAAACATTTATTGTCCTGAAATTTCTTTTACCTAGTGTCTTTCTCCAACAGCATGAATTAATGTGACTGGGACGTTCATCCCAACTGTCAACAAACTAGCCAGGGGCTCAGAACAAGAGACTCCTCCTGGATCATCCAGCCTGATGAAGGGCAAGACAATGAAAGCACCACCAAAATAAATTCTCCAAGGAAACTGAACAAATATCTCTCCTGGTAATAAATAAATAGTTCAGCTGGGGAATTATAATTGTGTGTATAATGCAGCTCAGATATAAGGTATAATTACACTCTAGAATCCATACAGTAATAAAAAGCTCCAGTCAGGAAAAACAATGCTTGTTTGCCATGGTTTGACAGGCAAGCAACAAACAAGAACCACTTTTTCACCTTTTATTCAATAAAATCAGCATATTAAATATTCAGACTGAGAGTGTCTCCATTAAGCAATTCACTTATACCTCTCCTCCTTCCTCCCTCCCCACCTCTTCTTGTTTTGTTTTCATCAAGTCAGGGAGGAAAAAAATAAAACCAAATCCATGATGTGATTTTTAATGAGGCTGCTGCTCAGAGGTTCTGCTGCATCCAGGAGCCTCCTCTCCAGGCCACAAGGGTTCAGGGATCAGGGTGGGGTGGGGGGCAGTTTGGGAAGGACCCCAGACAGCAGTCAGACAATCATTTTCAATCAAGGATAATGAGTTGGCAGGGGAGGGGATGTAGAGAATGTGAGAGAAGGAAACAGCTTCTCCTACACCACACACCAATAAGAAAAGGCACCTGGCCTGAAAAATGTTTAACCAGATGCTAGGAGTTGTGAACTGTGCCTAATGAAACAGCTGACACCATAACACACAGTAAAAGAGCCAGGCCAAAGGAGAGAAAGGTTAAAAGGCTGGGGAACTAGATTAGAATGATTTGGAGAAACTGGCATACCTGGTGAATACAACTGACTAATCTCTAAAAGACATTGAGAGAGGATTCAAGTACTTTCTTGCACAACCAAATTGCTGTGTGCCCCCCTTTTTTTTCTCCCATTTGGAAAAAGGTTTGAGCTTCTCCATTCTAATCTGCCTCAGGAGGGAGAAGGGAATCTGGAAATGTCAGTTTCTCCAGAGTGAAGGGAAAAAATGATCATGCTTCTGCTCAGCCCTGGCAGCAGCAACAAGCTTTAACCCCAACTCTGTCTATGATGTTGACAGACAGAAGTGAAGGACATCTAGCAGACCTTGGGAGGTCAATCTGCTCTAGCATAAGAGGTAGTGAGGTCACAGGTAATGAGCTACAGTGAGGCAGAATGCAAATTGCAAATTTATGAAGTTGTTTCTGCTCAGTGAGCAGATTCCAGATAAGTTGAGTGTTAATAAGGCAGGCAAGTTTTCAGCTGTGCCAGCTGTTGGGAAGATGTTGGCATGCTCTTAACCTGGTATTTATTGGATGCTACTCATTGTTGTGACAGCACACATGAGTACATAAGTATGTTTATTCACAACATGCATAATCACCCTGTCACAACACAGATGCAAATCAGCGGCCTGTCTCCAGAGCAGAAGGGTGTGTCTAAAACCCTGAGCCCTTAAGGAAAACTTTCTGAAAGAGCTCCCTTTCATTAAAAGTAATTGATCCTCGCAGGCTGCCCTGGCATGGACTTTGACTTCCGTGAGGAGGAAGAGACACAGAGAGAACCTGGGTTCTGTTCTTATGCAGAGCAGAGCCTCATTAGGAATTCCTCTGGAACAAGTTGGGTAATTTGGTTGTAGTGTCCTGAAAATTTGGGAGGATAAAACTGAATGGTTATTACATGTGCTTACAGGGTTTAAGAAACTGTAGTGATCTCTGCATGCCCTGTGCAAATTGGTGGCAATGGGGAAACCAGGAAGCTCTGTGACAAAGTGAGCTTCTTTGAATTCACTTGAATATGTATGTAAGCTACTGGAGTTTCTGTCATATGAAACAAAATGGCCCTTTACACACACTTACAGGACAACAGGAAAACTGGCTATGGAGGAGACTGGGAAAGCCATAAGAATTTTGAAATGGGAAAAAAAAACTATATTGAGGATCACTTATGACTAGGCAGAAAGAAGTGGACACCAGCATTTGGCACAAACTGGGTGCCGATTATTTTATGCACACTCCCCCATGTAAACCACTGGCCACCCCACTTTACAGAGAAGGAAACAGAGCCTTGGAGAGGTTAAGAGGCATCAAAGTCCCAGCAATTAGGAAAGGGACAACACCGAGTCTCAGCCACAGCTGTGGCTGACTGACTGCCAAGCCTGTGCTCCTCAGAGTGGTGGCTCCAAACTATCTCAGGTCAAGAAGGGATTTATTGAAGAGCCAGACTGGAATCCTAGACCTAAAGTGTGCTGAGTTTGAGAAGCCAGAAATAAATTTAGACTAAACAACAGTACTAGGGAAAGCTTCCTTGAAGTTGAATTCATGATATAAATTCCATGAGGGTTGACTAGCAACTGAAGTCCAAAGACTGACTCTGTAAGTCCCATCTGATAGCTACAGTCTGAATGTTTTATAGCCATATGTCCACCTGGTTGTGGTCACATCTTTTATGAAAATAATATGACCTGGATACGACCCCCCCACCTCAGCACCAGCTAAGGGGCCATCCATTCTCTGGTGTCCTTCCTGAGCAGCAGCCCCTGCACACAATTTCTCTTTCGTTTTTTCCACTCCCTCTTTGCCTTCCGATGTTTCTTTATCCTGATATTTTTAGGTTTCCAAAGGGTCACTTAATATTTCATACTCCCCTGTACTATTTGACATAGGTGGGGGCTGCTGGAATTTCAAAACCTGACCCCAAAGAAATGAATCTCTGTTAGTGAAACAAAGTATGGTGGGGTGCAGCTCCATGCTGTGGAAAGATGGGTGGATATAAGTTCTAGGCTTGGCTCTCCTGCTATTATACTGTGTGGCTTTGGGCAAGTCACTTAATTTCTTTGGGCTTCCATCTCATCCACAAAATAAAGAGACTGAACTATAACTGTGTAGTTTTTAACCATGAGCACTGTTCTCCCAGGGGGCATACAGACATGTAAACTGAATGGTTGGCATTTTGGGTTGTCACAGTGACTAGGGGGCACCTATCCTGCCTCCTGTTAAGAAACACTCGATCCCCTGTAGGGTCCTTCTCTGTTCTGACATTCTGTTGACATACTGTTTGACAGCAATGCCTTGGTCAGATTCCTCTCAAATCTTCTCATGTAAGCATCCAAAGGCAAGGCTTTTATTGTCTGATATGGTCTAAAATCAGGATGGGTCATTTTGAATCACACACTGGTCCATAGTACACCCAGGACACAATCAGCTCAGAAATCCAGCAAGCAACACTTTTGCAAATCATTATTGCTGCTTACAAGAGATTAGCGTTTTTCTCAATAATTACCTCTCTGACTCCTCATTTTCCTGATGTATTTTCTGTGCATCCTTTTGTGTTTATAAACTGCTTTCTTCAAATGTTTGGAATCATTTTAAATGGCAGAAAGGTCTTTTGGGTTTTTTCAGAAGAAAACAAGGCAGATGCTCAAATGTCGGTGCCCTGCACATTTTAGGACTTTCTGAGCTCACAGTTCCTGTCATGCCAAGTGCATTCTACAGAAAAGAGAGAGAGTGTGTGCTACAAAACAGGCTGAGCAGACACATACATTCCAGTCAACTCCAGGCACATTTATTCAGCAAACTTCCTCCTAGCTTCTTTACTTACTGCCACCAGTGACTCCAAATTAATGATCTAGCCAAAATCTTACACACTCTTGGAATCATAATTATGTTAATCTCTTTCTCAGAGCCTTCTTTTGATTCTTTGTATTTACATAAATTTTCAACTTTTTTTTCCTTTCACTCAATCCCTTTCATTTCCCAGTCCTCTTGGTGTTGGCATTCTTACTCTTGTATATTTCTGCCCAGCTGGTTCCTCCTTTTTTCTTCTCTGGGTTTCTCCCTTCAACTATTATGTGTCCTAAATCGAGAATAATATTTCTGCAAAACTCCTATCATCTACCCATTTTCAGGAGCCCCTAGGGAGTAAACACTCACCTCAGGAGCCTACACTGCACTCATACCGGCATCCTGATTTATGTGAGCCTATCTAGAAGACTGAGAAGGTAAACCTTCCTGGCAGAAGTCTACTGGAAAGAGTTTTCTAAAGGAAGAGGGAATGAAGGTCACAATTAGGGATGTGGTAGCAATCTGCCCACATTGTCTTCTGGCCCTGCTTTTAATACAAATGCTTCTTGCCAGAGGGAAAAATAAACAATCAGTGGCTGTATAATCTCTGTCTGAAATAAGTGTTCTAGGCATCAGCACCAATTTCCAGTGCATAAGAGAAACCCGGCAGACCAAACAAGAACCTGGACTAGCCTCCGTCTGGCCCAGAGGAGAAAATAATAGAGAACACGATCCAATAGTGCAGCAGGGTATTTGGGAACACGTGGGACTCTGGGCAACTCCAGGAACAATACCAGATCAATAGCGTCAGTGGAGAGTGACTGGACTGGGCCCTTTAGCTAAAATCCCAAATGGGGTGACCTAGAGCAGGGGTTCCCAACCCCCAGGCTGTGGGCCATACTGGTCTGTGGCCTGTTAGAACTGGGAGGCACAGTGGGAGGTGAGCAGCAGAGGAGCGAAGCGAAGCTTCATCTGTATTTGCAGCTACTCCTCAGTGCTAGCATCACTGCCTCAGCTCTACCTCAGATCATCAGGCATTCTCATAAAAGCACTGATCCCTGGTGCCAAAAAGGTTGAAGACCACTGGCCTAGAGCGTAAATACTTGTTATCCTCATACTAGACCTTTGAGAATTAGAGGCCACTTAGGGTCTGTCAGGCGTCATTCCAGAAAAGAGAGTTTCCGTTTGGGAGGACGACATCTAAACTCTACCCCACAGTCTCTCTCTCTCTCTCTCTCTCTAAATGGCTTCAGAAAGGATTCCTCAACTTCCATTAAACATTCATTAAAGTGTTTTGAAAATGTATCAGAAAACTCTCCCTTTAACTCAAATCTTCATGTTGTACTCCCAGTCCATTTATAAAGGGCCCTTTACTTGCTCAATAATAACTTTTTATATTCTGCCTAATGCCACAACTTTCTCCTTTCTCTAAAGGGCCTTCCATTTACCATTTATCTCTTATGCTTTCACATCCTTCGGTATGAAAGATAAAATGGTATCACTGATATATACACTATCTACCTACAGGAAGGAATCACAGCACCCAAAAGGCAGTGTCACCTGAAGTAGAAATAGGAATGGGGTGAGGTTGAAGTGCCATTATGAAAATTAAGTTTGAATTGGGTGTTGATGTTCCACTTTGGGTTAGCCAATTTAGGCTTATTTGTTTAGCTGAAGAATTTTAGAAAAATTAGACTGACTCACCATTACCTCCAGCAATGCTTTAACTGAGCAATCATAATTATAAACTCTAAAAATGACTCATTTAAGTCATTTTTTAAATGACTTCACTTAAAATCATTATTCATTCATGGTCCTTGCCAACAGAGGAATCTATCTACATTCATAGGGGCCCTGCAAACAGCTTGAACATGCTCCATAATCAGTCAACCAATTCCATCCCAGAATAAATCTAATGGTTAAAAAAAAAAAAGTCTCCCTAACCTTGAGTTCAAATACACTTCCTCAAAACTTCTACCACTGAACTTAGCTCCCCTGAAACAATATTAATACATACAGTAGTCCCCACCCCCCCACCCTCCACTTATCTACAGGGGATACATTCCAAGACCTCCAGTAGACACTGAAACCCCAGATAGTACCAAACCCTATATATATTCTGTTCTTCTATGCATGCATACATTTTCACTTAAAGGAAGCACATTAATACATCTCTTTGGCATATCCAAATTGCCAACATCACTACTCTTGTGCTTTGGGGCCATTAGTAAGTAAAATAAGGCTTACTTGAATACAAGCACTGTGATGTGACAACTTATTTGAGAACTGAGATGGCTGCAAAGTGACTAAGGAGCAGTGAATGTATACAGCATGGAGATTCTGGACAAAAAGGGATGACTCACATACCAGGTGAGATAGCATGAGATTTGATCACACTATTCAGAACAGTACACAATTTAAAACTATGAATTATTTATTTCTGGAATTTTGCACTTAATATTTTTGGGCCAAGATCGACCACAAGTAACTGAAACAACAGAAAGTAAAAACCACAGACAAAAAGTGGACTACCATATATATCCTCTGCCTCCCAAAACTTGTAGATATTATTTCTCAGCCAATCCAATCAAACACTGCATCATTTGTGATGCCATTCTTTAGTATTAGTACATATAAAGTTATCATAAAAACTTAGATATGAAAAAGTTATTTCCAAAATAGGAAACACAAATAACCAAGAATCATACAAAAAAGATGTTCAACTTCATGACTAAGAAAAAATGCAAATTAAAAAAAATCAAAATATTATTTCACACTGATCAAACTGGCAAATTTAAAAGTCTCATGATAGAAGTGTTTGCATGATGGAGAAATGGGAACTCACACTGCTAGTCAGAGTACAAATGGGTTTAGCCACGTTGGAGAGAAATTGGGAAATATTTAGTAATATACCAGATGCACATACCCTACAACCCAGAATTTCGACTTCTATGAGGTTTATTACAGAAATCTGCACACGAGCTCAAAGGAAGTTTTGTCCATGAGTAATCAGAACATTATTTGTAATAGCAGCAATAAAGGTGGGAAATGGGGAGAAGCAAGTTTTTTCAAGAGAAGAATGGTTAAACGCGTACAACTCTGCAAGAGAATACTAGATAGCATTTAAATGAATAGAAAATGAACAAATTTTTAAAATATAATGTTAAATGAAAAAGTTGTAGAAGGATTTGTACATTATTTCTAATATATTATTTATATATTTTTAAATACACAAAACAATGTTAAGCATTATTTGTAGACAAATATATCTAAATGTAGGTAAAAAATGAGAAAAAATATCTAAAAATGTCTCTGAAATATTTTATATCCTTAAGAAAACACTAACACAAATATGGCAAAATAGTAACATCACTGAATTTAAAGGTAGTTATCTAATGTATTTTTCTATTCTCAGTACATTTGAAATATTTCCTATTTTTAACATGCATAAATTTGATAAATACAAAAAGTATAGTCAATAAATAAATAAATCTATAATAGCATTACCCAAAAGATAACACTGTTGATATTTTGTTTTATTTTCTCCCGAATTTTTTTACATTTTGTTTTAAACGATTTTAGGCTTTCAGAAGAGCCATAAAACAGTATGAAGTATTCACGTATACCTTAATGTTCACAATTTATATAATCTTAATGCAACTATCAAATTAGGAAATTAACACTGGCATAATAGCATCAGTGAAACTATAGACCTTACTTGAATTTCATCAGTTTAATCTCTGTTGCCCTTTCTCTGTTTTAGGATCTAACACTGCATTTATTATGGTATTTCCTTAGTCTCCTACAATCTATGACAGTTCCTCAATCCTTACTATCTTTCATGGCCTTCACACTTCTGATCAGAATGTCTCTCAGCTTGGGTTTGCCTAGTGTTTCCTAATGATTAGACTGAGGTTATGCATTTTTGTTGTTGTTGTTGTTGTTGTTGTTGTTGTTGTTTTATTACAGAGTGATGCTGTGTTCTCAGTGCATCATTTTAGGGGGTGCATGATATTTCTTATTACTGGTGATATTTCTCTTGGACTTAGTTCAGGTGGTATCTCCTCAATTTCTTCACTGTAAAATTACTATTTTCCACTTTGGAGATGATATACTGGGTGAGATACTATGAGACGGCTGATATCCTGTTTCCTATCAAACTTTTGCCCAATGATACTAACATCCATCAGTGGATTTTGCCTGCAACAGTTTTAACTGTTGTTTCTGCCTAATGGTCATTTCTCCCTCATTCCTTCTGTATTTGTTAATTAGAAGTCTTCTGTAAGGAAGAGCTATCACTTCTCCCACATTTATGTACATACTCAATTATAAATTTAGATGAACATGACTCAATGATATTTATCCTATGGGTTATATAATGTTAAAAAACAAAATCAAACTGAGTAAATGTGAAGCTCTAATTGGCTTTATCAAAGGATTCATGAATCAGGCAGCATCCCATCGAGCAGCTTAAGGGTTTGTAAAAATTAGATTTTTATAGGAAGAAGGGTGGGATAAGGGACCTACAACAAAAGAAAGGATTATTTGGGGGCTGAAACATCTTTTGGGGGGGGGGAGAGAACAGCAAGAGTTTTCATCATGTATATTGCCTCTTCTTTCTATGGAAGATGGAAAGGGTCCACATGGCAGATTATCTCATTGGTGTTGGACAGAAAATTCCAGACTGGTTGATTATGTTTCATCTACTACTTGCAGGACTTCAATTTTTGCATTGAGATATTATAAGACTCTGGATCGTATTTAAAACCTCTTTTAGTCAGCTTTCTCCAGCACTGCTCTGGCAGGGGCAAGGGTTCGTCCCAACTTTTCATTTTCTGGTGGAGTTAGAAGCCCAGGCACCCCACTCAGCCTTTATTCACACTTGGGTAGATGGGCTCCTCATTATCTGTGGGCAGGGTGAGAATTCTGGCCACCACTAGGCCTCTGCTTAACTGACGCTGTCTGGGCAGGGTAGGAGTGCTGCTTCTGCCACCCACGTTGTGTTTAGTGGGAAGAAAAGGAAGAAGTACATCTACTTCATCTTCCCAAAGTCATGATATCTGCTTTTAAAATTTACTATTTCTAGAAAAGAGCTCATAAAATGTAATTATTGGAGCAAGGGGTAAGAATGTTTTAAATGCTCTTGCTATATGTTTCCAAATTATTTTTCAGAAATTTTTATTAAATTTATATGTAATATGGAATGCCTTCTGTTATACCATGTCTTCTTTAGTATTCTATATTACCATTTTTTTAAGTCTTCCCTAATTTGATGGACAAAATGTAGTATTTCATAATTGTTCTAAGGTAGAGTTTTTAGTAATTAATAGAGAACATATTTTTCCTAAATATTTTTTTATTATGGCAACATTGGTTAATGAAGTCCAGTAAGTTTCAAGGGTACAATTCAACAGTAAATCATATATATTTTGCATTATATGTTCACTGCCCATAGTTAGATTTATTTCTGTCACCACATATTTGACCTCTTTTACCCCATCGATTTCCCTCCTTCCCCTCCCTCCCACCCTCTGGTAACCACTAGTCTATTGTCCATGTCCATGAGTCTGTTTGTTTGTCATGTTTGTTTGTTGCTTTTAGGTTTATATTCCACATATGAGTGATATCATGTGGTTTTCAACTTTTTCTATCTGGCTTATTTTGCTTAGCATGATTATCTCGAGGTCCATCCATGTTGTTGCAAATGGCAGTATTTCATCTCTTCATATGGCTGAGTAATATTCCACTGAATATATCACACACATTTTTTTTATCCTTTCATTTTTTGAGTTCTAAAATTTCTCTTTTCTTTTTATAAGTTCTTCATATATTTAAATATTAATTTTTCTATAATAGTTATTGAAATTTGTAGTGAGCCTTTCAATTCTCTATACTATATTTTTGGTGTACATACAATTTAAAATTTTGTCTAGTTAATTTTATTAATACTTTCCTATTTTTATTTCAAGTTCCTTTTTTATTAGATACACAATTTAGTAATCCATCTCATATTTATTTTAGCGCAAGGTATATGAGGTTAGATACATACGGATCACTAATTTTCCTACAACCATTTTTAGAAACTCTTATGTGATCACAACTAAGTGCCATTAAAGGGCATTGAATTCTGGGTTGACATGCAATATCCTCAAATTCTTGGGCTGATAGAGAGGTCAGCACCATTTGGCTTATGGCTACTGCTATGGTCTGAATGTTTGTGTTTTCCCAAAATCCACGTTAAATCCTAACCTCCAAGGTGATGCTATAATGGAGGCAGCACCTTTGGGAGGTAATTAGGTCATGAAGGCAGAGCCCTTATGATTGGGATTAGTACCCTTATAAAAGAGACTCCAGAGAGATTGCTTGTTCTTCTACCATATGAGGTTACAGTGAGAAGACAGCCATCAGTCAGGAAGTGGGCTCTTAACAGACATCAAATTTGCCAGAACTTGATCCTGGACTTCCTAGCTTCCAGAACTGTGAGAAATAAATATGTGTTGTTTATAAGCTACCCAGTCTCATGTTTTTTCATAGTGACCTACACAGACTAAGACAACCATAGAACATGGAAGCAATATGATTTCTGCATACTTTGAGGAGTTGAAATGATGGTACTGACAAGGCCAAAGTGAACCCTCCAGGGTCTAATCAGTGTCAACAGTGACAATACCCAGAAGGAAGTCCTCCCTGAGGACTCTTACAGCCCCGTGAAGTGGGATTCCTGATATTCTCAGAGCATTTCATACATTTGGTGGGACCCAATGTAGGTCCATATGGAAGACAAGACTAAAACATACTCTTACTAACCTGTGCTTTAGAAAAAAGTAGATGTGCTCTGGAAATAAAAAAAAAAAAAAAAAAAAACTTGGAGTCCATAACCTTGTGATTTCTTTACAGACTCTAAAGTCCTCTCCTAAAGTATATGTGTTTTGAACTATTTTTTTTAAGGAATAGAAAAAAAGAACAGTTCAAAACATATCCTTCAAGAGAGAACTTATTTTATACAAGTAGATGTGCTAAGGTAGAGAAATTAACATGTTGGTATAGCTGTCCCCCCTTATGCATGGTTTCACTTTCCATGGTTTCAGTTACCCGTGGTCAACTGTGGGCTGAAAATATTAAATGGAAAATTCTAGAAATAAACAACTCCTAAGTTTTAAATTACATGCTGTTCTGAATAGTGTGATGAGATCTCACACCATCCAGCTCTGTCTGTCCAGGGACATGAATCTTCCCTTTGTCCAGTTATCTCCAGGCTGTACATACTACCCACCCATTACTCACTTAGTAGCCATCTCAGTTATCAAATCAACTATCAAGGTATCTCAGTGCTTGTGTTCAAGTAGCCCTTATTAACTTAATAATGGCTGCAAAGAACAAGAGTAGTGATGCTGGCAATTAGAATATGCCAAAGAGAAATCATAAAATGCTTCTTGCAAGAGAAATAGTAAATACAGTACAATAAGATATTTTGAGAGAGAAACTATATTCACACAACTTTTATTACTATATGTTGTTATAATTATTCTATTTTATTATTAGTTATTGCTGTTAATCTATTACTATGTTTAATTTATAAATTAAACTTTATCACAGATATGTATTTACAAGAAATAACATAGCACGTATAGGGTTTAGTACTACCCAAAGTTTCAGGCAACTACTAGGGTATCTTGGAACATATTCCCCACAGATGAAAGGGGTCCACTGTAGTCACAGCTTTCCCCTTTGCCAACTTAATTAGCTTTTTCTCCCAGCACACTCTCTGTATAAAAAGAGCCAAAACTGCTTAGAATGGTTATCACAAGAAATGCAATCGGGAGAATAATTATAATTACCAAGGCAGTTGTGTGCACAAAAGAGAAGAGGGGATATGGAATAAAAGGGTAGATGGAGAGTTTGGTGCTTTAAAAAGTAAAAGACTCCACATTTAGAGGATTAGAAAATAAAACAAAACATTAGAAAATAGAAATTGTCAAGGATTCTTCATGTTTAAGAAAGATATTGAATAAATATCAAAATCTTGACTTTAAAAATGCAGAACTATCCTGGGACCAGAGGTACACTACTGGGATCACCTAGTAATATTGAGATCACAACTTTATAAATATTGCATATTCATTAAACCAACCATGTCTCCAGAGGGTTTTTTTGTTGTCATTGTTTGTTTGTTTTTTTTGTGGGGTGGGAGAAGCGGGGTTGGGAGGGAGATGGGGAGATGATATTTCTCTAAGAATTCAGAGGATTAGAAAAATTTACAAGCCATCCCCATTAAACCATTAACTTCTTGACATCAGGGACTCTGCCTTATTTTTTTTTTTTCAGCTTTATTGAGATATAACTGACATGTAACATTGTGTAGGTTTAAGGTGTAAAAAGTGAGGTTTGGATACACAGATACCAGGAACCTGTCCTATTGATAACTACATTTCTAGTCCCTCACACATAGTCTTAATCCCTGCTACACAGTGGGTGTTTAACAAATGTTTGGTGAATGAATGCCATATGAATTTATGTGCTTAGCTCCAGGCTAAATTTATCTGAATGGTTTCTGAAAATCAGATCAGTTCATTCTTTCTGGATGACAAAATCAACTCTACAAGACTGTCTTTCTGGAAGAAACTGATAGCATGGGGGCTGCAAGAAATTCTGCATGCAGTTCAACCACTGCAGTTCAGACTAGATAGCAATCATGATCATCCCTGATTTCCAGAGAAGAAAAGAAAAGGAATCTCCAGATAGGAGCCAATTTAGAGATCTGAGATTAAAACAGGTTAAGACTTTCAAATAACAGATTTTGAATAATCCTAGGAAAACAGATTTCACAATTGCCTAAGAAACTTCCAAATGTCCAAAGATTAGATAGATGAAAGCCTCGCCCACAGGAGTAAACTGAATACAATCAAAAGGCTTAAGGATAGAGACAGGGTTAACTTATGTAGTTTATGTTCCTATCAATGTGATTAATTTTATATATACCCAAAGGAAAGTTTGTGTGTATTGCCTCAAGATAATTCTCCAGTTCACTATAGATATAATAATTAATAAAGCACTATACTTTGCTAAGAGGAGTTAGAGAATTATTCACATATAATTCAATAAATAAAAAATCTTCAGGAAAATTGGTGCCAGGATAATTAAAGCCCATCATCCACATAAAAGGTCTTTAATCTTTGCACCTCTGTCTAAGATGAAGCTTGTTTTGCTGAACCATTATAGGCTAGCTAAGAAAGGAAAGGAGTAGGGAAAGGAAAGAGAAGGAAAGGGAAGAAAGGGGAACAAGTAGGAGAACAGAGGAGGGGAAGGACGGGTATTAAGGAGTAGAAAAAAGATGAAGACAACCATTTCTGGCATTATTGCAAATTAAAGACTCTGAATAACTACTCTTGATAGAAGCAACTAAACATTGGATAAAAGTATAGAGAGAAATGAATTTTTAAACATACTGTTGAAGGGACACAAAAAGAAGCCACAAAGACTAAAATTTTAAGTAAAGTCAAGAACCCTGAAAAACAAGTAAGCCCCAGAACTAGATTTTTCCTTGAAGCCTTCCCTTGGACCCTAAAGGCCCTAAGCCTCTGCATCATCAACTACATGAGTAGTGGGTGTGGAGAACATGGGATGAAACCTCAAGCCCCCAAAAGTGCTCCATAAGGAAAAGGATGAACAAGAAACTGACCCTGCCACACAAAAGTGGACGACAACATGGGTTACCACCACTCTCAATTCTGGCACTGGAGAGAGGCAAAGAAATATTACCTGATAATTTTGTTTAGCAACAAGCCGGCCCTCAGAGGGGTGGGGGTTAGTCTATGTTCATCTTATCTGAAAAACCTTACTCAGAGAATTTGATTTAAAGCAATTCCAGGTTGGTAGACATCCTAGACCCCTGAGTGAACAAACTACAATCCTCTCTGGAAGAATGCAATTTTCAACTCAACCCTAAAAGAGTTCTTACAGAAAAATTCCAAGACAAATAACAAGCTCACACTTAGATAGAAACACACACACACACACACACACACACACACACACACACACACACACACGACAAGTCTTCTTGAAGACCAGCAGAAACAAGAAAGAATCTGTCCACAAACATACCGACAAACACTTCAGATATAATACAGACAAAGAACATAAAATACTTATATTTATTAAGTACTTAGAAATAAAAGAGAAGCTTGAAAACACAAGCAGGAAAACAACCAATTAGACTTGAAAAATCCACTAAGTAGGGACAAATTAAACAGATTAGAAATCACCAAAGAGTGAACAATTTTATAACTCAGGGTAAAGGAGGCTTTCTCAAACAAGGCAATAAAAATACAAAACCATAAAGAATATAATAATAAAATCCTGCCCTTCTATATGCACATCCTATATGCCAGGCACCACTATTAGCGCTTTACATGTATTGTTTCATTTAATCCTCCCAGTAACCCACTGAAGTAGACATTATTATTATCCTCATTTCACAAATGAGGAAACTGAAGCACTAGGACATTAAGTTACTTGCCCAAAGTCATATGACTAGCAAGTGCCAGCTGTTCCCAGAGCTGAACATGATTGGAAGAAATACAGTAAAATACAGTGTATTGGGGTCCTTGTTAGCACTATAGTTACAAGTTTGATTAGGGAGAAGACTGACACTATTGATTAAAATGGAATCTTTGTATTATCTATGAATATTATCCAGGGCTCTGAAGAACAGCCATTTTGCAACTTGGCAGTCTGCATCCATCTGAAATAAATTACAGATGGTACATTTGTCCTCGTGAATTATCAGTTATACTCAGGTGCATTTATGTCCTAAAAATAAATATATAGTCTCAGAACCACACACATCCCAGCAAGTGACACAGATCTACACACCAACATCAGCAGCTTTGTGAGGAAAGCTTATCCTTCTCATCAATTTTTTTCTTGGTGCCAACAGAGATTCGCAAGCAATAGTCGGCAGCGGTACTATCAAAATGTACTTTTAAGCTCATTGTACTGTTTTGACAAACTAAACGATTAATTAACAGCAATCTAGCAAACAAATCTCTACTTACAGCTTAGAGTGAAACACACAGATCGTCATAACCATTCTATAGTCACCATTACTGAGGAAGAATACTGCCTAATTAATTAAAATTGATCACAAAGATTAGATTCAAATACTACTAGCAGGGCAGAAGCAGCCCAAACCAAGGAAATAAATCAGAAAACTATTCTCTGAATCCATAACGAATTAACAAGCTTTAGAGATAAACAGATTTGTTTTAATTGTAGTTTTTAAAAAATAATTTAAGAACATTTGGAGGCCTTTGCAGAGAGAATGCAGAATGTGGGGAGGGGTAGAGCCAAAATTAGGGAAGCACTGACTCAAGTGAACACTGACTTTCTCATCTCTGAGTCTGTATAAAAAATCTGGAAGGTGCCCACCAAGGTAGGGGTTAGGCACACAATGTGCGTACATCATGCTGCAGAGGTGGCCTGACGATTACATTCTCCCTGACACAAAAACATGTCATTGCAAGCTGAAAGATTCCCTCGCTTTCTCCTGTCAGCTCTCATATACTTTTTCTTCCCAACATTCATTTTTTTCTCTCCACCTACAGAGGCCCCTTTCCTAACCACAGCATGTGTAATAGAGTGACCCCCACCTCAAATACCCATTCCCCAGCCCCACTACAGTGCTTGAGAGGCCCTGAGACACAAATCAGGCCCATCAAAGGCCTTCTAAAAGATTATAAAAACCAGAGCTTGGAGTGAAGTCCCATCTCATATTCAACCCCCTTTCTTCTTTGGTTGCCAGGTTTCGAAGACATAAACATCATGACTAATGCAGACAGTAAAGCTTGGGAGTAGGGTCCCTAGTTCCAGTTGGTCAGTCCTCAGCACTGCCCTGGTACCTGAGTATTCATTCAGTTTGTCTTTCCTGAGACTTGTTTTAGCTTAGCTTTTTTAAGCTGAGTTCTAAAAGAGTCCCAACACTCTGTGAAGTTAACTAAGTCCAAAAACTCAATTTAAGGGCTGTCCAGTTTAGAAATAGTCTGATACAGATTTGAAGTAATTCTGAACCAGACAGAAGCTTTTCACAAATTCTCAGTTTGGCTGCTGGAATTTCATCTCCTATAAGGGCCACAATGAAGCTGTAGTTCTTACAATCAGGATTGGGTGGTAGAGAGAACACGAGCTTTATGATGAAACAGGCCTGGTTCTAAATTGTGATTCCTGATTGTGACCAAGTGTTTTAACCTTTCTGAACCACAGTTTCCCCATTCATAAAATTGGATAATCCTCCATTGGGGTTTGTGAGGACTGAATAAGACAATGCTCGAAAGTAAATGAATAATAGTGTCTGGAACAATATCTGTGAACTCCCAGCTTCCAAGCGGCACCACAGTCTGCCACCACTGCTGCTTTTCTCCTTTCTGGACAACTGAGCACCACGATGACACATAGCCTCTCTCTCCTGGTACAAGAGAATGTGGCAAATGAGTTATTAGGAGCTAAAATCCTATCTTACCTATAAAATATTAAAATCTGATTTCAGCTTAGACCTTGTTGGATGTACGTGAAATGTTCATGCATTTATTAATGTAGTTGGTTGTTTGAATGGTGACCTCGCTAATTTAAAGTAACTTGGGAGAAGGCCCAGCCCAAATTATGGGATACTTTTTAAAAGTATACTTTAATTAGTTTCAAATATATTCAGTAGCTAAAAGAATAGGCTGGGAGAATCCATGATGTGATACAGTGACAAAAATGACATATAATTGGTATATCAAAAGTTGATACACAAAATATGAGGTTAATTCTTCTTATTCTATGGTGGAACAGAAAGGACCCTACCTATTGTCAGAAAAGCTGACTTCTCCACATTTTTAACTATAAAATAGGGATTAAAATGCCCAAGACATGGGATTAGTGTGAGGCTTAGAATTCAAACAAGTGAGAATAAAACAACAAACCCTGTGAGACAGCTTTATATCCATCCAGTTCGTGATAGTATCCCAATGTCAAGTGCAGGGACTGACACTTAGCAAGCTCTCAGTAAATACATGAATAGATCAATGAATGTGTAAGTTCATAACACAGAGCTCAGTGCATAAATTACTAGGCCTTGGCATTTCAGGAGGTAACTCTGTGGCCTCCAGTCTTTGTCTGACCTTTCAGGTGTTCATACAAAACCTCTGGGTTCTTACTCTAGCTCACACTTCTACCTTAACTGGTGTTCACCCACCGGAACTGGTCTCCATTAGCCATTTTTGTACTCCACAAGCCTATCGTTTTGGCCACAGTTTTTTTAACCAGAGACAGGCATTGGACCCAAAGAAGATTCAATCAGATTTTCCCAATTCAGAATTTGAAATTAGGTAGGGCTAAGAAAATCTAACTCTTTCCAGATCAGTTATTAGGAAAGTAACATGTAATCTGATGAATCATATTCCACCATGTACATCAGAGAAGCAGGTCTCAGAGAAAAAAAACAAAGACTCAGAAAGAAACCAATATTCCATTATTAGTTCAAGGCCCCAGTTAAAGTCTAACTGTCCCTGCCCTTGAGATCCATAAAATGCTCTCATAGCCTTATAATAAGTTTTCTCTTTGTGTTAGTTTGGAGTATAAGCAAAATAACTTTAATGCAACCAGAAAAGGATAAGCAATAAGTTTTTTAAAAAATTCTTACTACAAAATAAACAAATCATAAGGAGTATACAATTTTTATTCATGCTACATTGATACTCTTGGCCTATGATGTTTATTGTATGTGTATGAACAGCTCAGAACCATTCTAGGACTAGCTGACTGTGGTATCACACATCACTTTTTCTAACAACTATTTTCGTTCCTCCTGTAAGAAGAGGTCAATGAGCCTCAGAGAGGAAAAAGTGGCTTATCCAAAATTTCATGATCAGCAAGAAACAAGAAACACAACCTCATCCTTTCTCTATAAGGGCTATGCTGTTTCCATTCCAGCTCAAGGATGGGACAGAAACTACTTGCATATTTTGTACTTGAGGGTGGTAGATCTCAATCATTTTAGTATAAGGAAATGTTTTTGAAGTCAAAGGTTTTAAAGTCCTACACTTTCAGAATAGGCATAATTTTTATATTCACTAACTGAAAAAAAACAATTGAGAAAAATTACAAAAATATCAATAATGCCTTATAATTGTTTGTTATTAATCAATACAGCAAATTTAAAATTTTGTGTTTATGTATGTTGGGGAGGTGTTAAAATAGAGAAAGAATATAATTGAGCAACTACCTTATTTTTAATTTATTCCAAATATAGTGGTTGGTGCACTTAAGGATTCAGAACCCCTACCATTAAACCAAGACCTCCCAGGGGACCTTAGCCCTCAAGAAAGAAACTACTACTACGAGGAAACCTGTTTCTAATTTTAGACATTCTGAAGAGGTTAATTTTAGACTCTTCAAAAATGGTTTCATTTGATAAAACTGTTTAGAGAGAACTTTGCCTTACCATCTCATCCTAGGCAGAAAACTTGGATTCAGGGTTCCCCCCAACCCCCGCCTGCCCCGTGGGGTGGGTGGGGGCTGAGGGTGCAGGCGGACCTTGGGTTTAAGTACAAAGAGTTTGGTTAGAGAAACAGAAGCCACTCAAGATATTATAAACAGGAAGAGATTTCATAAGTGAATTAGAGGCATACACAATTTTCATTAGGGCTGAGGGAGTAAAGGCCAAGGAGGCCACTGCTGTATTTTGGAAAACGAAAAGTGTGTGAATCAGAGGGAAGCTGTCGCCAATGAGCACCGCTACCGGAGCACACCCAGGGTAGTTCCCAGGAGGATGCGCAGAGCGCATAGGTTACAGCTCAGGTCGGCAACTCTTGGGTTTATGCACCTGCTTCCAGCTGCAGTCAGAGAATAATGGCTTCTCCTCTTCTAATTCTGAATTCCATGCGAATGCCTCTCATTGGCAGAATATAACCTACAATAATGCTGGTAAGGAATGCTGAGAAATAAGGTTCTCAGTTTTTTCTGTGATTATATAAGAGGAAAGTTGATGCTGATTTGATAACACATAATCCAGCACAATTTACCCCTTTTTGCAACTCAAATCCATAAAATCTTTTTGACCCATATTTATTTTCTAACCAACATTAGCAACATTTTCATGTGTCCACCTAAATTGCTGCATGTACCTCTAAAACAAATATAGATGTACTCATCCTCTTATGGAAAAGCAGAGACTCAAAGTCCCTACAGGAACTACAACCATCTCTGGGTAGTGTTAATTCCTCTTGTATTTTAGTCACAATCTTTTTCTAGACAGTAAACTAAAGATTAAAATTTGAGGTAATTACAACTAATACACCTTATATAAAACTGTATGGAAAAGAGAGAATATACAAAGAAGAAACTGGTATATGATACACGTGTATATCTCAAAGCAGACAAAATGCATAGCTAACATAGTCCTCACTTTCACAAGCAGTCACAAGACCATAGTTGAACTTCCTTCTTCTACTACCCATTCCATACTCTCTTTATAAGCATGAGAATCTAAGCCAACCATATCTATTTATCTGCTGAGATCACTCACATCTTCATTTTTGAGGGTACCTATATTGGGTTGTTGTAAACATCCATTAACTTCTACCATTGAATATGGGATGTACACCAGTAAATCCCCTAGGTTCCAGATACACTCCACTTTACCTCCCTAATGTAATGGCAACCCAATTTTTCTTCTTTGTCCCTTAGTTCAGTGGTACAATGAGCTTCTAAATGGTCAAACTATTATGTCTGCTACCAGTAAGAACTAATGTTATATCCCCAGGTGAAAGAATTCTTCATTTGGGCACTAAGACTTCTAAACCAGCAGAGTCCAAAGTTGTTGAGCTGGAAAGCAAAAATTTGTTTTCTAGACCTATGTATTCTGGCAATGGGACAAATGGTATAATATGTGGGTTCCTAGTTTTGAGTTCCATCTTGTTTCTGAGTGAATGAGGAACACAGTAAGACAAGTGAAACCCATGAGTGTGACTCTTTCCTTCACTTTCTTTTTATTTATTATTTTGGCTACAAAATAAAATTCCTTGGTCAGAATAAAAATATTTTGTGTGATACCAAGACAGTGAATAATGCATTCAATAAGTCCACAGATGGTGGTGTTGGCAGAAACACCGCTGATGGGAAAGACAGACCCATATCCATATTACGCATCTATTCCAGGGAGAAAAAAAATTGCTGCCCCCTCAATGATGGAAGGAGTCCAATGTAATCAGCTTGCCACCAGGTGGCTGGCTGGTCCTCCTAGGGAATGTTGCCATATCGAGAGCTCAGCTTTGGTCTCTGTGGTTGACATGTTGACATGTTGGGCACTCAGCAGCAGTAGCCAGATCAGCCTTGGTGAGGGAAAATCCATGTTGTCGAGCTCATAAACAACATCCATCCTGTTAACATGGCCACTTCATTGATAAGAAAGTTGTGGAGTAGCTGGAAAAAATAAGCTGACAGCCATCACAGAACAGGCCACTTATTCCCTGTGATTACTGAGTCTTCTTCTGCACTAGATGCCCTTTGGTGAGCAGTGACATGGAAGAAATTACCCTCAACCCTATGCCCATTTGAAAAGGTTCATCCACATACCTCTTACTCGCTGCCCCCCACCCCCAAGCCTCTAATCTTGATCTTACCCAGTTCTTGATCCTCCAGCCCAAGTTTTTGCAACTACCCAGTATAGATTCATACATCTGGTTATCAAAGTTCTCCACATAGGTAGGTTTTCCCCTCCCTACTGTCTTATAGGGCTACTCCTGCAATGCAGCAGCAATCTATTTGAAGAATCCATCATGAAGAATAATCTATAAAGCAGAGATCCCAGTTTTCCCTTCTCTAATCAAATGATCATAAGCAGCTTCTCATGAATCCATAGGTGTGGGATGAGGGGAATGCAGCACTGTGGAAGTAGAGTGCATGGGAATTTAAACCACTTGCTCCAGTAACTAAGCGTTTGAGACTTATTCAATCTAATGTTTTATATACTATTTCCACTTATGGAATGCTGCTATACATGCCCAACTTAATGGCTTGGTTATTCAGATAACATTCAGTAGATGATGTATAGTTCAGGTTGCACTATCACATACTGTCCAATAGCAAGCATGGAGTTGTTTTCAATAGAGTATTGCTTTACTTCATAATCATAGAGGTCTGCACTATGATCTCTAATCAGAATTTTCCTGGGATTCCAGAAAACATTTCCAACTAGACATTTCACTAGATCTGATTTCATAAGACTCAAGTCACAGAGCACCTTGTACTACAGCCTGTACATGCAGCACAGCCTTTTCTTGCTGAGCCTCACTCGAAACTGGCAGTCTTATGGATTATTTGGTAAATGAGTCAAAGCATCATTGAAATGTGGTATTCAGAGAAAGTGACTTAATGTTATACCTCTTTATAGTAATTGGAGATCCAAAATGTAGCCAATTGTCTAATATGTTTGGGGGAACAGCTCAATATCCCTGACCACTGAACTCCTATAAACTGCTCTAAGAGGTGAGCCTCAACTCTTCACGGGAGATATTTACAATCCCTTGTATGTGTGTGTTGATGAGGACATCTAGTATATTTGCAACTCACTAGGGTCAATTGGTAGGATGTCCCCAGTATGGAAGAGTAGCATGATGGCCTGTGGGTTACTGAGATGATTATAGTTCCTACAGGCTCAAAAGGACAGAGTCTGCGAACTCACAAAGATGTGAGGTAAATAGAAGGAGACATACAATTGTCAGGTAAAAGACACAGCCTTTGGTGGTTTTTGCTAATTACCATAGAGAAAAGCAGTGACCAAAAATGAAGTGCGAGAGACTAGGTGGATATCAATACCAAAAAGACAGCAGGGCCAAAAACATAAACAGAATGGTTTAACACAGAGGTATCTACTCTTAGAAAGAGAGTGATGCTGGAGTTACTATTTGATTAGGTTCAAAAGACTACATTGTCCTTCTTTAAGATCCAGTTGTGTCCTGTGTAAAATAAATATACATGTTAGATAGTGATAACATAAGAATCACACTTTTACATCTTTCAATGTTTTTATGGTACCACTAATTTTATAATTTTCCAAGGGAATACAGGTTTTGGTCTACTATTTGGGTGGGCAAGACAATTCCATGGACCCTGTTTGGCTCTTCCTATAATAATTGCCTTAAGTCTATATCTTAGGTATCCAAAGCAGGGACTTTTCAGTCACCAAGTATGTCTTTTCCAACCATGCATTCAAGAACTCGATAAATTAACCAGAGTGGGGTTGTGGATGTACTGTACTCACTATGAGATTGATTAAAGTCAAAAATCCATATATCATCTGACTTTAAAAATTCTTACTCTGAATGGTGGACCACAGTAATATACTGGATCCCCAGATATAGCATTAATTCAGAACTAAAGTCCAGGAATCACCAAAAAATTTGTTTGTTTCACTTTCCAAAAGCATAGAAGCCTTGGAAAATGGTTGCATGAACTTTTGGGGATGGCTAGGAGGACAACTTACAATGTATGTACTTGTGGCAGTACTATAGTGTTCCTCAAGGAGAGATGTACCACTTCATTCAAGTATCTTTGGGTCTATGGCTAGTTCCAGCCTTTAAATTGTGTGAGAGGAATTTAATCACCATCTTTGGGACACAAGTCAGGGTTCTCTGTTCACCAGATATATGGATTTTCAGTTATTCAGATCAAATGAGACTCTAGTAGACTTCTCATCTATTTCAGGCCTAAAGATACCAAAATCAACTACTTATTCCTCTAAATTTCTTGTGTGAAATCATAATAATTGTTGCTCTGACCCTGTTGCTCATCCTGTAACCACATGTCCCTTGTCTATGGTTAAGCATTATAATTTGTCTTCTGTCTTCCCAAGTCCTCATTTACTTAAGGGAGCACATTTCCATCATGGCATTTCCCACCACCATTCACTGCCTGTGAAGGGCAAAAATTAAAGAGTTCTTCAAAGATACTGGTGTTCCCCCTCACTGATCCCCTTCCCCATGCCTCAGCAAAGAGAATGTTTTTTAGGCTCCCCTAAGGAAAGTGAGTAAGGAAGTCTTGTATGATTAACTTAGCCCAACATGTCTGTCTTGCTAAACCTTTAGCTTCATGCCTGTACATTTCCATTTTACCCAGGAAAGTCTAGCATCTCAACTTCATTTATAAGTCACAACTGAGTCCACATTTATATTCACCAAATGAGCATTGTTAAAGTCACTTGGTTGTTTGAGAGAAAACTTCAAATCTGTTTTGAAAATTCAGCCCAATCCAATGCTACATTATTTCCTCCTTGGTATAAACTTTAAGAATCTATTGGTAAAATCTTTCTTTGGTGAATACACTATCTCCTCCAAGTTTAGATTGTGTCCTCTTAATCCTGGAGTCTGGTAAGATCTAATATTAATTTGCCTCTGTAGGAATGAGAGATCATGGGGGTAAATAAGCCTTAAGGATAATCAGCTTCTCCTAACTGCCTTGGGTCATTTAATTTCAGATTCTTTATGAATGAGGAGATAAACCACCTGATAGATGGCAAGAGGGACTGCTTCTTCTGACAAGGGAATTCAGGATGACTTGGAGTTCAAGGTCCAAATATTTGACGGAATTTATCCAGATGTCCCATTCTGATAGATGGCAAGAGGGACTACTTCTTCTGACAAGGGAGTTCAGGATGATTTGGAGTTCAAGGTCCAAATGTTTGACGGAATTTATCCAGATGTCCCATTCTGATTCTAGGGATCCCGTGCCTTCATTAAGCTTCCCTATGCACTGAGGACCTTCTATCCCACAATCCTACAACCAGTTATTTCCTTCACAACATTCTATTACAATAGCCACTGTGTCCCCAAAAACATTATATTTAATAGACAACTATGGGCAAAAATAAATGAAAATAAAACTGAGTTTTTACCACCACATTCCATGGACTACCAGCATTCCAATTTTTCTGGGTCACTTCTCATTTTAAATCTAGCTAAATTAGATAACCATATGACAGTTGATGTTCTACTTCCTGGATTCTAATGCTTTATCAAACATGCTTTTGTCAGTGTGATAGTTAATTTTATGAGTTAAATTGAGAGTGCTTTTGGATAAGATTAAAATTTAGATTGGTTAATTTTGAGTAAGCAGATTGCCCTCCATAATGTGGGTGGGCCTCGAACAATTAGCCTGAGTAAAACAAAAAGACCAGCCTCCTCAAGCAAGAATCAATTCTCCAGTAGGTTACCTTCAGACTTTGTACCATCACCCCTTCTGGGTCTTCAGGTTGCTAGCCTTTAGACTGAAACTGCTCCACTAGCTCTACTGGTCTACAGACTACAGGCCCACACTGCAGATTTTAGATTCACCAGCCTCCACAATTGCATGACTCAATTCCTTATAATAAAACTCTTTCTCTTTACATACACACACACATACCCTATAGTTTCTGTTTCTGTGGAGAACCTCAACTAATGTAGTCAGAAGATCAGAAGCTACTCAAACAGGAAGAGATTTAATATAGAGAATTAGAGGTTCACACAACTGTTATAAGGGTTGCAGAGCTAAAAGGTCAAGGAGACTGCTGCTGGTTTTCAGAAAATCTAGAAGTGCAAGAAGCACAGGGAAGCCACTGCTAATGGTCCCGGCTGCCTGCAGCACCAAAGAAAGTGATTCTCAGGAGAACTCCACAAAACTGCTAACATAGCCCACAGCTGCCTCAGTAACTCATGGCTTTTCTTTCCCATTGGCTTCCACATCTTACAAAAGCACCTCTCATTAGCCAAATCCAGAACAGACCCTGATGAAAGGGGCATCTGGGAAATGTAGTGACAAAGAATCAGAATCATGGGATCATGGTGGGGAAGCAGGGGTTGGGGGGAATGGTTTGTTCAGAAGGGAGTATGGTTGCTGCTGAGTTGACAATAGAAACAGAGAGCCTGTGGTGTGCTTAGTGAAGACACAGGATCCTCACCACAAAGCACAGCCAGAAAAATTTCCAGACAGGTGAAAGGAGCACAGAAAAAATGAAAGTTAAAGAAAGTTTAGCAGTCATGTGGCCAGTTCTTCATTGACAGACAAGCCACTCATGCCCAGAGAGATAAAACTCTCGCAGGTCCTTATGAAATATTGGCATAGTCAAAATTTGAACCCATAAGCCATTGAAGATTCTCTCCACCACTTGATGGTTGCATTTTGAGTTATTTTCTGGTCTCACTAAGGACATAAGCTGTTCTTTCCCAAACACCATGCTCCTGGAATCACTTTCCTCCATCCCAGCAAGGTATATCACTGCTCTGGATAACACTCTGTGTATAGCAACAAACAACACCCTAAAGATTAAAGCACCCAAAGCACTTTACTTTTAGCAGGAGGAGATTTTGGTTTGTAAAAGGTTCAGACAACTAAACAGATATCCTTTTCTGGTTTTCCTTCTTTGTCTCTTCTTTATTTTAACTAGCCTCTGCTTTAAGACCCAGGTCCCTTGGTCACCAGAAAAGAACACTCTTTTTTCTAAGAAAGTAAAACCTGCCTTCCATTCATCTACACAAACAAATCACGAATGAATAGCTGCCCTGGCCTTTGCACATAAAATTTTCCTAAACTACGCTTTTCTTCCTCTAAGTCTATGACCACTCCTGTAAGCACCAAAAGCCTTCCTTAGAGTCCCAAATCCTTTTTTTGTTCCCTTCACAAATCTGTTCCCACAGCTTCACAATCCTGGCTTATTATCTCTGCCCAGATAAACATTAGCATAGCATATTATCATATCTAAAACCCAATCATGCTTCAATGTCTCTGGTTTCAGATTAGAATAACTTAATCCTTTTGGAGACAGGAAATTTGGCCTCACTTTTGTCCTTTGGTGATAACAGTAGGATTGTGATTTTGCCAGGCCTACAGGAAGAACAAGAGGGCTATGTTAAAACCTCCTTTGTCAGACACCTGTACCCACCAGCCCTTGGGAGGGTTCAGAGAAGCCTAAGGAACTATAGACAGATGGGAAGCATAGTAATGGCAAGGGCTTAGTGCTGCAATGCATTCTCTGGAAAAAGCAGGGCTGGACCTTGAGGATCTAATGAAGTCTTTTACTTTGTCCATATGACTAAAAGCTAACACTATCTTCTCCCTGGACACATGAATGATCTTGTCTCAATGACACGTGTGCAGAGACAGAGAGAGATGGATGCCCTAAGAAAGGCTCATACTTAACTTAGCAATCAGGTCATAGCAGGAGGTAACAGAAGAGAGAACACAGTGCATGGCTGCATGATTGGAATCCAAGTACTGCTAAAGGTAGCTTAAAATCTGACTGGGCCTTTTAGCTGCTCCTCCTCTGTAGAGCAAATGTGGCAGTACCAGGAAGAACTCTCACATATGAAGCAAAGGTCAAGAGTCAGGATGAACTGGGTGCCCTGAGCTTGGTCTTTGCCAGACACATCTTCCTTCTCCCTACTGCATAAACCATGTCCTCTCTCATGCCAGGCAGTTGCTGGATTAAGGTGACTTGGCTGAACTCAGGATGAGTATAGAGTGCCTGCCAACTCTTGTTCCCGATTCCTCTGCAGAACTTGTCCATTTCCCAATAGAACAAACACTGAAATAGATAAAATTTCACAAGTCTTTAACTGACAGGATGAAAAAAAAGTCCCCGTTCAGCTTAAAATGGTTTTGCAATAAGAGGCTCCAGAGAATTCTTGAAGAGATTGGCATTGGCCATGCGTAGGCCAGAATGTATGCTTTCCAATTATCTGACATCCTCTTCCAACACATCCAGGGCACTCTTTGCATCTCATTTACATCAAATTCATTTTAGCACATTTTTGATTACTATTTTATTATTCCCTTTTCAATCCCAAACTTTCAATAGCAGAGGTTTATTATCTTAACTAATTCCTAGGCTCATAAGCAACCTTTAATCCCCACTACCTCCTCCTCCCCTATCTACACAAACTACTTTCTCTCTTCCCCACCACTGCACGCACATAAGTATTCCTCATTACTATCCCTACTGCTGGTGTGATGTATTTCACATAAAACCATCAAAATTTGGACAGAAGCTGTCAGTCATAGAAAGGTGATCCTCAGATTTGCTTATAAATGACTCTTTTCACACTCCCCATTCCTGATGTCAACATAATCAGCTCTTTTATGTAAACCTAAATAAAACAGTTCGTGGTTTCATGTATTGGTGATCACTACCAAACAGTGAAACATGTTCTGAGACTTTGATGATTAGGTCAAAGTTAAAAGTCAGGAAAAAAAGAAGATGAGAGCAGTAGAGAGAATTGGATAGGGCAGGAGAGTAGAGCAAGAACATGGAACAAGGTCAAGAAAAAGAACTGGAAGGGCCACATGATCCCTTATCAGTGACCCCAAGGGTTAGTGTTCCAGAGTCAGCATGTTTACCTGTCTTCCAGGGGCTTACACACAGAATGAAAGTGGCAGGTAATATGTTCCTAGAGCTCACAGCATTCTCTATAGGAAAAGAGATCAAGTGACCCAGAGGTAGTAAAGCTGACCCACATCATGAATGGCTATGACTATTCAGTTTCTGAAACTTCACCAGTTACCCATGGCCCTATGTTGTTCCCATCCCCAGCCCACATCTAGAATTTTGAAGCTTTTTAATAACCTAACTTCCCTGTGCCTGTTGACCCACAAGGACTTTCCCACCATGTAAGGAAAACTCCCCACTGAGAAAGAATTATCAAGTCACACATAGAGGTTAACAACCACAGGGAAAAGCTAATGGTTCCTGCTGCATCTTTCATGCCCACACTCTAGAACTGAGACCAAAGAAGTGAACACATCTTAGGCTATGCCTGACAGGTGAAAAATGAGCTGTGATCTCTCCCCTGCTGAAGGAGGCAAGGCCTCTGGTTAAAGCATAACGGCACAGTTGTTGCGATCTCAGGAGGAGGCTTGTCCCACTGATCCCTCGGGAGAAAACTGTCCGTGTATAACGTCTCCACCTCATTAGATCTTCAGCTCATCTATTAAATATTGAGTCCTTGTTCTTGGAGGGGATGCTGTGTATCTTCCTGAGAAAGTCCAGTTGGCTGTGCTAATTGCTAACAGATTTCTCACGCACTGTTATTTCTTCATCTGCCCAGGAAGTACATGCTGCACCACAGGAGACGTGGGACAGAACTTTGTTGCTAGGAGTCTAAATGATAGTGGCAATTAATTATTCACACCAGTAAAAGAGAGAAACTTAATGAGCAGGCCAGCAATGGAACCTACTCCAGAAACTTAAATAAGATGAGAAAGAAACATAGAAATCCCTGGTCACTTAGTTCATCAATTGATCTTTAGGTGGGACCATGCTCTATGGCAGAACCAGAAAGGACTTAGTCTAATGCCCTCATTTACAGATAATGAAACTGAGAACTAGAGGAAGGAAGTAACTTCCCCAAGACATAAAGTGAGTAGCCCTGAACTCTTACAATGTGCTACGTTCTAAGCATTTTACATCTATGTACTCATTTAATTTTAATAATTATGTAAAGTAGGTACCTTCCAATGAAGCTTGGCTGATTAGCAGTGACACCAATGGGGCCAGTAACATCCTGCTCATCTGGAAACTCATCTACGAAAACCTTCCTCTGCTTCAATTTCTACATTCTGTTTGCCTTTTCCCTAGACACAGTTACCTAAAGCAGCAGATGCCAGATTCAAAAGGAATCAACTCAGAGTAAGCCCATACACCTACAGGTTTTAAATATGTCTATGGAGTGCTGAAACCATGAGACAGGAGACAGAAAGAATCCTATTATATGAGACACAAAGGAGTAGCCCCATAATATGGTATGACATTCTATATTTGGTGTTACTGTGACTGCTATTTCCTACTATTCTTTTTTCAATATTGTCCTCTTTATTTACCTGTTTGTTTATTGAAGTAACATTTGTTAATAACATTATATAAATTTGTATACATAAATTATATACATTATAATTCAATATTTGCATATTCTATTGTGTGCTCACCATCAAAAGTCTAGTTTCCTTCCATTACTGTATATTTGACTGCCTTTACTCAATTTGCCCACCTCCATCCCTCTTCTGATAACCACATTTCCATTACTTCATCCATGAGTTTGTTTTTGTTTTGTTTTGTTAATTTACTTTTTTGTTTTATAATTCATATATGTATGAAATCACATGGTTTTTGTCTTTTTCCATCTAACTTATTTTACTTAGCATAAGACTCTCAAGATTCAGTGGCCATGTTGTTACAAATAGCAATGTTTCCTCTTTTCATGGCTAAGTAGTATTCCATTGTGTATATATACCACATCTTCTTTAACCATTCATTCGCCGATTGACTTGTTTCCATATCTTGGCTATTATAAATAATGCTACAATGAACATGGGGGTACACACATATTTTCTAATTAGTGTTTTCATATTGTTCAGATAAATATCCAGAAGAGGAATTACTGGATCATATGGTAGTTCTATTCTTAATTTTTTAAGAAAACTCCATACTGTTTTCAAAGTTCCTATACCAATCTATAATTCCACCAACAGTGTACAAGGGTTCCCTTTTCTCCACATCCTCCCTAACACTTATTTCTTGGTTTTTTTTTTTTTTTTTTTTTTTGATAATAGCCATTCTGACTGGCGTGAGGTAATATCTCATTGTGGTTTTGATTTGGATTTCCTTAATAATTAGTGATGTTGCATATCTTTTCATATGTCTTTTGGCTATCTGTATATCTTCCTTGGAAAAATGTCTATTCAGCTCCTCTGCTCATTTTTTAATGTTTCCTATTCTTGAATGCCTGCTGTGATCAAACTCAAATAAATTTCCCTTTTCTTAGGCTAACTTGAGTAAGTTTCTGCTTCTTGCAATCAAAATTTCCCTGTCAAAACTAGCATGGATTTGCACATATGTGCATGAGTATGTTCCTGTGTGTGTTTTTTATATCTACATGCTGAATTAAAGTATCTGAAGAGAAAAGACTTAGCCTAATATAATTAAGGACTTGGAAGGAAAAACATTCTCCCATTTGTAGTCATGGAGTATCTTCTTATCCTAAACCAACAATAATAATAATAATAATGATAGTAATAATAAGTAATACCAATGAATGCTAAATTGACACCTGAGTTCTTCCTATGTGCTAGTTTCTAACCGTTTTATACACATGTACTCATTTCATCCTAACAACTTTGTAGCATAGGTATTATTGTTATCTCCATTTTATAAAAGAAACTAAGTGAGAGGTTAAGTAACTAGTTCAATGTCATCCAGTGAGTAAGTGGTAAAGCCAGGATTTGAACTCAGAGAGTACAACTTCTCAGCCTTTGCTCTAAGTGGTGGATTGGCAATGCAGTTCCTAGGTTCCTGGTGGGCATCAGCAAACAAGTCAGTCTCCTAAGTACTAGGCAAATAGAGGGTTAAGGATAAAAATTTTACAAAAATAATTATTGCTGCAATTTGTCAGCCTGTGTGATTTAAACCACCGCCTCAGCCGTCAAGCAACTCTAATTGCATTTTGATTTTCACCTCGGTGTTAAGACCTATAGATCAGCAATGTTCCCTTTCTTAACGTTTCATTTGGCTACATCAACCTGAGTGACAGGCCATATAGTAAGTCTTCATGGAGCCAATGAGTGAGCACTGGTGGCTTGGGAGTTACTGGACATTAGCAATATTTTATAACACCAGTATGACCAAATATTTAACCCCATGAAAAACTAGATTGAAAATAAAGTTTGCAATTTAAAAAAAATCCATTATGTTGTTTTAATTGTAAAGATTGTTTTCTTTGTTTTGCTTGTTTTCCCAGTCAGGCCCCAAAATCAGCCTGCAAACTCATCCTACAAATCAAACCAATTCACTGCTCAGAGCCACCCTATGAGCCATCCATTTTACTTTCTCCTAACTCTTGAACAGAGAAGATGTAATTCTTTCCCTTCTCATTGGCCTAAAGAACTGATCTGGATGAAAGCAGAAGGATGGTTGAAAGGAGTGATGACACAGGATACAAAATGAAAGAAGCTCCTCTGTAAGTTATTGAGAAAAACATCATAAGGTTCATAGGAAGAGCTGGATAGTTTTAAAAATATAAACTTACGAAAGAGAATAGATATTGCTTTAAGGGAATCATCCCAACTTTGGTCTTATGTCTGAAGACAGAAAAGAAAATATATCCAATTTATATGAGTTCAGGGTCTGAAGCAGCTGGGTCATGAGCTTGTTTCCTATGAAACTGGTTCAAAGGAATAACCTGATTTCCTATTAACAGGGGTACCCAACCAGATAATTCCATTTTAGCCCCCTGAATATCTAGTAATAGTTTATAATTCAGAGTATATAAAGGAGAATATAAAGGAGAGATGGTACTGGGAAAGTGGGATACAAGAAGGAACAAAAGCCTCTATTTGAAAATAACAAAGGACATATTATCAGTATTTTCAACTTCAACAAGAAATAAAACAGAATAAAGAATTTAGACACCTAAGGACTAGAAATCTCTTTCCATTCCCTACCTGTCCACCGATCCCAAGGTGCTATGAGAAAACAGGGCAATTACTAAAGATTGTCTAGACCCTAATGTTTGCTCAGAGTATACACTCATGAGGAAAAAAAAATCAGGGCAGGGGAGAGAAAAGACAGAGCATGCATAGAGATTCTGGAAAGAAAAACAAGTCGAAGTTCAGGAAGATCAGCCGTGTGACATAAATACAGCATTATCTTTTGCAAGTTTTTAATGACTCCCAGGGACCTCATCTAAAAATATTTATTTATCATGTCATACTCCTCCATGTTCACTCTAATCCATGTGACACTTTATATTTTTACAGTACTTTATAATTTACAAAGTGCTTTCCCATTTCTTAGGTCTCTTAGGTCCACAAGCAAAACTACTGGTAGGCATCATCACAGATGGGTACACTGAGTCTCACAAATACTGAGACCTTTGCCCAAGGTGTGATAAGGATCTATCTGGGTAAAATATCTGTCCATACATCAACCCCCTCCCTTCTCTTTGTTGTTTTAGCTCCCAAAATCCATCTACATCCTTTTAAATAATCAAACACAATTTTTCAACTGGGCAACTAGTCCCTCTTTTTCTCTCAATCCTTGTGTTCTCAGTACAGTTGATTCCATCTCAAGCGTTTTAAGTCAGAGATGGACTATTGAGTGTTACATGCCCTTGGGATGGGTGAATAACCCAATTTAGACTAACGAGATGCAATTATATGTGGTCAGACCTGCTGAAACAAAGGTGATTTCTTTTCCACTAGTCTTGAGTCTCAAAAGATAGAGGTCTGCTGCATCTAACAGTTACCATACAGAACCCAACATTAGAATCAACTATGAAGGAGTGAAGAACTGAGGGATGGGGGACAACCATACCTGAATAGCACTTTATGAGGCACTGGATCAAACAATATATTTCTTTTTTTGTCTTAAGCTAGTTTGAATTGGGTTTTCTCTCACTTGTCTTAACTGATATATTTTCCAATGCCTGGGGTACATCCCTCCCCAAAATACTCAAGACAAAGAGGATGATCTTCCTAGAGAGAAGATTAGTACACAAAAGGTCACAAGGGCAGAACTCCAACCTACAGCCTACATATTCTTTCAGCAGGTGCGGATCTCCTTTCTCTGACATCATGGTGCCTACCTCCTTGCCACTATGAATGCTATTCCTGGGCCTGTGTAACCTCACTTTTCCTTTCCTGAGTAAATTCACTCATGCCTTACTGACAAACCTAGGTTCACATTTTTCCCTTCTCTGAATGCCCATGGCTAATCCTTATACTTAATTACATAGACTTTTTGTATTGTTCTTGTTTATAGTTTTAGATACTTTACCTTTCCAAGTAGACTCTAAGATATCTAAGTATGAAAACATGTTCTTATATTATCTATATGACTCAAAATGCTCTAACAATATGTACTTAGTACACATTATAAATACTGAACTGGTAAGAGGAAGTGCAAAGCAAGTAGGAGGTAACACAGCAGCCAGATGACTAAATGATAAAAAAATGAAGAGATCATAAAGTTAATACCTGTAGTGTCTTTAATACTGGCTTTTTGGCTCAGTGTAAATTTTAGGAATTTTTTTCAAGAAAAACAGCACATGTTTTAAAGGCAGCAATGTCTCCTATACTGAGAAGCAAGAAATCTACACAATACAACAGAGTCTTAATCCCACAGTAGGCCTTCAACAAATTTTTATGAAATCTAATCAAGAGTTGGGCCCCATCCAAACTATTACTCCATGAAATATTCACAGAAGTGCTTTCTTAATGATAATAAATAATCCAAAACATTTTTTCATGGCTTATTTTTTCCTGTTTTACTTATGTGTTAACAAATAATAAAAATAGTAACTATTTTGTCAAATATCTACTATGTGCAAGACATTGCCAGACAGAGACATTTTGCATGTACTATATTCAATGCCTAAAATAAAGTTACAAAGTACATAGTATCTTTACAAACTTTAAAAAAATACAATGAGTACTTTAAAGAAGTTAAGTGGGAGCTCTGTTTAGAAAACCAAAAATTCAAATAAATCTTCCTACCAAACATCACATAAAAATATAGGCTAAACTAATATAAACATCTGTTAAAGAGCTGAGCATGTGACAAACCAAGAGACAATGCCAAGGACCAAAAACAAAGAGGGATCAGAATCCACAGGAGTGAGTGTGTGAACTGCGGCTGCAACAATCTGGGAGGAGGCCTGGTTTCTGTAACCCACATCCTGGGATTTTATGCCCAGACAGGGCCAGGAGATAAAGTAAGGCACAGAGTTGAAATTAAGTCACTTCACATAAAACCTCAATGGGAACCTCAATAGGCTATAAATTCAGTGAAAGGCGGAACTAAAAACCCTACCTCTTAGCACAGAGAAATAATAGGAAAGCTTTTTCCATCACAGTCTGGGCACTGGTAGAAATAAATTAAAGTTTACCCTAAGAATTTGTAACCAGGAATGTGTCTCTGTGTGTTGAGTATTAATTTACCACTTTCAGACTCTAGGAACCATAAAAATGGTTTTTTGCCTGTTAATGCCCCCAGACCAGCTAGAAGAAAAAAAAACAATAAAACTTTTAAAATAAAAGGATATACCCTCACTCAGGCCACCCAAGATTCAAATGGAAAAAACACTGTTGAGTTAGCTTATAATTTAAAATTGTAAAACAAGAGTTGGCAAATAAAACACACAGCAAGATTAGAATCAAGATCTTCAAATGATGGGACCATCAGGGAAACTGCAAAAAGAAGTATTTTAAATAGTTAATTTTAGAAGGTATTGAAAATTATTTGGAAAGGGAATAAGACATTATAAATAATGAATAACAGAAACATTTGAAAAAAATAAATTAGAACATCTATAAACAAAAAATTTAGTGATTTAAATGAAAGAAATAAACAAAAGATATAAAGTTTTTAATTTTGAAGCTTGATGGTGAGTTCCCAAGCATTCATTACAGTATTCTCTATATCTTTCGTGTGTCTAAACAAAATAGTTAACTGAAAAAGTTAAAAATTAAATAAATTTAGTGGACAGACTAAACAGATTAAATATAACTGAAGAAAGAATAATAAATATGAAAGTATTTGTGAGGGAATTATCCAGAATTAAGTTCAGAAAACTAAAGAGATAAAAAATATAAAATAGTATTGAAGAGAAGTCTCGACATATGTTGAATAGGAGTTCCAAAAAGAGAAAATAGAAATAGACAATGTAATTGCTAAAAAGGTAACAGTTGAGGGTTTCCAAGTATTGAAGAAAGACGTAACTCGGGATGTACAATTATTTATGAGCAGAATAAGTAAAAATAAATTCACACCCAGTTACCTATTGTGAAGTTCCACACCACCAAAGAGAAGATCTTAAGAACACAGAGAGAGAAAACTCAGGTCATTTACAAAGGAACAATAATTAGACTAACAACAGATTTCTCAACAGCAACAATAGAAATGAGAGGACAAAAGAATAATATCTTTTAAGTATTGAAAGAAAATAATGTCAACCATGAATTCTTTAGCAATTTAGACTACCAGTTGTGATTCAAAGTGAAACACAGACCATTTTGGGAACACTAAGTTAGAGAGCTCTCAATTAACAGATACTTGTTCAAAGAACTGATAATGTACTTTAGGATTCTTAACCCCAACAAAAGAGCTGAAAAACATGAAAGAGTGATGATTAAATAAAATTGTTAAAAATGTGGTGAATCTAGATAAGTATTAATTATAAAATCAACAATAATGATAATTGGTGAGTATAAAACAAGACATATCTTAAATATTGAACATAAAATGTAAAAAGAAAGACAACAAATAAATTCTAAGATTCTTAAGTTGTTCAGGAAAAGAACAGAGACTTTGTTAAGCCAAACATTCATGTTAAAATGTTAAGTGTGACCTTTAAAAATGAAAGCAGAAAGCATGAACTTCAAATAGAAGAAGAGGATAAATAAATAAAAATAACAATCAATTGAAGTTTTTTAAACGGGGGTGAAAAACAGAAGAAGCAGAGTCAAAAAAAGCACAAAATAAGATGGCAAAAATAAAATCAATTATGTTATTAATCACAAAACTATACGTTATACATACTAGTTAAAAGAAAGATGACAGGTTACAATTAAAAATATCTGGTAATATGCTGTTTATATGAACAGATAATTCATAGAAATCCATTAACATAAAACATTAACATAAAAATAGATATTCAACCTTATTAGTCCTTAAGGAAATGAAAGTTAAGATGACAATGATGTCACATTTCACAGCTATTACATCGGCAAAACCTTAAAAGTGTAATGATTACCAACTGTTGTGAAACAAAGGCAACTTTCTTACATAATTGGAAAAAGTATAGATTGGTACAATCATTTTGGAAAGATACTTGGTAAAATATAATAAAGTTAAAAATATGCATACCTTCAATTTTGCAATACTGCTCCTGGATAAATGTCCTAGAGAAACTGTTATGAAAGTATATATAAATTTATATTCAGAAATACTTATTATGGCCCAAATTTTAATGAAAAAGAGAAAATTATAAGTATCAAATGTACATCACCAGAAGCACCACCTTAAATTCCAAATTAAGGGAAATGCAATACTATGCAACTAATTACATGAAAGAATGAATGAATGAATGAATGACAACTATATGCATAAAGACTAATTTCAGAAACAATGTTAAGCAACAAAGGTAAGTTTCAGCAGGATATTACCATACGATGTTATTTATATAAAGCTTAAAAACCATATATTTTTATAGATTCATGGATATGAAGTATAAAAATGATAAATGCAAAGTTCAGAAAAGGAGGGAGGAAATGGGATCAGGGAAGAGTAAATACTATACTAAAACTGAATATATTATCTAATATATGAAGTAAAAATATAAATGTTAAAATTAGACAAAGTAGGTGTCATGATCATGGATTTCATTATATCAGTCTTTGTACTTTTATTTACAGTTGAAACAGCTCCTAATTTAAAAAATACATGCAACATAAATATATACAATTGTTTTTTTAATTAAAAAAAATTTAAACTGTAATATTTCAGCAGTGTTAGACTAGTGTTTCTTAAACTCTAATGGTATGTGAATCACCTAAAGATCTTTTTAAAAGGCAGATTCTAATTAGTAGATTTGGGGCAAGGGCTAAGAATATGCATTTTGTATAAGCTCCTGGGTGATATTAATGGACTGGTTTATAGCCTACACTTTGAAAAGCAAGTTGGGAGATTATATCATTCTCCAAAATGTGTTGCTCATCTCTGGAATGGATTATACTTTCCCAACCCCAATGATGTCAGGCTTAGTCATGTATGTCGCTTTGGCCATGAAATGGGCAGAAGCAATGAAGAGAGCATGCCTTGATTCATGACCAACCTCCTTTCTTTCGAACGCAGCTTCATTCATTCTTTATCCTTCCTAACCCCAGAAGTCAGAAGCAAGTGCTATGGCTTTGATGAAGAGTCAGAATGAACAACACTATGAATTTTAATGGACAAAGGCAGTTGAGACCATCCTTGGGAGTGCCACCTTCTCATAGTTTGCATCTGAAAACGTGCCCTGTCTTTACTGAGGAAATCATCTAATCATACTTTCAGCTTACCACTCAACAAATTAATGAGTATGTGCAAAGTGCTTTCTCAGAGCCTAGAATTGTGCTCAAAGTTGAATGATCTGGAAATAGGAAGAAATTAGCTAGCATGCTGATAATATTGGATGGGAAAACATTGCATATGATGAAAACTTAGAAACGGAAAACAAAACCCTAAGGCTTTAAATATATAAAGAAGAGACTGAACTTACAAAATGCGAACTACTTTATATAAACTAAGTAAGATACACTCATCTTAGGAAAAATTATTCCAAAGCGTAAATATTCACTGGGAATGAAAAACAGATAAGCTGAAAGAGACTAGGGAGTGATAGGTAAGAATGAATGTTGGCGATAAATATGGATAAGATATGAAATTTTAATGTGCTATTCCAACAAAAAGGGCCATTGCTTTTTTCATTTTCTTTTTTCTTTCTTTTTTTTTGATTACATAAGAAAATGACTACATCCTAGAAAACACAAATGATCATTTATCTTTTAAAAACTGATTAAACTGTACTGAGAATGCTGCACACTGCATTTGTAGCAGCTTGGAAACTATTAGTAAGTAAAAGAATGAAAGTTGTTCTGAATACAACAATCCAAATAGGTAGGCAACTCAGTCAACTAACATTTATCCAGTGTCCATTGTGGGCCCAGCTCAGTCTTGGGTCAAAGGTATAAAGAGTTTCCAATCTAATTTGGTTTTAATCCTGACTGGAATCAAAGGAAAGAGCATACATTATCTTTACTATTTTTACCTCCTGACAGGAGTGAAAAGCTTCCCAAGGAACACAAATCACAAACATGTTTTTCTAATTTACTTTTAATCTCAGGAGTTGGCTAACTCCAGCATGTAAGCCACATCTGCAATAGCAGCCTTCATCTTCACTGCCTTTGTCAAGAGGGCTCAGAAATATAAACTGAGTGATTAGAAAGAGAGCCCCTTAACTGTTAGAATCAACAGTATGGTGTGTTTGGAAGGCTGCCTAACAGCTCTTCCCCCAGTCTCTATGCTGTTGTTAGAATTTGCTCTTTCAAATCAAAATGCTCCACCACCAAGGCCCTGCTTCTTTTCCCTGAATGCTACAGGGAAAGGTAAAAAGTTTCATTATGCCTCTAACCAATAGCACAGTGCCATTTATAGTGGAAATTTTCCTCTCAGCCTCTAACCAAAGTGCAACATGGGATATCAGCCATTACTATTCTCAATCTAAGACAATGAAGGGAGGTACTCGTCAGAGCCTAATGAAGTCTCCATACAAATAAGGGCATAGTGGTACATCTGGGAATGCAAAGAAAAAATCTGAACAGATACAAGATGGAGAAGAGCTTCTGTGTAGGAATGCATAGGAAAGACACTTTAGTATTCAGCATAGATCATAATTTGACCAAGAATTCGCCACGTGGCACTAGGGTTTAAACAGCTAGAGAGTACTAGGTCAGTTCTAAGCATAATAATAAAGAAGAGTTAATATAGTTAATACTTTCTATATACCAGGCACTGTACTAAATGCATTGTAGACATTAATTCACTTAGTCTTTTGACCACAACCTAATTATCATCACTCTCATTTTAGAGATGAGGAAATGCAGCAGAGAGAGATAAACAAAATAGTGGAAAGTCACAGGGCTGGTACTTTTTTGGAAGGAATATTTGAAACTAGACAGTCTAATCAAGGAAGTAGTCACGGACAATTATACTAGGGGGCCTTCTGCACAAAGTGGGGGTCAAAAAGAAGAGCCAGAAAGATGGTGAAAGAAATTTTTAAAATAAGAGTTATAAAGTTAATTTTAAGAAAATCAGTTTATTTATTCTGGAAAAAAATTGAAGGGGTCCCCGGAGGTGAAAGAGAAGGAAGAAGAAATGAGGTGCATTTTTATTCATTTGAAAACTTTGCATCCAGCAATTTGCTTGAAACAGGCACAAGGATTTTGACACAATTACCTGGGCAGTTTAAATGAGTTGTCCCCATTGAAGGATTAAAACAAGTCAAGATAGGTTTGTGTTTATTTGCATACGTTTAGTGACTGTGAAGAAAAATAATAAATCCATTTTCCTATACTGTTTTATTATTTATAGGCAAAAGAAAATTTGTTTGTTTGTTGAGGGAAGGAAACATTATGTTGCAAAAATTAATAATGCCAAGGGAAGAAAAAGGGGAATTCGAAACAGAAGCAATTCTTACTTTCATATGAGTATCTTTTCTTTTTCTGAATGTCTATCTACTTCCCCAACCTGGATTGGGACCTTGACAGACATCTAAAAAGAACCATGCATCAGGTGCTATGTAAGGTGCTGGAGACACATGGATCTTCCCCAAATAGGCCACAATCTCACAGTACAGAAAAGACAAATGTAGAAACAAGAGAAATATAAAGTAGAAATAATACATTTCAAAAAGTGGGGGAGGAAGAATTGGCTGTATAAAGGACAGAAAGATTAAATCTGATTGAAAGATTATGAAGAGTTTTAAAGGGAAAACTGAGATTGGATTGGACCATAGGGAGGATTTTGACAGGAAAAAGGCATTCCAAGGAAGAAGGTCAACATGAATAAAGGCACAGTAGTGGAAGAGGATAATGCATATACTTGAGAAACTCTGAGAGCCATAATTTGGCCAGAATGTAAGATGCTTACATGGTAGAAGTGGCTGACATAGTTGAAAAAGTTGGAGTCATATTGTACAAGGTCTTAAAATTTTAATTTTGTCTAATAAAGATAGCTATTAATGTTCCCATGCAGAAGAACGGCAAGTCAGAGAGTGTATATTGTAGAAAAATCACTATGCTAGTAGTGGTATGGAGAGTGGATTGGGTAAGAAATCTGAAGTAGGGGCTGAAAAATCGTCACACCTAAACTATGAACTATACCCTCAACCATAGACAACCACCATTTCAGAGGGCTACCTTTGCCCATGGAAGGGATAAGGCAAAAGAACATCAATTAATATGTTTCATAACTGCAGGAAAAATACCAAATCCATGAAGTAGCAAATGAAGATGACTGCCACATTGCCAGCCTGTGGGCTAGTCTCTGCCATATGTCCTTAAAATTAAAAGCTTTCTCCTCACTCTGTAGTTATGTTCGGGGGCACAGTTAATCCCTTCAGATTATGCTTCTGATCCTTTGGTCAGTTATGCTATCTCCGATTTCCTACCAGTTGTCCTCTACTTAGTTTCTATCTCTGCCCACTGGTACTTTTTTTGGTTGCAAACTGGTCCTTTGTTAACCAGACTCCGAGACTCTTCACTCCAATGTTGCCCTGGTATGATACTTTCAGATCCATCTGGGTCCCAGATTCTGCATCAAAGAGCCACTGCAGCCCTATCTTTATCTAGTCCAGGATCTGAAATCTCTCACCTCTGGAACTCCAAGACCTCACTTATGAGGAAAATTTAACAGACACTGCTACCTCAGTGGAGAAGTACTTTCCAAATATCTCCACCTCCCAGGCTTTATAGAAAGAATTTAAATCATCCCAATGATAGTAGCCAGAGTCATGAGCTCATAAAATTCCAGAACGGAAAGGGCTCTTTGGAAGTCATCTAGCCCTATCTTCCTCAGTTTATCCAGAAAAAAAAATGTTAAATAGCATATTCATAGTCATACAAAGTGGCAACCAAAACAAACATCCCCTTACTCAATCCAATAATGTTGGTTAGCAGATAGAAAATATATTAGGTTTTTTCGACCTAATTTATAGATGCAATCAAGACCACAGTGACTGCATAATTTTTAACTACATCATATAGCATTTTATTATATAACCCTGCATTGCTCATTAATTGTTTCATTCAATCATCTTGGCTTCACAAATGGATTGAAATTCTTGGAGGGCAGGTACTAGATTGTTTTCTTTCATCTCCAGCCGCCTGGCATGGTGCTAGACACAAGGCAGACTTCCAACAATTACCTGGTGTGTTCGTTGATTGCAAAGAGGTGAATTTTTGCACCCTTCGCATTTAAATATATGATGTAGTATATCATCAGTGTTCTATTAGGAGGCCAAAATTATGAGGTTTTCTTTTTTTAATGTTGGTAATTTAGATATATTAACATTATCCTCTTCATGAAGTAAATGAGAACTAATATTCTCAGCTACCACCAGCAATTAAGGAAACCTGGGGTGATTCCTATATCTGCAAATGAGAAAACCAGCTGTTGAATTGTTTCTCAGTGACAATACCTAATCCTTTATTAATACACATTTCCTTTGCTGAATTAGCAAGGTGTCTCCCCTGCCTCTTTTTCCAATTCTCATTCTTTACCTGTATCAAAACTGCAAGTATAAAGAGACTTCTTAATCTAGAATCTGGGACTTCAACAAAGTGGAAGTTGTTTCCCCATTAATACCCACAGAAGAGTAACCTCAATTCCCCAAAGTTAGGGAGAACTAATGGAAGAATTATTCAATTTTGTAAAACCCATCGTATAAATTGAACACTGATAGGTCTGAACTATTTGCTATTCTGAACCAATGTATGCTTGAAAAATCCTGTAGCTGAATATAGTAATTTTTACAGACATTTTGGAATGGATTATTAATAAATATAAGCACTAATCATCATATTTACTACTACTACAATTATATTTCATTTTCTACAAATTGCTTTGGACACCTTCATGGTAAAATATAAAAAAACAAATAAATGAACAAAAACATCCTAGCACCTCCAGCATTTGAAAGTAGAATTTGCTGGGCTGTAAAACCAGTGAATTATTTGTCATGCAGCTTAATTCTGTCATAAAATGCTAATCAGCCTTTCTGTCACTTTGCTCTTGCCCCATATCTTTTTATGAGAACATTAACAGGGTTATTACAGAGCAGAGACTCGTATGCCTGCAAACATACTTACCATTTATGTATATTTTTGTCCAAAAAAAAATGTTGCCACCAAGAGCCCCAGACTCCTAGTTAACCATAATCCTATTTTCTGGCATGGAGGGTTTGAGTCTGCTATGCCATCTGGATGGTGGCATCAGGTAGCCAGAGCTGGGATCAGCTTTCTTTTGCTCAGACCATTGTGTGGGGTTCGAGCTGTGAGTCCTTCTTCCCTTCTTAGCACAGAGCAACTGGTGCATCCTTTGCAGAATTGGTAAAACACAGACTACATTTTAGGTGACTCCATTTTAACAATGCCTGCAATGGGAACATAGACCCTAGAAGATAATTTCCCAGAGGCTTTCAGGGTTGGAATCTCTTCCCAGAAACTGAAGTAGTAAGGACACCAGAAAGCCTCCTGTTACGTATGTGCAATCAACATTCCAAAGCAACTCAATAATGAATGGCTATAGGACTGAGTCATTCTTTCCCACACTGGGCCTTTAGTAGGGCTATCAGTCATCTTATATCTCGGTAACTCATCCTGTGGCCCAGAAAGAAGCCACTGTCTTGCAAAAACATATTTTACACCACGAAGAATGGGCTTTGAACTCAGACAGTTCTAAATAAGAATGCTGGCTCCATCACTTACTCTGTAGCTCTTATCAAATCACTTATCTTTTCTGAGCATCTGGGTTATTGTTTTTTGTGAAGCTCCTGTAAAAATTTGAATAATGCCTGAAAACCACTTGGTACAAAACAGTGGTAACCATTATTATTATCCTTGCTACTACTATTGTAATTGACCTTTCAGTCAGAACCAAGTTTGGTGTTCAATAGCATTAACTATATTCTTGTACAATTCCTTCTGTCCTTCATCTAGATTTCTGAGCTCTCCTTGTTTATCAACAATTTAACTCTCCTATTTGCATGTTTTAAGTTAGGCTTTCTCAGGTCCATTTTGGAATTAGAGTAGACATTATAATCATTGTCTTCTCCAAAAAACATAAAGCGAAGAGGGTCTCTAGTGTTCCTGATGTTTCAATTCCTGTTTTTTTGATTCTAACCAGGAAGTGTCATGGAAATAAGTCTTTTGAAGTACTGTTCCCTTCTCTCCTGTTAGTTATGAGCCCAGAAATCTGTATATAAGCTCCACTTTGCATAACATCCAGACTTCTGAATCAGTCATTCTCATGTTTATTTATTAAAATGGTTATCTCTTAAGTTAGATGAAAATGGGGAGAATGAAGCAAGATTCATCAATCATTTTTATGTTTAGCAACTTGCAGGCAAACTCTTCAGAGAATTAAAAATATTTTCACTTGCCATGTGTATATCCTTGGGACTGTGCAGGCTCACCCTAAATGATGATAATGATAACCTGATATAGACATGTCAGGAATTATCAGAATTGCCAAGCTAATCAGAGCAAGAGTCCACAACAGACAGTCTTGTCTCTTTGTCACACATCTCTTTTGCTGCAACCTGGTCCCTCATGGGAGCAGTTTAAGGGCACTCTGATGGAAAAAGCCTAAAAAGAAGCTGGAGAGACTCTGAGCTCCCCTTTGCAGGTGAGCACTCTGAGTACTCCCTGTCTTTCCTGTTCATGGCTGTGAGATGGCCAGTCAATCAGAAGTCGATTATCATCAAGAAGAAAATTCCTATCAAGAATCACTTAAATTATGTCACTGAGGAGGAAAAATCGATGCCAACAATCTCACAGACATTACTGATTTAGAAGAGTCTCCCTGTCCTCTCCCACTCACACTAAGTCACCATGTTACTGCACTTAGATAGGTAGTTTTTTTTTAAATGGAAAATGCAGTCCCACTCCCGAGCAAGCAACACGTCACCTCAAAGCCTGCTGACTCATCACTCACTCCTAGTTAGAAGGAGCAGCAAAGAAATGTTTTGGGATATAAGTCTATACTGGTTTTATAATTTATTTTTTTGTAAGTGAATTCTCTTCTATCATCAAGTCACTGTATCACTATTCGAATGCAAATTGAGGTCACCTTCTTTGCTCCACTTTCATTTCATAAGCACTCATTAAAGGCTCAGAGAAAGTGATGCCTTGCAGATTGGAGCTGGTATTCTTTCCTGGTTCTGACCCATGTTCAGTAGAGAATGATTAGTATCAGTAATAACAATAGGATGCGGATGTAGGCTGCTTCGCGCGAACAGTCTGGTAAGAGTCCAAGTAAGCAGACCTGATCTGGGAAAAGGAGCTGTTATACATTGCTGCATATTCTGTACTCATAAGAACTACTTCCCTTGCAGGTCAATGTCTTGCAGAATTTGCCTCCTCCGAGAATTCTCAAACTTTTCATGGTTATGGGAGAGAAGGTTGATTTTTTGTTTTCTAGCTCTTTTTTTTTTTAACTAACTTTTTGGTAGCAAATCTATCATCTGTGGACTTTTCTGAGAAAGCCTCAAATATATAATATATTTAATGCCTTCTTTTAGATATGGCAGAAACACAATCTGGAATGGATGGTCATTCTGATCAATCACAGTAACTCTAAACTCAGATGAAAATGGGCAGAATGAAGTAGGATTCAATGAAAGAAAATGATAATACATTTTTCTGGTTTGTAAATGAAGTACTTGGAGTTTGGCTCAGTTCTTACTGAACTCGTTGTCAATCAGCACAACAAACCAAATAAAAAGTATTTCATACAAATGTTCAAGGAAAAAAATCATTGATGAAATTTTTAGAACGAATTTTGGTAAAGTCTTCAAAGATATCCGAAGTCACTGTGTCATCTGCTGATACTGATACTACCCAAGGGTAGAATCAAGTAGAGTTCAGGCAACCAAATAACTGATAACTGCCAAAGTTATAGTGAGTAGGACACTGAGCATCAAAAGGTAGTGAATCCAAAACCATTTCCTTAAGAGATTTCCGAAATTATCAAATCCAATCTCCCTTGTTTTACAGAAGAGAAAACTGGAGTTCTAATTGTTTGAGATTCTGACCTGAGAATACCCAAGGTAGTAGCAGAAATGTAACTAGAACTCAGGCAGCATGACCCCCGATTTCGAGTCTCTCACTATGTCACACCCACATCAGGTATCAGGGAAGTGGAAAAGGCAAAGTGGAGAGTATATGTGGTTCTTGAAGCCTCTAGGGATTGAGACCCACAATCCAATCCCTATGCTGCATGGGTAGTCAGTGTCATCTATCACAAGGGGAAATAGGGCCAACTAGGACAGTGCCTATCCAAAAAGAGGCTGCCAGGAGCTTCAAGTCAAAACAAGGAACCACATCAAGGGACACCTCGACAAACAGATCCTAAGAACCGAGCCTGCAGCACCACTCCTTGCAGGACTTTCTTTAGCATTTAAAGAAATGCTGGCAAATATTTTCTTTATGGTATATATTTATTAGGCTAATTGAGTGTTTATTTTAATGTTTATAATACAGTTTTTGAATTTATTATTAGTCCCATCATTTTTCTGTTTTGACTTCATTAATTTCTGAATTTATTTCTATTAATTCCTTCTCTCTATTTTAGGAGTTTATAATTTTGTTATTTTTCTACTTTCCTAGATAGCTAATACATATCCTTTTTTTCTTTCTTCTTTATTAACAAGTTTAAGACCATGTCTTCCTTTTTGGTGAGCTTAGTTTGAGGTATATCTCTCATATTCGAATATGTCATATCGTCATGTATTTGATTTTCTAGATATTCTCAAATTCCAGTTTTGATTTCACTTTTAACCTAAGAATGTTTTAAGAAAGGTTTCAGTGTACAGGTGGTTAGAATTCTTTGTTTTCTAGTTTGGTAATTAATCTTTAATGTTATTGTGTTGGATCCTGTGGATGTTGTCTATGATTCTGAAACTTTGGGGAATCCTTCTTTAGGGTCTAATACAGACACACTTTTATATATGTTCTATAGCACTTGTTAAGGTGTTTTCTCTGTTTTGGGAGTACAGTACACCACAGACATCTGATGCAGCCATATCAGTTAGTTCTACCTTGATAATTGTGCTTTCTAAGTCTTCTACATCTTTATTTACTCATTTGTCTACTTAAATTCTCAATGTGCTGAGGTAAAAATGTAAAATTATTAAAGTCAACTTGTACTAATGTATTTCATTTGATTGTTTTTACACTAATTATTTCAATGCTATGTTTTTCCTCTATTTATTTTGATACTACGTTATTTGATTGAATGACTATTAAATCTTCATTAAAAATGGTGCCTTTATGATTTTAACATGTCCTACAACACCAGCCAGAGGAGTTCAAGGTTGCTTACATATATGTAAGAGAAAGACAATTATTGGAAAATTGAGTGACATTAAATAGAGAACTGAGCTTGATTTAGTGCTGCCTGTTTTATAAAGACATCCACTGCCTGGTCAAAGTGACCTTCCTTTCCCCTGAAACTGTAAAGCATTTGCATTGCACCTCTCTCATGGCTCTTAAAATTCCCTGCCTTATGATAGTTTAAGAGCAAGTTTAAGAACTTACCATAAGACTGGAAACGTCTTTATCTTTATAGTCCTCACAGCACTTAGTACATTTCATTGCTTTGAATTTAACAGATGTTTGACAAATAGCTGATGAAATGAATTAATTCATCAAAATAATAGCTTCTGTAGCCTCTAAAACATGCTCCCTGACTATAGGGTTTTCTAGAAAAATAGAACCAATAAGATATAGATGTGGATAGATACAGAGATAGAGAGAGATATACTAGTATACAGTTTACTACTCCAAGGGAAGATTTATTATAAGGAACTGGCTCACACAATTATGGAAGCTGAGACCCAGGAGAGCTGATGGTATAGTTCTAGTTTGAGTCTGAAGGTGAAGGCAATAGGAGACCAATGTCCTAGCTGAAAGACAGTCAGACAGAAGGAGCAAATTCTTCCTTACTAGCCTTTTATGCTGTTCAGACCTTCAAAAGAGGTCCACTCGCCTTGGGAAGAGCAGCTGCTTTATTCAGTCTACAAAATTAAATGTTAATCTCATCCAGAAACACTTTCACAGACACACCCAGAATAATGTATAATCAAATATCTGGGCACTCTTGGCCCAACTAAGTTGACACATAAAATTAACCATCACACTTCCCAATGACACAGATGAAGACCTAGGTTGATAGTTTGTCTATATAATATCAGATGCTGGGTCTACTTCCCTAAAATCCCTCTTAATATTTCTTTCTCAAACAAAGGAGAGAAGGGAAACTCAACCACATGTGTCTAGATTTAGCTTTTGATTTGGAATGCCAAAGGTTTGGAGAATTTATTTATGTGGAATGCATACCCTATGTGGTACATAAGGACCCTGATTCTTTCTGGGAATATCAATAACCTGAGCTTTTGAAACTAATGATGAATAGACTTCTCCTTCTAGTGTTAAGTTCATAAAAGCACTTTCTTAGATCTGGTCTTGATATCTCCTTAGTCCCTTTCTCAGTTTTAGAGGGAACTTTGGGTCTTTTAAAGTACTTTAAAATATATTTACACTTGAACCAGTAAACTGAGTAATTGTCAACCAAGGAGCACACAGAAACTTTATGCTGAGGTCAGAGAACTTGTCGGATGCTGTTCCCCAGATAAGGCAGCACTGTCCCTGCTCTCAAAGAGCTTATAATGTTGTGGGGACAATCTCACAAAAGACTAACTGGAAAATATGACAGAATGAAACCAGGGCTAGCCTGAGGTACAATAAATATCTATAGAGGCCCTGGGGAGGGACAACTCATTCTGTATGGGTGGAACAGAGGAGGATTTAAGATGGACTGGTATTGGAATGCTGAAAGGGAAGGATAAGGGAAAGGGCACTCTAGGCTGAGGAATAAACATGAGCAAGGACTCAAATGTAACAGCGCAAGGCATATACAGATCATCCCTGTGACACAGGATAAGGAGGGGTTTGGTGGGAAACAAAAGTGCAAAGCTCATTTGGGATGAAAGCAAGGAGGGTGGAGCACAGTCCCTGAAGAGTCTGGAATTTCTTCTATAGAAAGGTTTTGAGGAGCTAAAAAAAGTTTTGAGATAGGAAATGATATGAAGTTGGCCATCGAAGTCTCTATATGTGTTAGGAAGGCAACTCTAGGCATCTGTTTTGAATGGATAAGAAAGAAAAGGAAAACCAGAGGGAAAAAAAATCAAGAACATCAACTGAAATGTGTATTTCTTTTCTACTGCTGTGGAACAAATTGCCACCACATAATAACTTACACTGACACATATTTACTATCTCAGTTTCAGTGGGTCAGAAGTCAAGGCTCAAATGAGTCCTTGACTTGGGATCTCACTAGTCCGTAATCAAGGTGTCACTGGAGAAATGGTATTATCTGAGGCAGAACTGGTGAAGAATCTGCCTCCATGCTCACTCAGGCTGCTGGCAGAATTCAATTCCTTTAGAATGTAGAACCAAGGGCCTTAGTTTCTTGATGGCTGTTGCCTGCATGCCATTCTCAGCTCCTGAGGCTGTCCAGAGATCTCTGACACATGTGGTTTCCCAGCATGGCCACTTGTCTCCTCAAAGCCAGCAGAAAATCTTTTATGTACATCCCATCACTTTTGCTGTATTTTATTGGTTAAAAGCAAGTCTCATGTCCTGCACACAAAGTATATATTAAGAAGCGGGGATCATGAGTACCACCCTAGGAATCTGTCTGCCACATTAGCTACTGCGAGATTGTGACCAAGAAATGGTAAGCCTTAAAACTGGACAGAGACAATGGAAATTAATGGCTTATAGGATACATGACTACTGAGTCTATAGGCAGAGTCTGAGACACAGGTCTATCACACAGAGGTTGCCAAATGTGGACATACTGAGGAGATGCAAGTCAGTAGCTTGTTAAACTTAAGAATCCCTGAGAATCTAGTTTACGATGAAGATTCTCAGTAATCCTCCTAAATTTTGATATGTGAATACCAAGGAATCTGTACTTAAATAAGCATTCCCAATGACCCTGCACTAGGAAATGCCAGTATGCTAAAAAGATGGGAAAGGAGAGTTTATTTGAATTCAGCTCTGCAAATATTCATTGAGCATGTGATGAGATACTATGGCATCAAAAAGACAAGTCTGCCTTGAATGATCTCAAACCCTAATGGGAGAAATAGTCACATGGGCAGAACATTAAAAGGAAGCACAGGGTAATATGGTAGTCCAAGGAGGTTTTAGAAGAGAGAAAGTACTGGAAAGTTCACTCACAGGAAGTGTAAAAAAAAAAAAGTAAGAATCACTAATAGTGGGTCTTTAATATCTTAGCTTAAAAGAACTATCTCACTTAATGTATATCATAACCCTTATTAGGTAGGTGCTATTATTTTTCTATTTTACAGATAAGTAAACAGAAACTAAGGGAAGCTTAGTAATCTGTGAAAGTCACTCAGCCAGTAAATGTGAGAACATTATATAACCTAAGGAGAGTTTCAAAGGATCAGTGGAAACTTCAAAGGTAAATATGATAATAGGTACAGGTGGAAGAAAAACAGATACAGTAAATGAGATATAAGGAAGTTACTCTGTAAATCAATTTTAAAAAACAGTTTGACTCTCTCTACTCAAAATGTGTTTAAGTTATCCCATCAGGAAAATGTTTGATTTTACATAAGAAAATAATTTTGTCAGCTATAGTTAGAAACTTAAGGAATGCTATCACTGGAGAAAGAAGGGAAAGACCTTTGATATGAATTCTCAGTCTAAATCAAATAAAGTTTTGTTTCAACTACAGGGATATTGTTATGGTTTGTTTCTCTTCAGTGGAGGAAGGGCCAAGTAGATAAAAGATTGCTCTTTAAAATAAATGACTCTTAAGAGAATATCTTATCCCCTTGCTTTGACAAAGAAAAAACAACTAGAGAACAGCCTCTGGCAGGAAATGTTTACTTTGTTAACTCCAAAGGCACCCCTAACTACCAAGAAGGCAACCAGGAAAGGCCTCTCATTTTATAGTGAGGACAGTGTTGCCACAATCCAAAGTCATGATTAACCCTGAAGCTAGAGAGAATGTGCTAACCTATGTCTAAGATCTACAGCTTCTTCAAAACTTACTTCAAATTATAGTTTTATCAAGTGGAGAAATAGGGAATCCGTATCTATCTGCATCCAGACAGTCTTTTAACACGGCATCATATTTTGGTATACAAAACAATGTCAGATGTCAAATGAATTATAAGCTTTAATCGTTCTTAACCAGCTGGGCTGGGAATTCTTGGTGTCTAGGCCATTACTCCAAGCTCTTGCATGACATGGGGGCAACTGCTGAAATGCCAGGTATATCTTCAAACAAAAAATAGTTTTCAGAACAGCTCTTCTCAATAAATTCATGGTTATGGGACAGTCCTTTTGCTGTTGTTAAATGTTCAGCCCACTGCAGACTGGGTATCTTGCATTAAATTCAACTTCACTTGGGCACAGCACAACACCTGAACTGGTCCTACTCAATGAGATGAGGTTGTTGATCATCTGCTTGGATTCCATGATAATGTCTAATTGCTATAAAATTTGAAAATGCTCTCAATTTTTGCACTTTTCTCATGAGAAACTGGTAACAGTTTACATACTGGCCCTGGTCTGCAGATGTCATTTTGGGAAGCACAGTACAGAAGATATGCCTTGACCATCCAAATCATATTCAGCGGCCATGAATACGCCATGAGGTGAGACTGAAGAGGAGGAGGAAACCAACCAGTGGAGTCAGAGCCCAGGCCTTCTGTGGGAGAGGAAATTATGGCTGAATCAGTCCTTTCTGTCAGCACAGCCAAGCAGAATTCCAGCTCTGTGGGAGGAGGGCCCCTCTCCCAGGCCTCCCTTAAGCAAACACAAGCTCCAGCCTGCAACAAACACACTCCAAGTGTCTGCAAACATAGGGTCCCATGACCAAATCCATGAGGAACTCAAACATGTGAAGTGATTTTAGGCTCAGTGCCTTTGTCCTCAAGCTGGCCTGGTCTGCAACCAGAATGGAATCAGAAACCACTCAGCTATTGTGATGATTTTGAAACACCTCAGAGGAACCCCAACCCACCCACAAAAGCTTTTATGGGCTTCAGGAGAACCTCTAACTTCACTTAATCCTTAAGACAGTTTTTCCTATGTTTTATCATTTCTGAAATTGGTATGTATGTTATAACCAATGTATACACTTAGTAAGGCAGTTTCATTTTGTTGCCCCCAATTGTGTTTAAATTAATTTTTTACAGTTGATGGAATTATAGAAATGGAGGCAATTAGGTATATAATTCTATTATAAATCAAAAGCATATAATATTTTATTTCTCTTAGGTAGCCTTGTTTTAGGAAAACGTATAACTCAAAAATGAAGGCACTTGTCAGCCCATTCCAAAGATTTCAACAACATGAATAAAAAGTCATATTTATTGGAATCCTGCCATGTGCCAGATATGTAAGAGCCTCACCTCTATTAACTCATATAAACCTTATAATGGTTAGTGCTCATTTTACAAATGAGAAAAGTGAGGCACAGACAAGTTAAGAAAAATTTCCCAAGATCATACAGCTAGGAGGAGTTGGAGCCAGCCAAGGTTGAAACTGATGTTAATTTCTGACTGCATGATAAAAGCACCTGATAAAGCAAAGTTGAAGTTCATTGCCTATTACAGTAAGGAAGAACAGACCCTTGAAAGAGTCTTATTTTCTAGGAAAGATATTTATAAAGTTTGGGGATCTGGTTTAAGGTAGATATTCCAATGCCGGGGCCTAATTCAGATTGAACCAAATTCTTTACATAGTAGTTGGGATTGGTTGACAGCAAGGAAAGGGTCTCAAAAGAGTCTTAAAGAATGGCTTAATTAATCTGATAAAGTGATTTATTGTCCTGAAATACAGGTTATTTATTCTGATGAGGGATAGTTATATCATTTTTTATTCAGATAATGGATTTTCAGTAAGTTCCTTAACCAAATAATAATTATTTGTGACATCATATTCCTGGGCTGGAGTGTTCTGGAATAAGGCCATGGTAATGCAGACAGTGAGCTATATAGCTACATGGCTTGTGTTCTCACCAGGTGGGTGCCATCTAATATAGACTAAATCATGTCCCCCCCAAGAAAACATATGTTGACGCCCTAACCCCACGATGTGACTGTAATCAGAGACAGGGCCTTTAGGAGGTAATTAAGGTTAAATGAGGTCATATGAATGGGGTCCTGATCAGATAGGATTGGTGGCCTTATAAGAAGAGGAAGAGTCTATGGCCATGCTGCTCTGAATATGCCCGATTTCATCTGATCTCAGAAGCTAAGCAGGGTTGGGCCTGGTTAGTACTTGGATGGGAGACCACCTAGGAAAACTGGGTACTATAAGTGTCAAAAAGAGAAAAAAAAAAAGAGAGAAAGAGATCTTTTTTCTCTCCTTCCCTTTCCTTCTCCTCCCTCTCCTCACTCTTTGTCTCCCTCTCTCTCTCCCCTGCTTATCACCCCTTCATGCCTATCCCCACACCTCTCTCCTTTCACATTGAGGAAAATCCATGTGAGCAGACAGAGAGAAGGTGGCCATCTGCAAGCCAGGAAGAGAGAGTTAATCCAATCATGCTGGCAGCCTGATCTCTGACTTCCAGCTTCCGGAACCATGAGAAAATAAATTTCTGTTGTTTAAGCCAGTCTATGATAGTTCGTTATGGTTTAACAAGCTAACTAATACACCATCCATACTCACAAACATTCACTTATACAGGCTAGGCTACCCTTGGTGAGTGCCTGCAAGAATTCAATGAAATCGTGCGTATCAACATGCCTCATAAGCTGTAGAGCACTGTATGAATATTAACTGATAGCACTGTTAATAGTAGTGGTCCCTACAGTTGCTGACTTCTTGAAGGCTCAATACTTGGGCCAGAACTTAATGACATGGTTGAGTAAAGCAACTAAACCTAGCAGTTCTCTGATGCAAGACTCACCTTGAGTTAATCAGAAAGGAAGCTTGGCAAAGGACTCGAAGAACAACTTGGCACCAGGAAAATCCACATTCTCTATATTCCTGAGAAAGTGAACACCCAGCTGTGAATTTATTGACTTTCCCTTAAGGAGTTCTAATGGAATAAATTTTGTCTTCTTGGTGCCTGCTAATTAGACAATTATTTAACTCTGTTTCTTTTTTTAATGACTGTCTGCTGTTGTTTGAAGACTTTTGTCTATTATTTGTAATAAAAACCTCTGTCACATTTTTGCCTCATTATCCTTAACAAATAGTGCATTCCCCAGCCCCAGTCCCTAGTTCCCTTAGTTCTCCCTCCCCTAGCACCTCCCCAGTCTAGAGCTCCCAGAGTTTCAAAGACCAGCTGTTATCATTTTGTTGACTGAGAGATTTTTAGAAACTTCTATCACAGGCACAAGGCTCCATGGGGGGCTGTTGAATTAAATATCAGCTCTTCAAATAGGAATTAGCTCAGAGAACAAAAGCAGCAGGAAGACAAGGGACAAATACAGGCAAGTACTGCAGTCCTCCCACTCAGTGATTGGGAAACTGGCCCTCTCTCTCTTCCCTGGAACCTGAGACTGGAATTCCTGCACACTGGCCATGGCAAGTCACATATCTCTTTCTAGGACTGGGGATCAAATCCAGCACAACCCAGGGTCACTCATTCTTTCATCAGAAGATGAGTATATTCAAAGGAAATGATCCTTTTCACTATCTCCTACAGTTATTCAGCCTTCTTGGAGAAACTGAAAGGTTTTCTACTGAAGTACTTCTTCAGAAGGGAGAAGTAGGAAAACAACAAAGAATTAACATTTGCTGGGCCTAACTACATTCCAGTGGCTGCCTGCCATGGAGAAACTATTTGCCTATCTTCATGTTATAGTAATATATAAAGCCCAGTAGTATAGAGACTAGATCCTTGCTACTCAAAGCATGGCCAGTGTTGGCTTCATGACTTTGAGGCCTTTGCAGTCACATAGGACCCTTCATTCAGGATGGCCACACTCGGTCTAATGCTCTTCTGTCTTGAATTCTTAATATTTTTGTTTCACCTGGTATTTTGCAAATGAAATCCAATGAGTCATGGAGCATGCACACAAGCAGAGGAAATACAGGCAACATAAATATTTACCAATCATTGATACCTTGTCGCATATGGCACCTGTGATGTCCATAAGCACAGAATTCTGGTGGACCCATGATGTGCAGGAGCTCAACAACACTCAAAGCGAGTAGAAGGTAAGCATGTTAAGTCCATGACTAAGTAAGCAAGAGTGCTGGCAGCCCCTAAAAGCACAATTTCCTTCCCACCAGAATTTGCTTTGAACACAGAAAGAAGAAAATGTCATTCTAATACACAAAAACCACCAAGGAAACTTTTTACATCTTTTTTTTACTCATATCAAATCCCTGTTAACCAGCCACTTACGTTAAAAATGATGACAGAAGAAAAAGGAAAAATACACTTGATCTTAGCCAAAAGGCCGAGGAACGATGGAAGAGGAAAAACAGAAGGTAGGGCAACTCATAGTTACTTTTCCTCCCAGTCTTTCCTTCTTCATCAGTTACTGGAAGGTAGAGAATGTTGTAGACTGTGAGTGTAACAAGAAGTGAAATAACAGTTGAGTTGAGTTTGTGCAATGATACTACTATTCTAGTAAGAACAAAATACATATGGATGCCTGAGCAATAAAATGTAAATTGTGTAACCAGTGAATGCATGAATGAGTTAAAGGCTCTTCGTTTGCATTTTAAAAGTGACATTGTACAATTTAAAAATAAATGACAAATTTCATGCTTGTAACGTAACATTTTAGTTTTTCTTTATTTAGTACTACATTACTGTTTTGGTTTTCTTTGGATAAATACCCAGAAATGCAATTGCTGGGTCAAAAGGTATATCCATTTTTAATTTTTTGAGAAACCTCCAGACTGTAACAAAACACATCAAAACAAATAAGAGTAACATGCATGGAAGAAAAAAAAAACATTATATTTTAGTACCTTTAATAACACTTTCTTCCTGCTTTTTGAACAAAGGGCCCCACATTTTCATTTTGCACTAGGCCCTGCACTACCCAGCCTGTTTGCAGCATCAGTATGACCTGGAAGCTGGTTAGAAATGCAGAATCCCAGGCCCCTTCTTAGATTTGCATTTGACACGAACTCCAGGTGATTCACGTACAATGTACACATTAAGGTTTGAGAAGCCCAAAATTAGAGAATCTGCTCAGCGATTCACAGGTATTCCAGTGGAGGAGCTGGGAACCAAATTCTGGCAGCTTGCCTCCAGAATGAAATGAATGACCCCTACACTCCACTGCAGGGCTATGAAGTCAGTGCATATTTACCCAACTTACAGATATAGAAACAGCTTATAGAGGATAATGGAGTTGCCCAAAGCAGCAAGCTGCCAGCTAATAAGTGATTAAATAAGGACTTAGAAGGAAATCTTTCTCATTCCAAATCAAAACTATTCTTATTTACACCAGTAGTTTTCAAATAAGAGTGAGCATCGGAAATAACTGGGGAATTTTTTAAATGCTCCACCCCAGAAACATCAAATCAAAATCTCTTGGTTGAGGTTTGAAAATCTGTATGTTTAAAAACAGTGATTCTTCAAGACAAGGATGTCCTATTTCACCACTTTTATTCAACATAGTATTGGAAGTCCCAGCCACAGCAATTAGACAAGAAAAAGAAAACACATCCAACTGGAAATGAAGAAATAAAACTGTCCCTATTTGCAGATGACATGATACTATATAGAGAACCCTAAAGAGTCCACCAAAAAACTATTAGAACTAATAAATGAATTCAGTCAAGTAACAGGATACAAAATTAATATTCAGAAATCAGTTGTATTTTTATATACCAATAACGAACTATTAGAAAGAGAAATTAAGAAAACAATCCCATTTATAATTGCATCAAGTAAATAAATACCTAGGAATAAATTTAACCAAGGAGGTAAAAGACCTGCACTTGGAAAACTATAAGACACTGAAGAAAGAAATTAAAGAAGATACAAATAATGGAAGTACATACTGTGATCATAGATAAGAATTAACATTGTTAAAATGTCCATATGACCCAAAGCAATATATAGAGTCAATGCAATCCCAAAAAATACTAATAGCATTTTTCACAGAACTAAAATAAATAACCCTAAAATTTATATGGAACCACAAAAGACCCCAAAGAGCCAAAGCAATCTTGAAAAAGAACAAATTTGGAGGTGTTACATTATGTCAAACTATACTACAAAGCTACAGTAATCAAAACAGCATGGTACTGGCATGAAAACAGACATATAAATCAATGGAACAGAACAGAGAGCCCAGAAATAAACCCTCATCTATATGATCAATTAATCTATGACAAAGGAGGCAGGAATATACAATGGCAGAAAGATAGTCTATTGAATAAATGGTGATGGGAAAACTGGACAGAGACATGTAAAAAAAATGAAACTAGGACATTTTCTAACATCATATACAAGAATAAACTCAAAATCGAGTAAAGACTTAATGTAAAACCTGAAACCATAAAACTAGAAGAAAACATAGGCAAGAAACTCTTTGACATTGCTCTTAGTAATATTTTTGAGGCTATAGATCTTAGGTAAGGGAAACAAAAGAAAGATAAACAAATGGGATTACTCAGACTTAAAAGGTTTTGTGCAGCAAAGGAAGCCATCAACAAAACGAAAAGACGACCTACAGAATAGGAAAAGATATTCACCAATGATAAATCTGATAAGGGGTTAAGAACCAAAATATATAAAGAACTCACAACACCAAGTTTAAAAATCTGATTAAAAATGGGCAGAAAACCTGAATAAACACTTCTCCAAAGAGGGCATACAGAAGGCCAATAGACATATAAAAAGACATTGAATATATTGATAATCATCAGAGAAATGTAAATTAAAACCACAATGAAATATCACCTCACACCTGTCAGAATGGCTGTCATCAATAAATCAACAAACAACAAGTATTAGTAAAGAGAACCTTCGTGCACTGTTGGTGGTATTCAAATTGGTACAGCCAGTATGGAGGATCCTCAAAAAATTAAATATAAAACTACCTTATGACACAGCAATTCCACTTTGGGTTCTTATCTGAAAAAATTTAATTTTAAAACACTAATTCAAAGAGATATATGCATTCCCATGTTCACGGCAGCATTATTTACAACAGCCAAGATATGGAAGCACCCTAAATATCCATCAATAGATGACTGGATAAAGAAGTGGTACATATATACAATGGAATATTATTTGACCATAAAAAAAGAATGAAATCTTACTATTTGCAACCACACGGATGAACCCAGAGGGTATTATGCTAAGTGAAATAAGTTAGACAGAGGAAGACAAATACCATATGATTTCACTTATATATGGAATCTAAAAAACAAAACAAAACAAAACAAAATACTGAACACATAAAACAGAACCAGGCTCATAGATACAGAGAATAAACTGATGGTTGCCAGATGGGTAGGGGTTTGGGAGTGTGGATAAAAAAGGTGAAGGGATTAAGAAGTACAAATTGGCAGTTACAAAATAGTCATGGGGTTATAAAGTACAACATAGGAAATAAAGTCAATAATATTGTAATACCTATATATGGTATCAGGTGGGTACTACAGTTATCAGGGGAGATCACCTTATAAGTTATACAAATGTCTAAACACTATGCTGTACACTTAAGACTAATATAATATTAAACGTCAACTGTAATTGAAGAGTAAATAGTGGTTCTTAAATTTAGCTGCGCAGAAGTACTTTTAAAATCCTGATGACCAGGCCACATGTAAGATCAATTAAATCAGAACCTCTGGGGGTGGGCCTCAGTCATCAAAATTTAAAACCAGTTGAAAACTACTGTTTTAAAATACTCCCAGACACTCCTGATGCTCAGCCAGTTTGGGAAACCTGCTTCACACCTAAACTGGCTTCTGTTCACAGGGCTTCCCGCTGGGCTCTTGGGCACACAGGTTAGGAAAATGCAACTAATGAGCAAACAAACAAAAATATGGGATTTCAAGAAACTAATTTTATTTTTAGAGCCAACCTAATCAACCAGCTCGGTATGTGAAAAAAATGCAATTAATACTCAGGATTACTGATGCATGTTTTGTTAATAAAACTCTAAAAACTTATCAAAGACTCATTAACAGCCAAAAGCAGGAACTCTGTACTAAATATTTACATGTTTCTAAATCAACATTTTTATCTTTAGGAATAATGACATTCACTAGGCATTATTCTAGAATCTCTGTCAGTGCCCACATTAAGAGAGAGGGGGCTCTCTCTGTAATAGCCAGGGAAGCTGGGGAGCCAGGGACCCTCCAGGAGGCTGTGGGGAGAAAGAGGGAAGCCTGGTTTTTTATGAGCTGTTGGCAGAGAATCTCAGGAGCTCAGGGTTAAAAGGTCCCCAGAGGTCAAGAATGCAAGCCCTCTTTCAAAACACCACCCTCCCTATAGCATCTGACCCTGACATAAAGTTTCTCAAAGCTTATCTGGAGACCACCACCTGCATATGAATCACATGGGTCCTCCCTTCTACTGCAGCAATTTCTAAGCCAGCCCAGCATCAGATAATAATCCCACCTACCAGATCAGCATCACCTGGGGATGGTGCTTTTTTAAAAACAAAGGGATTCATATGTGTGTTAAAGTTTGAAAACAGCTGTTCTGATAGTTCCACCAGACAGTTCTATCCCAGTGTTCGCGGCAAATCCACCAAGCTTGGACCACACTGGGGATGTTTTGGTGGTTAATTAGCTGCCTTTTCCCTGTTGAACAACACATACCTTCATACCACTATCTTTCCTATCTACTCTAGAGTTAACTGGAGATTGTTCTACATATGAATTAGTATGTAGAAAATTAGCCACGAAAGGGCCTTAGATATTATTTCAACACATATGCCCAACGCAGGGTCACATAAGCCGAGACTAATTCCCTTTAGCTATCCTAACTTGATCAAGCTGGCCTACTTTGTAAGGTTTCACTGGTACACAAAAGGTTCTTAATATTGAACCAAAACCTGCTCCCCAAACTACAGAATAAATGGTCCCATATCTGCCCTCAAGGGCTCCCCAGAACCAATCTCTTCTCCATAGGACAGTCTTTAATACCTAAAAATATGTATTACATCCCTCTCAAATCTTTCGTTCTTCAAGCTCAATAATCTCATGTGCTTTCGATTTTTATTTTTATTAAATTCTCTTAAAATTATGTTCGTATGTGGTCTTACATAATATATATTTTTAGTTCATGGGTTGGAATTGTATAATATCTCATTCTGTTCCTTATTTTCTCATCAAACCCAAAGCTTTTAAGAGCTATGTGTGTTGTTATATACAACTTAGCTTTTTCTCCGATGCCACACCCCCAAGTCTTTTTGATATCTGTGCATTCCTCTTTTTTCTATGAATTCCTCTTTATCCATGTGCTGTTTAACCCGAGGTACCCAGAACTAAACATCATCACACCCATTATAAACACACGGAGTACTGGAGATACATTTTAGGGGATATATAACCCTAGATTCTTGCAACAGTTACCCATCAGTAGAGTCTTTACTTGTAATGATAATGCTTCATTTAAATAATTCACCATTGATGGACATTTCCCTCCTTCTGAGGCAGAAAAAACCTATGATATGGGAAATATTATTTCCTAAATTGACTAACGCTTCATCCTATTTCCCTGTGTTCTTTTTGCTTACAGAAATGTTTATTGTGTTGTTAAAGGTAATATTAAGAGAGACTCAGAATATTCAAAATAAACCTTAGAGATCATCAAGCATGAAGTTGCCTCAGGAGGTGTAATAAACTAAACATTTTATGAAGGAGGAAACTGAGGTCCAGAGGGATTCAGCAACTTGCCCAGGGACACAAGCCAATTACAGTCTCAGAGCTGAGTCAGAAGCCCCAGGTGTCCCGACTCCCAGGCCAGCTTTTACTAGCATCCGTGTGGGCCATGTTCCCCGCAGCACAGGAGGGCTGTGAATTGGCTCCTACAGCTGCCTTTCCCTCCCCCACCCTTCGATTCTCTGAAAGCAGAGCACACAGACCCAGTCTGTTTTGGAGCTTCAGAGCTACAAAGCTTGCATTATTTAACACTGGCTTTAGCTATCTGGGATGGAGAATAAATAGCACTATAATAAAATCCATAAAATATACCAAATTGGATTTTTTTTCAGGGATGGCTCCAAGAAAAGTTGATAATCAAAAGGTTTTCAGAAAGACTGGAAATAGTGTTTGCTGTGTTGAAATTTCCCTGAATCTTAAGAACATCCCTGTTCCCCATCATCCATTAGCCGAACACTTCAGGCAGAGAGATGTGTGTTATTCTACATCACGAAGGAGGACATTTTCAAAAGGCCTGATAAAGAAGGCTTTCTCCTCAAGTTTAGAGCCATTCCCACCTAGGATATTAAGGTCTTTAGCCCTCTTGGTCTCCTAACGGTCCCCAGGCAACAGCAATCAAGGCGGTAGAAGTGATGGCTGCACTTGTCAGCAAGGTGCAGACGACATCTACTACCCTTTTATGGGTATTTGGGTTTGCAGGGCTACTAATAATGAAGCCTCCCAGTTCCTCATAAGCACTCGACCACAATTCTAATATGTCACCAAGTGATGCCTCTCTCTAAGCTTAGGAGTTGGAGAATTCTTTTTTCTAATCAGTGTAGTCAAGTGAAAGGCAGCAATTAGCACATGTCCTCCTCATTGTGATTTTCTTATTAAATTAGTACTTTAAAAAGAAAACTTCCAGTTCAAGAAGGTTTCATGAACATACCCAATTACTTCTCTTCAACTCCAAGTTCCCAGTAAAATAACTAAAATGATAATGTTAAAGAAAAAAATCCTAACAGCAATAGTGTATAAGAAAGAGAACCACGAGTGCATCAGAAAGTTTGAGGAAATCCTAGAAGACAAAAGGTGTGATGGGAGGTATATTACCACGCAAAACACCAGAAATAAGAGATGTCACTCCCTGGAGAAGCTGGAGACAATGAAACTCAGGAATAGGCTTTGAAGCAATCAGATGAGTTAACTCTTTTTAGACCAACATAGCCAACAATGTGCTGACTCCTCTCCTAGATACATAGAACACAAATGGCAGAAGCTTTGTCTGCTGGGATGAAGCTTTCCAACTACCCCCCAACAAAAACAGGGAATTATCTGGATAAAGTTGTTGTGTGGGTGTTTGGGACAGAAAAAGACAACAAAGTTTCATGCATTTCTATACTTCACATTATATCCTAAAGGAAGGAAAGAAGGAAGAGGAGGATTACAAGGAAGAATGAGAAAAGGAGGCTGGGAGGAGGAGGAGGAGGTGGAGGAGGAGAGGGCTCTCCTTCAGAACGCCCTTCCCCAGAGCAACTTCAGCTACTGTGACAGCTGCAGACTGAGTGCCTGCTTCACCTCAAGGTGCCTCTCACATGCCCTTCCCATTCACACACTCCCCTCCCATGACAGAAAGTCCTATTGACAGACATCACACCCACAGATGAAACCATATCACGAATATATACTAGTAAATCTAGCCCTTTATTCATGTGCCTTCACCAGTAACCAGGACTCACTAAATATTTGAGTGAAACCTAAAAGAAGCATTACCACGGTGACTAAACCAAATAACCAACTCAGTAAGGAACAGGTATTACAGTGAGCACATATGAACTCTAAAAAATCAAATTAGTCTGCTCTATCAGAAAAGGTTTCATTTCTATAAAACAAGATAGGTATGGATCCAAAAGATGAAGCAAAGGGACCAAGAAATAGAAAACATGAAGGGAAGAGTTAAGTGACATAAAGGATAGTCAAAAAGTCCAACATCCATTAAATAAAAGCTCTAGATGCAGAAAACAGAGACAATGGATATGGATAAATAAAATATAATGAAATAAAATTTCCCAAAGCTTGAGACACACAAGAATATTCTGACTAAAAGTTTCTACAAAGTGCCAAGTAGAATTAGCAATACTGCTTAATAAAATTTCAGAATTCCAAGGATAAAGAAAAAATAATCACATAAAAGAAAGATTAGAAAGCATTTTCAGTGTTTTATTTATTGACCACTTACACAGAACTTATTATATGTCAAGCCCTTTTCTAGGCACTTTTAAATAGAATAATTCATTTAGTGATTTAAAATGTCACAGTCTGGGAGATCTTTGGAAACATGGTGGAGTGAGAGACATCCCCAGATCTCTCTCCTTGAAATGACAATAAGCTGAAGATCTAAAACTCAACAAAAAATGCCCAAACTGCACACCAGCATGTCTGAGCATGGGATCTGCGCATAAGAGCTACCACAGGTCAGAACCCTGGGTGTCGGGCAGTGGACCAGGAGAAATAAAGAAACTGCCTGTCGCAGCCTCCAGAGTACCCTGTAGGAGGAGTGGGAGGGGAGAAGAGGTAAGTTTGAGCAGCGAGTTCCCTGAACAGCCCTGCCTGGGAAGTTGTGAGTTCCCTGTCGCCTACTAGCAACAGGGCCCAGTTATCAGGGCAGAAAGCAGAGAAGCGGATGGCAAAGAAACAACAGTTGATTTTTACTGACCATGGTTGCAAAATGGAGGCTGAGCCCCAGCCCCTAAGCCCCAACCCAGTGGGCCCCTCCCCCCATACCCTCTGAGACCAATGACCGCGGAGCCCCAGGGGAATCTGAGCAAACACTACCAAAACTGTTGCAAACACTGACAGGGGCTGAAACTGAAGGTAGCGAGCATGATTAAATATCCATCAGAAAATAAAAAGACATTCTTAAAATCTTATATAAATAAGATCCACGAGGCTTAGACACCATCTACTGGAAACCAAAAGGAAAGCAACTTCTTTGCAACAGGCTAAAGAGAGACCTTTATATAATAAATCTTCTCTCTGGAAAAACAGCAGAATACACTTCCATTAATGCCCACACAGAGAAATAGTCCATTAAATATCAGGAACAATTGAGGCGACAAGGCATCTCAGAAAGAAAGAGAAAAATCTCCAGAAAATAAGCTTACAAACATAGAAATATGCAATTTAAATGACAGAGAATTCAGGATGGTACTTCTGAAAAAACTCAGTGAGCTCTGAAATGAGTCATATCAACAATTTCAGGACTTGAAAAAACAACTAGATGAGAAGGTAGATGAAGGAAACTGGATTTAGGGTGGTAAACACACAATAGAATATACAGATGTCAAATGATAATGTACACCTGAAAATTATATAATTGTATTAACCAATGTTACCCTGATAAACTTAATAAAAAAATAAAAAATAAAAAAATAAATAGATAGATAGATAAAGTATCACAGTCCTCATCAACAAGCTTGAATGCTAGGACACAATCAAATATCTTCAAATTTGCAAAAAAAAATTTTTTTGAGCTCATAATCCCATACATATTCAAACCACCAGTCATATGTGTGGGCAAAGTAAAGACATCTCTTGATAGTTAGGGTTCAGAAAATTTATATGCCCCACGTGAAAAAAAAAAAAAAAAAAACCACTAGAAGCTATACAAACAAAATTACAAATAAATTTTAAAAAATATACAATAAAAGAAGCTGTAGTTGCTGAATATGACCTGAAAGAAATGAGGAGAACTGAAAAGAAATTAAACAATGATCCAGTGGATCTTGATGCCAGGAATATTCTCTTTTGAGCACAGGTCGTTTAGTGATTTAGGCTGACCCTGCCTTCTTTATTTCCAGGCACTAAGCTTGATGTGGCAATGGATAATCTATGCATAATCATAACGGTGCAAATGCTGTGTGAAGGATTAATTTTTCTAATAAACCTGTAGTCAAAGCAAGAAAAAAATGTCATTACAGAAAATATAAACACAAATGATAAAATACTAATGTAACAAATTGAGGAGAGAAAAAGGGGAAGAAAGTCTGGGAGAAAATATAAGTAAAATAAATACTTCATTCTTCATGTCAGGAAATTGACAAATACAATCTAACATTAATAAATCAAGAAAATATTGGTGATAATTTGAAGTTATAATAATGAGCATCAGAACTAAAAAGCAGAATCTTTAAAAAGTAGTTATTGGGAGTATATGGGAACTCAATTTTTCTGTAAACCTGAAACTGCTCTAAAAGAGTCTATTAAGAAAAGAAAAGTAGCTATCTGTGTGGAGTAGGTGGGTGACCATGCTGTGTGGTTTAAACATTTTCATTATGATTACTTTAATAATATGTTAAAGTTTAACCTTAGGATAAGTATTAAATAATATATTGAAATAGGATGAATTCTTGTCAAGTATATTTGATCCTGTTATCATTATTTATTTTACACCTGTAAACTCTTTCAAAGCTTATCTGTGTATTTCCTATAGTGATAAACACAGAACTTTGTCTTCTGTTCAATTTAAAATGTTGTCTGTGAAAACTTGAATAGAAATAAAAAGACACAATTTTATGTTTCTTACTAATTTTCACCTTTAATCAATCACTTCATGTGTGTGACACTATCTAGTTAGGAGAGATATAGGCTTCCAACCAAGGTCGTCTTGGTGCCATCTGCTGCCTGTCGAGCCTTACTTTGCCCATGGCTCCTCGGCTCTTGAGTGCTTGCCTAAACCTGCAGCCCTTCACTGAGCCCTGCCTGGAAATATCTGCTCCCTTCTGCAGTGTGATGGTGCTGTGTTGTCTGGCCTTTGAATATCCCTCTTTGCTGAAGACAGACCAACCATCCTATACTCCTTACCCTCGCAAACCTCAGCATATTTCTGCCTTTCTTGGTTCAGGAGTCCTGCTCTGCAACTGCCTTTCACTGATGCTGGGCTCACTTCTAAATTTGAGATTAAAAAAAAAAAACCTGAAATAAAAAAGCCGAGAGTTATAAATTAGGAGAGCATTTTTTAAGAGTAGTTTAATCAAGGCTATCTACCTCAGGTGGAGTGATGCCACCTCCTTCAGTCAACCCAAGAGAAAGGAGCTTAAGCAGAACCCCTCAGAGAATTTAGCATGCTCTCTCTGCAGTTTGGTGAACACAGTAATGGTGAATTCATGCCTGTGAAATCTGAAAGGTAAGAGGAGTTATGACTGGTCTCTCATAACATGGAAAAAGGATTATTCTCATACTGAGGCAACCCTCAGTATTTGTAAGGGAAAAATAAGTGAGTGTTCTTGGTCAGCCAGGTGTGGGTTGCCCCTGAGCCAGCATGGAATTCTCATAGATCCTGAACGAGACCCCCCTACAGGGGCAAGGGACAGCCACCGAGAAGCTGGACAGGTGGCTAGCTGTAGGCTAGGGGACTGGGCAGCATCATAAGCTATGGCTGAAATACAAGTGCGTTCAGATATATCAAGGAAACCTCAGGTATAAGAACCCTTATGATGGTGGAGCAGGAAAGGAAATTGGGATATTTCCAGAAAAACCTATGAGAATGGCTAATGAAAGAGTAAAATGCAAATACTTGGCAATCCCAAAAAGCACTGAAGTGAGCTCAAAGCAATATTTGTCAAGTAAGAAATTTACCCCTGCCTGTGGTGAACAGATTTCTAAGCTGGCCTCCATAATCCCTGCCCCCCATAGCCATGCCTTTGTGTGACCCTTCTCTCCTCAAGTGTGGACAAAACCTGTAACTTGCTTCTAACTGTCAGAAGAGGGCAAAGATGGAGGGGTTTTGTTAATGTGATTAAAGTCCCTAATCACCTGAACTTTAATTAAAAAGGAGACTATCCTGAGTTAGCTTGACTTAATCAGGGAGCCCTTTAAAAGAGCATCTAGAGGTCAGAGATAGATGTTCTCTCCAGCTGGCCTAGAAGAAGCAAACCACAGTGAGTTCTGCAGGAGCAAGGAAATGAATTCTGACCACAGCCACGTGAGCTTGGAGGAGGATCTCAAGCCTCAGATGAGATCACAGCCTGGCAGGCAGCTAGTCTGCAGCCTTGTGAGACCATGGGCAAAGGGCCCAGCTGTGCCTGAACTCCTGACCCACAGGAACTGTGAGCTCATGAATGGGTATAACTTTAAGCCACTAAATTTGTAATAATTTGTTTTACAGCAATAAACTAACAAACCAATACAAACTACACATCCATGGGGATGGAAACCAAGGTTAACAAGATGAAGAAGGGTGGCTTTGCTAGATGGGAAAAAGGAAACAAGCTGACCACCCTCTGTCCCCTTGGGCAAGAGATCAGCCTGCAGCAGGACCAAAGTGGGGAAGGAGAAAAACTATAACTTTACAAAAGGATTAGAGTTTTTATTATTACCTGGAATTGTATGTGTGTGTGTGTGTACACTGCCCTGCTGCCCTGGTTACCAAGAAAGAAGGGAAGGTAGCAACTAGCACTACAATGTGGGAATTAATGGGCAGTGCAAGAAGCAAAGCTGCTTTCAGATTACGCCCCATGAGTTCCCTTATTCAGCATAATTGTAATTCTTATGTCATTTCATTATACTGACATCTCCATATACCAAATTGGAATTGTTTGTACCTAATGCTAGGTCTTTCATTTTAGAAGACTGTCCAGTGACCCACACTGCCAGCAACTATTAAGAAACTCCAAGCCTCCCAATCACTTCAAAAGTGTTCCCTCATCCTCATTTTGTTCCATCTTTAGCCTGTCCCTCCATTTTCTCAGCTCCTGACTTCCTCATTTCCTTTTTCTAGTCCTAAAATCTTCCTTTAGACTTAATAGATCTATTCTTCCTGGTTAGCTTTGGTCCCTTTTCTGCAATTAAGGCTCTCTCTGGGTCCCTCTATTTGTATTACACTGGGTAACTCCCATGCCTAACCGATCCCTGGCCCTTATGACCCAGCCTCGGCACTGGTCCACTTGACTGGTATCCCTATCAAGGTCATCACAACCTCCCATGATGAGGGATTCAACAACAGTTGAGTGTTCTCAGCAGACTGTTTGTGGGGAAAGGAAGCATAGAAAGAGTGGCCAGTAAATGACATAGCCTCAAGGACACAGTCTGCATGCACACCTGTGTGTGCATGCATGCACACAGGTAAATCTTGGAAGCAGAAACAGTAAGAGTTAAAGAGACTTTTCATTTGATGATTGCTGTTGGTCCATTTTTTCTTCTGGGTCCACTGTGAAGCTACAACTAAAAGGCCCAGCCCAAGAGAGTAGAGTCATGAATACTGAGCATTTCAAAGGGCCTTGAGGATAATTCTAGGGCAGACCTACAGCATGAGAGATGTTCCATAAAGTGGATGAATGACTGAAGAAATTAATTGCATCAGCCCCATATTACTTCGAAGACGACCCTGCAAGCATAGGGTTTTGCCCAAGTGGACACACACTTAGCCCCATGATCTCCTCCCCTTTTGCCTCTTTCTCTCTCTCTGTCTTTTTTATTCCTGTGTCATTTTGTCTACCTCTGTGTCAATGCCCCCAACTATCTCTGCCCTTCATCCCTCTTGCTGATCTTTTGAGACCCCTACTCTCTCCATTTTTGTTCTCTCTCTCTTATGCCCTGTGATCCCTTTTCTTCATCTTTTCTTTCCCCCTTTGTACCTCTTCCTCCCACTCCCTCACTGTACAGGCCCATCCGTTTTCATCTGTCCCTCTTCCTATAACTTACCTGGCCATAATATTAACTTGAAGTACATTTTATTTGTTATGTCTATTGATTAAAGTTTTATATTCCCTGTTCTTAATTAACTTATCATTCATTTGGCTCCCATATATAGATGTTGCATATTTCAAACAATAGATATATGCTGGTAAAGCTATTTGTAAATCAATGTTCTGTAAACTGAATCATATTTCAAATGTACTAGAAGAATCTGCTAGATAAAGAAACCTATGATGAAAAATTGAACATTTCCCAATAATGCATATTTTTGTAAATCTAAAGTTTCAGAAAATGGCCATGTATAATAAAGCTAATTCATTTTAATATCACCACAATCATTCTGCACCAGTTTTAGCTGATTTCCTCAAGATAGATATTGGATCCTTTAAAAAGTCTGTAAAGGGGACTAAATAATTCTCCTGGGAGGCTCTTCTTTATGAAAATGTAAGTTTTGGAAGATGAAAGATGAATGAGAACATGCTCAAAGTCTGCAAATTTATAAAAGGTAAAAAATACGAAAAGCATTCATTCATTATACATATGCCTATTCAGTTACTATTATATTCCAGACACTGGTAGGTACTGAGGATAAAAACTTGATTAAGACATAGTACTTGCCCTCAAGGACTCACAGTCTAATAGGGGACAGAAATACATAAATAATTTCAAGACAATGTGTATTTGAAATAATAGTAGCATGCATTTTTTAAGACAGCTCAGCAGTGGCACCAAGTGGGGAAAGCTTCTCAAGAGCAGAAACTGGGTGTGTTTTGATTGCTGTTTTATCATCAGGGCCTAGCATGGGGCCCCCTGATATTAGACACACAACGGTTATTTGTTATTAAATTACTGAATGAGCTACTCTGCTGTGGTGGGAGTTGGAAGGAGCAAATCGATAAAGGCTTTAATGAGGAGGAGATACGTTAACTGGGCCTTCAAGGAGAATAGATGTTCTGTAGTAAAATAAGGATGGAATCAGCTTCCCGCATAGAAGCCACAAGTTTAAGGCACAGAGATGAGGAACTAATTTCAAGCAAGCACATGCCATTCACAAAAGCCCTCTCTCATATTATCAGGAGGAAAGAGAACTTAATTCCTTTTATGGTTTTTCTCTTTGGCTTTGTTTTTACCGTTGAGTTGCTCTCTGTCTCCCTTATGCCTCTTTGCCCTAATTGGTCCCTAAAGGGTCCTTTAATTCTTCTGACAGCTCTCTCCTTTAGAGACTCCTAAGTTGCTGTTCTACCACAATTGTTTGAGGTAGTTCACTAGCATATGCATTGCTAGGGCAAAAATGGGCTACCCATTCCGATACATCCCTAGTTGCCCCGTGGGACCTGTTAGATATAGTTTTCTGTATGCAGCACAAACTTACATCCAAAATTTTCCAGGACAATTTTTATTTCAAATGCTTCTGTTGTTCCCTAAACCTTCAAAGCCCTTGAGGTTGGAGTATTTCATCTGTTATCTATGGCTCCCAATCTGATCTCACAGCATGAAGCAACTCAAAATTCTTTTGTTAGACCTTGTGTCACACGCGATTTTTTTTTCAGAAAATTTGAAAACAAGATTCTTTGGTCTTGTCTCCTTTGACAATCTGTAAGTCCTAACTTTGCTGTAATAACTTCTCTACTCCAAGGCTGCTCTAGGAACAGGAGCTGCGTGTTTTTGTAAGAGTTGTGCAGCATAATGGCTGAAAACTGGACACCATCGGCATTGCCCTTAGGAAGGCAGGACATACAGCATATGGGCTTTACAGCCAGATAGGCCTAAATTCAAATCTCATCTCTACCACTTACTAGCCAAATAACTGCCTGCCATTGCAGTGGATCTCGGGCCATCTAAGTGCTCTTCCTCCTCCACCTGAGGGTGAAAGAGACAGGTCACCTCCTAGAAGCTGGAGTTTGTCACATGATGGTACCTAATGCAGTGATGAAATAGGTGCCTTTGACCTTCCCCACCCCAAGGCTTCCTTTTGTCAATAGCCACACATGCTCCTATACCACCTTCATTTGGACTCATGGCCCATACTCTAAGCCTCATCTCTTTTGCTTGGTCCCCCATTGACTCTTCCTATTCTAGGGTCTCTAAATAATAACACCCACCGTGTACCTTGGACTATGTATCCCCTGCAGCATGGTCAGGGGTCCCACTATGGGGGTCATGAGCTGGGGAGCAGAGTTTTGCAAACCTTAGATTTGCATGCTGGCCTACCAATTCTCATGTCTCTTACCCCTCAGGGATGCTGCATAACATTTCGTAAGCTGTCCTGCACAGATGTGCCCAGTGAAGAAAAGCCTTCCTCTGCAGCCACATAACTGCAAGGGGTTATCTTTTCTTAAACCACACAGACCTTAGATGTGCCAGCAGTGGCCCTACTTCTGACCCAGTAAATACCCTCCAGGCAGCTGCTTACACACTGCCCAGCTCAGCACACCCCCGCCCCAGCTGCTAAGCCCTCCTCTCCTTCCCTTGCTTGCCCACTCCCCATCAGCCCCACTGTCTTCTTGCATATCTTTCTCTTCTACTTATTATTCTCTCTGCTCTCTTTTCAACCTTTTCACATGCTTTGGTCATTTTGTGGAAATATAAAGGCTGCACATTTCATCGGAGTTACATCAGATCCTCTTCACTTTGACCCCTAGTGACTCTAACACAGCCGTCTGAAGCTAAAGCATAGGAAGGACTGCACAGGAACGTGTGGGCAGTTATTTTCTAAGAGCTAAAATACGCACCCAATTTACATGACTATTTGCATTTGTGTATAAATTATACATCAATATGTATCCTCCCAAGACAGTGAGTTACTAAAATAATTTGCTACTTTCAAACTTGTCATTGCTCAATTTTTCCTCTCTTCCACTTTCAAAAACACCCACACATATCCTTTCATTCCTTGGGAGAAAGAGAGTGATGAAAAAAAAGGGAAGAAAGAAAAAATAGGATAGACTGAAGTAGAGGAGAAAATGGAACAAAGGAGGGAATAAAGATGAGAAAAGGAAAATTTCAATAAAATAATAAATATTTTAGAGTAATTAAATAAATACCACTGTAATGAGTTTATGATGATGATTAAATACAATCTAATCCATACCTGAAGAAAGCAAAATAAATATAAAATCAAATATACGCAACCTCTCTATAATTTCTTGCTTATTTCATGTAAAAATTATTTGGTTTAATTTCTACAGAAAGTTTCTTTATAGGTCACTTTGGTGTCATATATAGATTCAGCCTCTTCACAGTAAGCGAATGTCATAAAACACTTCACTACAACTGTTTTGTGCCCACATTAAACTGGCTTTCTATGTGGCATTGTAAAAGGATCAAATCAGACAAAGTGTGTAGTAGACAATGTTTGTCCCATAAACCCACCTCACTGAGAACTTTTCTTCCCCATCCCATTCCATACCACCCCATTCAGGTCTCCAGGCAGCCATGTATTCTCTACAGAACTCCTGCATCCTGGATCAATCACATTCTTTTTTCTAGGAACCTGGACTTGGGGGTTCTGAGATGCTAGGTAGTTTGAGCTCTTCCCTTGAACTCAGGAGGTGACTTTGCCCTTCTAAGACAGCCAACTTCACCTAGACAGAAAAAAGCACAAAAAACAAATGCAAGGAGAGAGAAAGCTTGAGATTGAAAATGTGTCTGTGCCTACATTCTGATGGGTTCCTAGCTCCAGATTGCGATCCTGTTTTCTGCCCTTGGGAACTCAGACACCCATGTGGCCTTATAATAAACTCCTTCTTTCTGCTCCAGCCAATTTGAGTATCTTTCTGCTATTAGCACCCAAAGAACCTTGACTACAAATATTTAATCCAATTAATCCAGAGGCATATCCAATTTAATTTTATATTTCTAATAATTTTTTAATATATTTGAAATGTTTTGTGGCTGATAGAAATTTTTTTCATTTTCTAGTAAATAAAGTTGAACTCTTCAGGATATAGCTAAGGAACTTTCCTTAACAGTGTTATATTTTCAGTCATTAAAATATCAGAAACTGTAGGAACACATTATACTTTGTGTTACACAATAGATTATGACTTTGTGAATCACACATCTTGGAAAATAAAATACACTGAAGTTCAATAAAATTCTCACCTGTGGGTCTCACTTCTTCATTTCTGCCATCAAAATACCAATACCTCATTAAATGTGAACAAACATTGGAAATGTGCTAATTCAGTTAATAAATGCATAGAAGGAGCAAAAGCACAAACAATGAAAAAAGCAGCAAGAAGGAGACAATAATAATAAAATGGAATAAATTTGAGAAGTTCTACAGGGCACGCTGCAGGCTTGATCATTTATTGCAGTAGAAAAGACAGGAGAACATGGTAGAGGAACAACAGAACCTACAAGAGGAATTGAGGCCTGTTCTCTCAGCCACACTTGTGTGGAACACTCACTCTTTAGTATCAGAACCGCACTGAGTATTCTTTTTAGTTGGTTGTATAACCATGGGCCAAAGCCAATGTATGATAAAATGCATGTCCTTCAATTCACATTGCTATATAGAATAAGTAATTCTTAACTAATTATTTTATGTCTCAACAAAGAAATATGTTGCAAGCTCATACTAGTAACTTATATGATAATTTACACAATGTTTATCTCTATGATAGGCACAGACTAGGAACCATACATATGAATAAGAGACACAAGCCCACCCTGCCTTTAGTAGGTACAAATTTTAGTTCAGTCATAAGTTCATGCTCTACTTTCTCCACTCACTGATGCTGATCTAACTATAAAGTTGGATTGAAAAAACTAAAATCATAATTATCATTATTAATATTCAGTATGCATTCTATACCAGAGACTATATTAGGTGTTTTCTGTATATATTACATATAATTCTCTTTATAACCCTACAAGGTAGGTATTACTTTACCTATTTTACAGATAGGCAAATTGAGATTCAAAGAAATTAACAAATTCATCCAAGTCACACAGTAAGTAAATAAGGGAGCCAGCAAAGAACCCGTCTCCCTTAATCCAGAGTCTATTTCTATTTCATCTGAACTCAACATAAACTACATTAAACCATCTCTGCAAAATGAAAAGATGATCGCTCAATCACTCAGTTGCTTATTAATTTTTATTTATTTTTTTATTGAGTATTTACTACCATGTTGCACAGCTCAGGGAGTACTACTCACAATGTACTGGACATTAATCTCTTCCCCAGCACAACAATGTGACTGGTGCCCTTGAACTTCCCAACTTACAAACTCTGCTACTGTTAGGCGTTCTGAATGATAGGAAAGGAAGGAAGGCAGTCTTCCATAAGAAAGGAGCTTATTGAGAACCATATGATGACACTCATATGTGGGGTATAAACTGAAAGCAACAAACAAACAAGACAAAAATTCATAGAGACGCACAATAGTATAGTGGTTACCAGTGGGAAAGGGAGTGGGTGGAGGTAGAATAGGGTAAAGGGGGTCATATATATACTTATGTAAGGAAATTTGCCTTTGGGTAGTGGACACACAATACAATGTACAGGTGATATATTATTAAATTATACACTTGAAACCTACAAAATTTTATTAATCAATGTCACCCCAATAAATTTAATTTACAAAAATAAATTCAAAAAAAGAAAAGAGTTTATTATCAATTGTAGGGATAAAGAAAATCCTCATTAGCAAAAGAAATATAATAATACTTCAAGTAAAATAAAAATACAGCGGACGTTCCAAAGCAAGCATCCAGTTTTCCAAAGGGCTACTTGAGGAGATTAATAAAGGAACCCTTTAAACATCATGAGCAATTTGCTGACTGCACAGGTGGCCTGACATGGCCCACTGCTGCCAAACACATTCAAAGACATCACAAGGAAGCGAGGCGAATGGGAAAAGCTTTTTACATTTTTTAATCTGTGTTGATTTATCTTCCTCTGTGCTATGAGTGGAAGTCATTTTCCTGCCTCCACTCAGTCTCACCTCCTACACACACACACACATACACACACACACACACACACACACACACACACACTACAATTTAAATTTGTAATTCATCTGTGTTCCTCTTCATTCGGGTGTCAGTGATTCAATTTTAGGGAATGCAAATACGTGTTCTGTTGCTACCTGCCCGAGCTCAATAATCACTTGTCAGTACACTGACTATATTTGAAATTAAAGGACGTTTGAAAAGACCTTTAATTCTAAGAATAAACATTAGAGAATTTTGAAAAGTAATAAATCCATATTTGGACACCAAGTAAACTTCCCTTTGTGTTATTTCTTTGGCTCATGGATATCTGATAATGTACTTATCCAGAAAGTTAAGTATAATAGGTCGGGGATCCAATTTTGATATTTTTTTCACATATCTAACATGATCTATTGCTACAGTTCCATAAAAATTGAAATTGATGCTAATCACATATACATGTGACTACATACACATTCGCACATGCAAGCCCCCCACCCAGAGATAAACTGCATCTATTCTTCATTTCCCTCCTTCCACTGGTATCGAAGTTTTTACTGTTATGGAGGAAGGAAGATATTAATTTATTGCTCTAGTAGTCAGAAGATTAGAAGCATTAAAACAGATGCACCATGGTCATGTTTATTTGAGGTTTATTTTTTTATCTAAAGACCAAAAGGAAGCAAATCTAATTGATAGATACATGAAACAGGGCTGCTCTCTCAAACAGATTATTTTCTTGCTTCTGACTTTTCTCTCTTGCTCTATGCAACACCTCATCTTTGCAAACATAGGGTTTGCTTTATAATGAATTTTAGGAAATCTTCCCTGTCACTCAGCCATCCAGAGAGCAGGCCTCTATGGCAAGGCACGTCCCTTCACAGGTGGCTAAGCCTACCGAGAAGACATCAGAGATTCCCCAGTGGGAAGAAAAAAACCCACAAAACAGAAAGCTAAAGTCAAATAAAGATTTAAGTGAGAAAAGTTGTTTTAGTTTAGGGGAGGAAGGAGTTTGGGAAGACAGCACAGAGAAGACAGAGTCCAGACCTAAAAATTATGGTTGTTCTCTTCAGGACAAAGTAAGGTGCATAGCATGGTGCCTTAGAGCAAACAAAATCTGCCTCATCCTTAGAAACTTGAGCTTCATAAAATATAGATTCCTGCCCCCCCCCCCAAAAAAAAACTGCTGAATCAAATCCTCTGGGTACTGAGGAGAGGAATCTGTACATGTTCCAAGTGCACCTGATGATGGAGCTTATCAGTGTTTGGAACCATAGCCCTATAAGACACACAAATTTATACTGTTCTATCCTAGTGGAAGCCAGTTTCTACATTGCTGATGCAGATCCTGGGGTAGGGAGAAGTCTCTGGGTCCTCTGAGACCATGTTTAAGGTGGAAAACTGAGGGATAGAGGAATAGCAGCTCTCAGTGAGCAAACCCTAACAGAAGATGGCTATAATTCAGACATGGGTTCATAGTTCTGGAATTAAGTGATGAGAATAGGAATGGAGAGGAAAATATAGATGTGAAAGATGTTATATAGGAAAGTGTAATGGAATGTGTCGGTTGGTTGAATATGAAGTATGTTCAGACATAGTGATTCTGAGGTTTGGACTTGTGTCTCAGAGCCAGCATTTTCTCTCCATCTCCATAACCACCACCCTGTCCTTAAAAGCAGAATTGCAATAGTCTCCAGACCAGTGTCCCTATGTCCCATTCTGTCCATTCCCTGCCAATCCATTCTCTTCCCCACACACCGTGTTCATCTAAAAATGCAAATCTGATTGTGTTATTCCCTTACCTAATATGCTGCAATAGTTCTTAGGGTAAAGATCAAAGACCTTAATGTGACGTCAAGACCCTTCATCATCTGACACAACTCCATCTCTTGCCACTTTCCCTTCCAGGTCACTTTTCTATTTACAATGTTTTTTGTTGTTGTTGCTTTGAATTGCAGTTTCCTCACACTGCCACCTCCAAGCCCAAGACAGTTAGGAATGTTGTTTTTTATGCCTGAGATGACCCTCTCCAGCCCTGACTCATCATTCAGATCTCAGGTCAAACATCAATTTTGCAGAGAAGACTTCCTTTACCTCCCAATAAAAGTCAGGTCTCTTATTATACATCCTCATTTTCTCTGGACTTTTCTTAGTTTTTCTTTTCATACATGCATTGAAGTATATTTTTGTGGTTATATGATTAATGTCTAACTCTCCCACTGGGATGCAAACTCCACTAACATAAGACCTTATCTTTTAATCCATGAGCTACACAGCACCTAAGAACAACAGTGTCTGAAATACAGTAGATACTTGCATTTGCTGGAGGAATAAAAGATAGCCAATATACTTAGATGGCTGGAAGAATAAGAACACCATGGGAGGGGGCATGGTGGACAGGGAAAACAGAAAAGAAAAAAGAAAAAGAAAAAGATGAAGTGTTTGATATTAAGTATTGACAATAGTTGACAACAACAAATGCAGGTGGATTTATGTAAAGATAATAAAAATTACAATGACATTTGACTTTAACAGATAATTGATAATGTATGTTATGATCTATGGCTAAAAATAAAGACAAAACATATCATTTTTTTTTTAATTAACCTATTTTTTTTATGGTGACATTGGTTAACAGAATCCAATAAGTTTCATCTATATACTTTAACAGTGAGGTATATATATATTTACACACACATGCATTGAAGTATATTTTTGTGGTTATATGATTATATATACATATATATATATATGTATTTACACTATGTTCACCTCCCATAGTTAGATTTCTTTCTGTCATCACATATTTGACTCCTTTTACCCCATCTACCTCCCCCCTCCTCCTCAACCCCCTACCCTCTGGTAACCACTAGTCTATAGTCCATGTCCATGAGTTTCCGTTTGTTTGTCCTGTTCATTTGTTGCTTTTAGGTTTACATCCCATATATAAGTGATATCATGTGATTTTCAACTTTTTCTTTCTGGCTTATTTCGCTTAGCATGATATCTTGAGGCCTATTCATGTTCTCACAAATGGCAATATTTCATCTCTTCTTATGGCTGAGTAATATTCCATTGTATATATGTACCACAGCTTCTTTATTCAATCATCTATCATAAGAGGAACATATCATCATTTAGGTGGTAGTTAAATCCCAAGAAATCCAAATGGAAAAGTACATACAAACAACATCAGAGAACCAAATATTTAGTCTTGAGGAACGTCCATGGTTAGTGGGTGGGAAGGCTAAATGAGAAAAAGATAGACAAGAAGGACATAATCAACCCAATGGCATAGTGAAAGAGCACCATGGAGGGATTTTCTAGATTTGAATTGCCAGTGAAGTCAAATGCTGCAGAGAAGACAGGATGGTGATGATCGAACGGGCCTCTGTTATTGGCCCAAGTTGACTCCATCAAGAGCTAAAGAAGGTACCAACAATGAAAGATTCTTGTCCAAATCTTCCCCAGATTAGAATCCAAATTGGTTCTAATCTGAACAATTATGTCACATATCCCCAATGAATGTTCACTGATCCTGATGGTGATGTTATAGATTTTGATCTTTCTTCAGTGTACCCATTTTTATTTCAACAGAACAGAATTTGTTGCATTTTAAATATCTGGGAAACATTTCACTGAATGTAAATGCAAAAATCCAAATATACAGCAGCATTCCTTGAGATATCAATTGGCAAATGTAGAGCAATAGTGGTCTGGGGCAAACACTGAAAAGGTCAGTTGATGAGGGTTTCTACTTAGACAAATGAAAATCTGGTCACAGAAAGGAGTTGTACCAAAATGTTACTCCTGAGCCACCACTATCTCTCTTTTAGGTCCAGTGTACTTGGCAAATGTGCCCAGCTCTGGACAAGCCCATCCAGGGCTCATTAGGACCAGTGACATAAGTAGTGAGTTATCGAATTGTTCACATATGACGTTAGGGACCCATGACTAAGCCAAGGATGAAGGTAGACAAGAGAGGAGAAAGTTAAACTCTAGTCCCTTGCTTTGACATCATCCACCTTGCTTTCCCTACTCTCCTGTCCACCTAAAGGAGAGGTGCACTATTTACAAGTAGCCTTAGACATATGAAGAAGTCCTCATGGGTTTAACTGTCTGTAATTTCATGATGAGCCAGTAATATATCACCTAGAAGTAGAAGGAAGTAGATGGCAGTCCCTCTCTCTCCTCAGTATATTCAAACCACAAATCTGATGTCTGCAATCTACCTTAGGAGAATATTTTACTAGGGACATAGACAACCTGAAGTTAAGTTTAAGCCTCAGTAAACAAAAGGCCTCAATACAACGTCATATGAACACAAGCTGAAGTAACTGAGGATATTCTGCCTAGAGAAGGGTAAGATGGGGCAGGATGTAGTCAGGGAGATAGCTATACCAATGTCACTGGTTTTTCCATCTTCCCCACCAGACTATAAGCATCATGATGTAATGACCATATTTTCTGTGTTGGGGACTCAGGGCAGGTCTGAGCCCATAATAAGTACTCAAAAAATATTTGGTTAAAACATGAATGACTAATAATTCTCTTCAAAATTTCAAAGAACTGCCATGTAGAAAGATGAGATTTATTCTTTGCGGTCCCAAATAACAGAATCAAGAACAACCAGTAGAAGGTATAAGGAGAGAGCTTCTATGTTGATATAAGAACTTCCTATAGAGCTCTTCCTTAGTGAGGGAGCACTTCCTTGGAGGTTTCACAGAGACCAGCCAAGTTTTAGGCAGTGACAACAATACAGAGGAGATTTAAGTATAAAGTGGGTTTACCCTGATCACAGCTCTCAATCATGGCTGCATATTAAAATCACTTAGAGTTTTGTTTTTGTTTTAATACAGAAACCTAGGCAGAATCCCTAGAAATCTGGTTCCAATTGGTCTAAGGCAGTAGAATTTTAAAACACTCTCAGATGATTCTAATGTGCAAGTGTGGGTGAGAATCACTAATCCAGATTAAATTTAAGATTACTTCAAACTTAGACTCCATCATTCTCATTCTACATCTGAAGAAATGAGTGCTTCCATTCAAAACACTCCAAGTCTGACTGACTGCCTAATTCATTAGATGTTCTCTAACATTAGTTAAACTAATGGGGCGTCTAAGGCAATATTCCAAACAGAAGGATAGAAAATTGGAAGGACACACACACACACACACACACACACACACACGGAGAGAGAGAATGAGGGAGAGAACAAAGAGTGCTGGTTGCATTAAAGTATATATCTTAATTTGTGGTTTGCAAAATCTAAATAATTAAATTTCCACTTTATAAAGATTTCAGAAAGTGTTGGCTGTCCAAATATGCAAAGTTCTTCTCCTGAAGTTTCCTGATATGGAATCATAGGCAGTTGGATCACCAGTAGGTGTGGATGTAATCAAAGGCCTCAGAATTCTCAAATCTCAAAATGCTGTTTGAGACCTTTCAGCCTGAGGACCGAAAATATCGAATGTGAATGGGAGAATACATATGGTTGTTAGAATGCAAGTAGGTGACAATTAGATAATTTCATATGCTGCTTTTATCCTGAACTATTTTTGTAAAAGTCTGCTCTTTAGTAAATGAATAATTCACTTATATTTCAAATGTACTTTAAATATGCCACATTTGAAAGCAGGGTAAGATATATTTAAAGAATATGTTATCACTTTTTAATAGGTTGAAAAGTGGTTTGGGGTGGTGGTCTAGATAGAAGCCAGTCATCTTGCACATCTATAAAAACAGGGGAGAAATGGACACTGAACCCTCTTTTCCTTCAATCCAATAACTAGCTTTCCATTTGAAAGCCTCTATAGTTCTAGGTTTCCCTTAAGTTGCCTTCTAAGATCTTGATTATGCCACCTAAGCCTACTCAGTACATAGTTACCCCTACTCCTGACTCCCAATGATTGAGAATTCATTTACATTTACATCCTTTGAAGAGACAATAATTCTAGAATAAATTCATGTCACCAAAATATAAAGGTCTTAAAAACATGGTGAGACAAATATAATTCATTTCCAACAAAGAAAGTTGGAGGTAGAAAGGCACAAGGGCATATCCACAGTAAATATTCAAAAATAGAAGGTCAGTTCAAGCAGAGACAGGAATGGGATATCTAGCATTCAAATAACAGATACTGATCTTTTAAGCAGTATGTTCAAACAGAATGGTTAGGAGTGATTACTGTATTCCTGGTAAACAGTTTCAGAAATTGAAAACATTATCTTCAAGAATAAAAATCCTACCTGGTACTTTTAAAATAAAACTCACAGCCAAAATATTTTATTTTTAAGACCATTGTCCTTTCTTACTGTTTCATTTACAGTAAGTTCTACGATATAGCAGGAATGTGGGGTAGGAAGCTCTGGGGTGAGTGGGATTTTCAATTTTAAATAGGATAATCAGGGAAAGCCTCATTTAAAAGGTTACATCTGAGCAAAGATCTTAAAGAGTGAGGGCAAAGAGAAGTGCAAGTCAAAATCCTCTGTGACTGGGGTGGTAGAAGCCAGTGTGGGCATTGACAACATGGTGGGAGATGAGGAAACTAATAGGACATTAGCTCGGAAGCAGTTGTAATGAGACTTGTAGGCCCTTGTAAGGACTCTGAGAGAACTGTGGATTTACCATTCCAGGTTTTGAGCAGATAAGTAATAATCAGACTTTGTTTTTTAAAGGATCACTCTGCCTATGTTGAAACTCTGCTGTAGGGGCCAGAGCAGAAGCAGAGAGAGCATTCAGGAAGGATCTTCCCATAAACTAGGTGGAAGAGGATGATATCTGGGATCAGGAGGATAGCAGGAGAGGTGATAAGATGTGGTCAGTTTCTGCATGTTCAGGTATTTTGGAGATAAAACCAATAAACTATGCTGATGCACTGAAAGTAAGACATGAGATTAAAAAATAATAATGATGATTGCAAGAGTCTGGGCCCAAGCAACTGAAAGGAAAGGGTTACCTTTTCTAGTAAGAAAAGACTAGGAGGAGTATGTTTGGGAGAGAACAGAAGTTCAGTATAAGACATATTAATTTTTCAACATTCCTATTACAAATTCAAGTGGAGAGTTAAGCATATGATTATGTGCATTTCAAGTCCATCAGGGAGTTTCAAGCCAGGGATATGAATTCGGGAGTCTTCAGCAGACAGAAGGTATGGAAATCCATGAGTCTGGATGGGCATGAGTGCAGGCAGAATGGGAAGACATCCGAGGACTGAACCCTAGGGAACCCAATATTCAGAGGTGAAGGAGATCAAGATACACTGACCAAAGGGATTGGACAGAGTGTTAATTGAGGTGTGAGTAAACCAGAGAGTGTGCTGTCAGTCCTGGAAGCCAAGGGGAGAAACTGTTTTAAGTAAAAAGAGTAGAACTCAACACGTTAAATGCTGACAGAGCAATTAGAATCAGAGCTGAGAACTGACCTCTGCTTTTAGCAATGGGGAGGGCGTTGGTGTCATTATAAGAGTAGCTTGCTTGGAGTGGAGGAGGTAAAAAGCTTGAATGGAATAGAGTCAAGACAGGAGCAGAGGAACTAGAAAGAGCAGGTATAGACAATCCAAGCAGCCACCACTGACTGCAGGAGACAATGGAATACTAAGCAGACATATTCCCCAATTTAAGCAAAATTCGACACATGTAAACTGGGTCCATATCCCTATTCTCAGGGGAAAGAAAGAACTGCTTATCTCTTTGTAATAAGGTGAGACATTTTTTAACTGCTCATTTTGTCAGCTTGCCTGGCTTCTGAATCTAAAGTCACAGAGTTCCTGTTCAATTTGATAAACTCGGTGGCAGGCTTGGATTTCAGCTCTAACCATGTTCCGAGGCCATCATACAAACGCAGGCCCAAAATGCCTCAGGCCTCCACCTAATCAATAAATTGTAGTTAATGCCCTTAGGAAAAATGGTCTTTGATGAGACCCCGTGTTAGCAGCCAATCCAAGCCCATCAACGTCCACATCTGGAAATAGGTGAGTAAAGAAAATGAGGCTGATGGTTTCAATTTAGTTCTCATTTATCAGCATCACAATAACCTAACTCAAAGACATACAATTCAGGGTGATTGGATGAATTCTCTGAGTAGAGGTCCAGGACCTAAATAATAAGGAGGCTTAAAGTCACGATCCAGGATTACTGGTAGTTATTTCAAAGGACCAGGTTTAAAGTTAGGGAACAAGAATAAAGAGCACCCAGAGGCTCAAACCTAGAGAAGTTATCAGGCTGATGTAACCCAATATCATTCACCACTCTCCTGTGACTTGTGACTCTTAATTTTGTTAGAAAAACATATGTGATTATAATAAACCTTATATTTCTATAGTTTAATCCACTGCAAAATGTTTACTGTCTATTTTCTTCATCTGAGTCCCTCAGCAGGTGACAGTATTCTCCATTTCATAGGTGGGAAAACTGAGCTTGGAGAGGGTGAGGTACACAGAATGGTACACCACGATGGCCAATAAATACTTTGCTTCAGGGAGCAACACTCCCCACTAATGAGGGAGAGAACTGGCTATTTGAGTTTAACCAACGTTAGAGAGTATATGTAGTGGGATGAAAAATGTTATATCTGTTAACATCAAAATTCTCCTTAAGGAGAATATTGTCTGTAATTAGGAAAATACCTTGAAAAATAGCAGATCCTGGTTTACCCAGCACAATCCCAATTGTTGCCTTTTGTCCTGAAGAAAGTATTAGTATCGCCCACTTTTACTTTCAAGTGTTACAATTCTCAGGATGTGGTCATCTTATTGAGATATACATACCACATATGAGCTACCTGAGAGGAGTCAGGTAGGGAGGGAGGTGAGACCCCCACCCAAGAGCAAGGATTAGCAGGAAATGAGGCAGCCAAGTGTTAGCCATACTGTTCTGCATTTGATGTGAACAGGAATGGACAGAAAAGCCAGAGAGAGAGGAAAAATGAATAGAGTTGCAAGAAACTAGGCAAATGATGTATGTACTGAGGCACTCTGTGGTGTTAACGCCCAAATCCCCAATCACAGGGTGACTTTTAAGTACAAAAACATCTGATTTCCAATTTGAAATTCTTTTTATTCCTAAAATGTAAAAGCTTGTTCTTACCTCCTTTTCTCCCACTTCAGTCAAGTCTACTATACACGTAAACGTTTTGTGTAAGTTTGTTTTTTGGTTTTTTTTTTTCAAACAAAAATTAAGAAAACTTCAGTTTCACAGCCAGGGCTAAGATACACAGAACAAAGAGAACACACAAAGGACAAAAGATGCTGCAAGACCAAAATACAGAGAACCAGAAGTTTAGAGGCAGAGGTGACTGTGAACGTGTAACCCTCGCCCCAGGAATTCTCACAGAGCCAAGTATGGAGCTTTGGAACAACGTCCTGTAATTCTTGTAGAGCAGGAATACCCAGTTCACACTTGGGTTGCATAAAGAGTAAATGCAATAGGGATTGACAGTTGTTCACTTAATTAGGAAAGTCAGTTAAAGTTCCTTAAACACTTTATTCAAATTTAAACGTGTAAATGTACATTTATTCACCAATGTATTAACACGGAGCCAGGGTTGCTCCTTCTACCATGAGTCTGTTGATTGGCATTTTCTATTGTCTCTCTTGCATAAGCCACATCCATAATACAGCTCTAATTTCTTTAGAGGAGATGAAACTCTCCTAGACATCTATGATTTTTTTATAATCTTTTGCAGATGTTTTGCCCACCCTAATTTGATAACAATTCTTCTTAGTAACTTGTCTTATCAAATCTTTCCAAAGAAGCTTAGCTTTCAGAGAAACGCTTTTTTCTCGCATTAATGTTCCATCTACTTATTTAATATTTAATGAAATTATGTAATTATGGTAATAAATACAACCGACATAAACAAGTTTGCAACAAATGCAGCCGATTCTCGAAAGGTAGAGAAGTCATCCGTCAGAGCAGACATGGTCAGTGTATTTGAGTTCTCGGTTTACCATGACTCCAGGCAGCATTCGTGTTTTACAGAGGAAAGGGAGCTTAGTAAATGGAGGTCAGTTTAAAAAGCTTCTTTTTGGTTTATACATAATTTTCCTGATGAGCTGAACAGCTTGTCAATGCAAAGCATATTGGAACTATAGCCATGCCCTGCCTCCTTTATCGGCTGCATCACTATCAACCTCCAGACAGACATTCTGTGGGGTGCGCCCCATGACCTCCATTCAGTGGAATGAGCCTGGCTCGGTACCGGAGAACCACCTCCCTTCATAGGAAAAAAATCACTCTTATTTCTAACTGAATAATCATATTGTGTGGAGAGCTATGACAGAGGCTCAACCTTCAGGGAAGTCCCTTAAAAGAAGCTTAGCTGTACCAAAAGCCAGACAGAACAGCTCCAAGAGATTCTCAAAAAGAAGTTGTAACATTTAAGGTGGTAATGACTAAATGCATGTATTTGGTGTAAATTAGGACTCTCTTCCGCTGGAAAGGGCACAGATCTAAATCTAAGAAGCAGTCAGAGAAAGTGCACATTCTCCTCATCAGAAAAGCACAATCACGGTGAAGTGGAGCAGGTAAATGGAGCTAATGTGTATAATTAGGATCTTTTTTCTTCTCCAATCCACAAGAAAGGAAAGGTGGGCATCTGAGGAGACAGAAGTTAAAAACTTCTGGAAGATGACTTCCTTGGTTAACTGAGGAGACAGAATATGCCTAGAAAACTTGGTGAAGTCCTTATTGGTGAAGAAGGACTGAGGATATCTGCTGCCTGAGGAAGTGCATGAATTTGAAGGGACTACTGATGTCAGAAATTCTGACGTGATAGCACTCTTTCTTTAAAGTTATAGGTCTTTTAAAGGACTGATATTAATCACTATAAGCAGTTAAGGAAGATTTCTAACTATAACTTTTGTGCTTAAATCTGCTTTTAAATTAAACTTTAATTTTTACTCTGCTTATATATTCTTATATACTCTGCTTATTTACTCTGCTTATATAGTCTTCTTAAATTCAATGTTTAATAAATACACATGATGGGGAATTTAGTACAAAAGGTTGTTGTCTTTATAAAAGAGGCAAATCGAGTAAAAAAAGAAATGTACCACAGTCTCTGGGATTCAACCCCACCAGTGGGTAAGTTAGGAATCCACAGATGAGGCATTTTAATTTATGGGAGATCTATAAATTCAGGGAAACCAAATAGCAAACTGAACACCATCAAGTATTGGCAACCAGCAGAAGGTAGCAGATGTAAAAAGTGACTAATCGAGCTGGATATTTCATTTGTTTTTATAGTTTTTATTATTTATTGATTTACTTCTATATTCCTATATTTAAAAGATCTAAAAAGAAGTAAAGAAATTAAGTGGACCACTGAAACAAATATAGAAATTTCATTTTTGACTGCTGCCAACTTTGGTAAAGAAGGGAGACTTGGGTTCCAGGCTAGCTTTTGTGTACTGAAATTGGGCAGCAGATATTAGTGGAGTCTCCACACTTCCCTCCTCTCCCTAGTTCTCCTCCAGCTCAAATTCACGGCAAGGAGGCCCATGCTGAGGCCTCTGCGGGAAACCATCAACAGTAGCAGCTAATGGGAAACCTAATGACCTTTTAATGGGACAAGTAAAGCTAAGAGAGTTGTGCAGATAATATTTATAATAGAAGAAAAAGAAACTACGCGGTAAGCTAAAGGAAGAGCTGGGCAGGCTAGGCACTATTAAGCCCAGTAAAGAAAAAGCCACAGCACCCCCTAGAGAAAGGATATTTATTATGCCTCCGAAGACTTCCACAGCATCCACAACAGCCACCAAACACTGCGTATTTATAATGAGACAACATTCACTATGCACCATGATGCCTCATAGGATACCTGCAACAGCAGTGCACTGACAAGTTTCTTAATTTGCATTTATGAAATGCTTCAACCCATAGGAAATAGACTGACTGAGTCTCCAAGACCTATGTTAAATCCAACTGAAACCGAACATGTTGTCAATCAAATTCAGAGATGGGCACTGCAGCAGAAGAATGTGGTTGCACAAGTGTTTCCTATGCCCTGTCACATCACCTGGTTTATCAAACAAACCCAAAATCATCTGTTAGAGTGTGATGATTTCCATCCCAACCACGTTGGCAGTTTTAACATACTTGAAAACTCCACAACGATGGTTATTGAAATGTGATCCCCAGACCAGTAGCATCAGCATCACCAGGGAACTCGGTAGACATGCAAATTCTCAAGCCCCACAGGAAGCCTAGTTACTGAGGAAATGTGGGGGTGGAGCCCAGGACCATGTTCTAACAAGCCTTCCAGGTGATTATGATAACACACTCAAATTTGAGAACCCCTGGTCTATACAATGCCGAATCTCAAATGTGGCTGAGCACCGGACTCTCCTAGGAAATTTTAAATAGCAAAATGCTGATGCTTAGTTCCTATCTACCCCCTTCCCCAGGTGATTCTAGAGTGCAAAGAAGTTTGAAAAACACTAGAACATGTTCAGGAAATAAATGGAAACGCAACTTTTCATATCTAGGACAAAAAGCATATAGGCAGTCAACAGGTATTCAGAACTATAAATTACAAGGAATAATAGGTAGTCTATAGTGATAGACTCAGCAAGTCTATCCTTGATGGTATTTCGATAAAAGAGAAAATAACATTTCCCCCCAAAGTCTGAGGCTTGGTTGATTTAAATGTGTATTTGAGAGTTCCTGTTTCGTCTTGCTGCTAGGGAACTCAGAGGCTAATTTTGTCCTTAGGAATTTCATCTCCCCCTTTTAAAGTACCTGACTTACTATTTTATACCTAGTCGAAAGTCCAGTTGCCACGCTTCTCTCACTGAAGTACATGTATCCCCAGGCTATGCAGTAATGTGGCATGGGATCCAGGAAGCCACAGGACAAAGGTAGCTGATGTGTCTGGAGACTCCAATTTTATCAAAGTTAAATCATTTAAAACATCTTAATATTAGGACAAAATAGACTATGAATTGGAAGGTGAAATTCGATCATTCTGGGTTCTTCCCCCAGGCCTCCTGAGAGTAGTGTCCATTCATTCTCCTCTGCCATTAGAAGCACCTCACTAGGAAGGTTGGAAGAGCACTAATATTTTACATATGAGCCTTACTGAAAACCACCTGAAATTATTTTGGAAGAAGACATAATATAAACAAATAGATGAAGGAATTTCCCTCTTGAGATCTCTCCTATGCATTTATTCAAAAACATTATTATTAATATCTCCTATCCTTCAAACACTGTTTATTCTTTGGATTCCAGTGAACACCAACATTCAATAAAGAGAAATAAGCTATTCCCATTTGAAATCATTGATACATGAGATTCCACTACAGTAGATATTCAGAAGACCTTTGAAATAATAATAAAATTAATCCCTTAACTTTTTCTTAATGAGAATGGATGCTGGCACTGGCATTCCAGGTGAGGACTTTTGTCTCCAGGAAGACTGTAGTGGGAGCAGGTCAGGTCTTAGGGGTAGTAAAACAAGGAAACCTGGCAAGGAGCAAAAAGGAGAATAAACTATAGAAATTGGGATTCAAGGCAGAAACTTGTAAAAACTTGTAAGGCAAAAGCCTAATAAAATTGGGCATTCTCACCCTCTCCCAGAAGAATGAGAGAATATAGAGAAGAGAATAAATGACAAAAATCCAAATCAAGACTGCAACCTCAAGGAGAAATTTTCAGCATTTTATATAGAATTCTTGTGCCATATTTACACATTTATTACACCCAAAGGGTTTATTGTTCAGTCTTTCTACTGTCCTCTAGGTGAAAAATAGAACTCTGCTCCTCAGAGCTTTTACAAAAATGGCAATAAAATTCCCCAGAGAGTTGGCCCTGTCTCCCAGCTTTTCCTTCTTCCTAATCAAGTTTGAGCTTATAGAACTGGTGCTCTGGGGTATATTTCATGTAACTTTTGCTTTAGGCACCAGCACACCGCACTGCATTCTGGGGACTTCTCATTTCTGTGTTCTATCCAGTGCAGATAGCAGCATGGATAAATGCAGCATCCTTTGAGTTTGTTAATATTTTAGAGAAATGCAGTTTCTCTCTCCTTTTTTTTCAGAAGAAAAATAAAATAAAATATAAAAATCCTAACTGTCTTTAGCACTACTGTTCTAAACATCAAATTTACCAGAAAGTTGAAGATATGCTAAGCCACTTTCATTCCACGAACACTGGAGCCCTAGCATATTAGAACCATATTAGTGACCACTTAGGCTGTACCTTCATTCTCACAATGGTGCACAGAGGAAAGATGGCCTCTCAGAGCCACACAACGATGAGACCAGAGTCCCAGTCACCTAGTTTAGTTCAGTTTTTTTTCCCAATGCACCTACTGCATCCCTGAATGCCACAGCAGTGTTGAAAGTTGCTGCTGCAACTAGCAAATGATAAAAGAGACAGAAAAAAAACCCTAACAGGATAGAAATAAAGACTTGACACTTAACGAGTGTGGAAAACTGAGGCACGCACAGGAGGCGGCAAGTGGACTTACAAAAGATCATGGCTCATAGGGAAGCAACAGAGGCAGTCCACAATAGCGTGACCAGAGAAGGCCAAGCAGGCCTGCACAGGGAGCTCCAGAGATGTCCTTAGGGCCTGGCCTAGGTCAAACACCCTCTCGTTTCTCTCCTGGTTTGATACTCCTGGACGGGGACAAGATACAAAGTCCAGCCCATGTGTTCTCAACCTGGGGAGGTATGAGAAAGTACCACAGATGGTCTAGAAAATTGCTTCTACCTTCCATGTCCTTATCTGTAAAATGGGTTCATGTAAAAAAAATAAAGTCAGCCATGTAAACTTGTATGTAAATGATAAAGGAGACTCAGCTCATATTATCATTCAATCATCACAACCACTACCACCTCAGGGGCAAAAATACTGAGGCCTTTAGGGAATTTTTGATAGTCCCTAAGTTTAAGGATGGAGAGAGTACACTGTGAAACGAGAAAAAGCTTTGCTAACAAACAGAGCTGGGTTCCCACAGCAGCTGAGTGACCTCAGGTAAATCCCTTACCTTCTCCAAACCTCAGTTTCCCAGCACTACTAAGAGATTAGTAAATCATAATACCGAATAACAATGAAACTAAAAAATATATGTTAATAAAGCTCTTCCTGTGAGCGAGTCAATCTCAAGGCCAGTACCAAAGCTTTCTTCTAAATGTTCACTCACTCACTTCACCAATGGCAAATCCAATCCCAGATTATCTGGATACACCTTTGTCCTGAAAAATTCTCCCTCTGATTGTCCCTATCTGATTGTGCAGGAGTGGAAAGCTCAACTTCAAGCCAAAAGTAGAAATACAATTAGAACAAAAGAAAAAATATACATTCTTTCAAAACCATTAGTTTTAAAATTAACTAGCTTAAGAAAGAATCAAATATTCATTACATAATTTTGGAAAATTCTTCATAACTTGACATGATTGTTTTTATTTGGCTTTCTATTATACATACAAGAAATTCAACCCTCCAGTAAGTGAAAGAACATAGCTAGAAAACAGCAAAAGTTATATTGGGTAGAAATGACAGAAACCACAGTTATCGGATCTGGATCAAAAATATTAAACAAAGAAAAACTACTCATTACTCTGTCAGCTTTAAGACGTTTTCAGCTTGTTCAAACTGGAACACGTCCCCCTGTGGTCTTGTAAAACTCACTGAATTGAAGTAAAGTGGTGTAAGCAGCAGCTTCATCTTCAAAGATGCCAATGTAAAATGTATATATTAACAAGCAGGGTTTTTCTTATGCTTATGCTTTTGCTCTGTTTCTCTGCTCTATTCCAAGCATCGGCCACGTCTTAGTTGTGTAGTATCAAAAAGCAGAGTTTACATTTTCTTGTAGCTGCCACCACCTCCCAACCTTAAGTCCCCCCCTGCCACCGCCAGGGGAGCCCTCCTGAGTTCTTCCTATAGGGACTGAACTTCCTGAGCCAATAAATTTTGCATAAGACTTATATCTCTTTTCTCTAAGACAGTACCTGGTAAATAATGCCTGGGTTAAACTGCTTATATTTGAAAAAGCAAATAAACCAAAAAGGCATGTTTGTGGGTGTATGTCTCAGTGCTGTACTCTGTAAATTCCTCCTGAATAACTGATCAGATCAGGCACAAGCTGAGCCTTAGGTCTAAAATAAGATTAGATCTGTGAATTCAGATTTACAGTTCCAAACACCTCTTTAAAATTTGGGAGTTCTGATACACCTTGCCATTTCCATTTTGCAGCACATTGGTGGGCTGCCACAGACAAGGTTAGGAATTTGTCTCCTCAGGACTTCACACCATCCTTTGCAATGAGCAGGCAGATGGAGCCACAGAGCAGGATGATTGTGAACTAAGAGACAGAGGACAGTGATAATTTCATTGTCTTCTTCAGCTTTTAAAATATTAGCTTCTCTTTTCCTTGTCATCTATGGGCATAGAGATGAATCTCTCTAAAGGTACAGTAGCCACCCAGGAAAGTGTAACTCTGTGCTTAATCCTATAGGGAGCAACTGAGTAACCATTTTTGGAGACCCTTCTATAAGCCTAGAATTATGCAAAACCCTGTATCGCCAGCACCAAGAATAGTGCCTCAGTGCATAGAAGACACTTAGTAAATAAAGTGTGTTGAATGAATGACTACTTGGCTTAGACTGTAAAAAAGTTAATACTAGAATCTACATCAACAGATTTCAAGATTTAAGAAAAAAAGATAGGTTTTGATCCTATTGCCAAAATTATATAGCTTATCAGAAATGGGAAATTTAAAAAGAAAAAAACAAAAAAGTCTAATTTGACAAAAAATAATGCCTGATGGGAAGTAAACAGGAGACACAATGAGAAGCAGGCTATCAACATATCAACAACAAACACCGATATGACACTGCCTGTGTCAGACACTGTTAAATCGTCACTCACTTAATCCTCTCACCAACCTTAGGAAGTAGACACCACTATTATGATCTCCACTTTACAGACAAGGAAGCCGAGGCACAGAGTACTTAAATGCTTGTCCAAGGTCATGCACTTGGTAAGTGGCAAAGCAGGAATATAAACCTGAGCAGCATGGTGTCAGAGTCCATGCTCTAAACACTCTACCTACTACTTTTTAGCGTCCCTGGCTGCGAGACTCCAAGGGAGATTAATCAAGGGGGTTCCTTCTAAGCAGAACCAACACAACCAATTACCTATGTGGAGATCCACACTTTGAAATGTGCAGAATTAGAAAGCAGAGCACATAACTGAAGCCTCACACACAGGATGGCATGACCCTATAAGAATAATTCAGCAGGGCAAAAGCCTCAAAGGGCCTGATGCTCACTCATGCAGTGAATTAAAATTTACACACTAAGACTCAGATGTGCAGAAATGGATTTAATTCTGAACCCTCATTCCTCTTTGCCGGCCCCTGCAAGGCTTCCAAGCAATCACTTGTGGTTTAACACAGTCTCCTTGGGGTGAATGCTCAGTGAGTTTAGGATTTAGACCTTTGGAGGCCACAGAGGATGGACTTACCAACTGTCCAGCTCTAGGAAAGGGACTTCTGGCTGAAGAGTCCTGTCCCACCTGCTCCCGGGCATGGGCCTCTACGGCATGTGGCTATTTCAAAAAAAATTAAGTAACACTAAAAATTCAGTTCCTCACTCACACTTGCCATATTTCAAGTGCTCTGCATGTGGCTAATGGTGACCGTACCTGGATAGTACAAATGACAGTACAAATATAGAACATTTCCATCATCAGAGAATATTCTACTGGACAGCACTACACACACACACACACACACACACACACACACAGTGCTGTTCAACAGAATCTTCTGTGATGATAAAAATGTTCTATATCTGTACTACATATATACATATTTTGCATATTCTTATCTGTCTTATTTTTTTTTCAAAAATAGCATACATATAATAAAACATATATAACAAGACATTAAAGAATAGAGTCAGAAGCCCCTTGCTTTGTAGAACCCAGCTCTGTAAACAGATGGCAGTGAAATCTGGAGCAAGTTAATCTCCTGAGCCTCAGTTTCCTTGTCTTTTAAAAGGAGATAACAACAACACCAGTCTTACCAACTCTAATCACTTGAGATAATGAATGTGGAAATACTTTCAAATTTTTAAGACAACCCCCAAATTTAGCCAAGGTTATTCTTATGTTCTAATAAAGAATCATGCTATGAGTGAATGTTTATGTCCCCCCAAAATTCATATGTTGAAACTTCACTTCTGATGTGATCGTATTTGAAGGTGAGACCTTTGGGAGGTGATCAGGTCACAAGGGTGGAGCCCTCATGTACCACATTAGTGGCCTTTTAAGACTCCACAGAGCTCCCTTCAGCCATATGGGGACAGAGAGAGAAGATGGTTATCTGTGAAAACAAGCAATAGGTTCTCACCAGACACCCAATCTGCCAGTGCCTTCATGGACTCTCCAAACTTCAGAACTGAGAAAAATTAAATTTCTGTTATTTAAGCCACTCAGTCTATAGTATTCTGTTATTGGAACCTCAACTAAGACAAATCATAATTTATTTTTAAAACAAAAAAAAATGTAGCAGAACCCAGACTAATTATATCTCAAGGCTAAAGGAATTTGCACATGTATCTCAGAGTTACTCTATGTTAGCATGACAAAAATCATGAAGAATAGACAATGTATTAGAAGGTTGAAGATGTAAGTTTTAAAAAAGAGGAAAAAGAATAGTTTCTGTACCAACGAGAGACCAACACACTACTTAATCCATTCTTAGAAAATTTAGAACATCCTTTATAACATTTTTAAACATCCACAACAAGATGCATTTTCTAGAATTACTTACCAAGCTCAATAACTAGAGATATTGTGAACATAGTACGCCTTGATTTCAGCAAAATATTTAACATTCCTACAATATATCTTTGTGATTAGGACAGTGAAATGGGGACTAACGGGCAGTGTGACTATATTTATGTTTGTTTGAAAGCCTACACTCAAGTAGTGTTGATTATATTTCAAAGTTAGCTTAAAAAAAGATCTGGAGAATATTGTCCTTGGAGCCATTCTATTGCACAATTTTGACAATGATTAATGCTCTCGATGGAAGTGTTTGCATATGACAACACAGAGTAATTCACCTAGGCTTCACCAGAGAAGGTTTGAGGGAACAAGCTCCAGAAGGGTGTGGCAAGCAGGCAACTTTAACTCTGGGCAATTTCACACACACACACCCCCCAATGCTGGACACTTTGTTCTGCTAAATTATAACCAGGCAAAAACCATATATTATTAACCTCACTTAAAAATTAAGGAAACTGATAGAATGGTTAAATAAATTAGAGTCACAGGGTTGGCCAGCAGTCCAGCTGGGCTTCCAGCCCTAGTTTTTGTAACTCCCAAAGATTTCCAGTCTTTTCTCTCCCCAACATCTAAACAAAGAGCTGGTAACTGTCACGACTCCCAACAATGTACAGTTCTTTCCTTGTCCTTCTCTGCCCTCCTCTTCCCTTTCTTTCTTTCCCACCTCCTTGCCTTTTCTGTGATTTGCTCTTGACCTTTTTCTCTGCCACTGCCCTACGCCAGGTATGTCTAGGCAGCTTTTGTTCCAGTGGAGTTTTTAAGAAGAGGCCAGGGGCCAATCCCTGCCTTAGAAACTGATGTTAGTGTTCCCCCAAAGGCAAAATCACTAGATATCTCGAACATAGTTGAGCGTGACCCATATTTTACTGTTTGTTCCATTTTCAACTCCACTGGGACTAATAATTGTCCTATATTTTAAACTGGAACTAGGGTATGTGTTGGGGGGTATGTACATGTGTGAATGAAACAGAGAAAGAGAATGTAATACTGTCACTTCCTAATTTTACAGTTGAAAACTTCTACACCAATCATATTTTGTCCAATTAGCATTCTGAAAACATGAACACTTTAATACACACGTATGTACCATCAGATACCTAATAACCTCTATTCTTAATACTGACATCTGAGACCCCAATATTATCATTCACATCTTGCATGTTCATTTTTATTTTCATAACACTCCTGTTTGATAGGAAGAAACAATAGTACCATTCCCATTTTAAAGGATCATGAAATCAGAGGATGCCCGTCATTAAATTTTAAGGAAGTATATTTCCAAGTCTCTAGATCTGGAGTCCCCTGTCTTCCTAGATCTAGAAAACTAGATCTCCTGTCTTCTTATTCAGGTCTTTTTTACAGAAACACATATATCCTAAGGGTGGGAGAGAGGGAGGTTTAAAGGGAAATAATTTATTCTTTCTTTAAGTGAAAAGGAAAACAAAAAGGAATCAAAAAAGAAAAGGAGCAAGACCTACCACTTCAAATGTAGTTATGACCATCTTCGTAACTACATAGATAGGGGAACAACTGTGAACAATGATGAAGAGCTAAAGCATCATAGAGCAGGGTCCTCCAGCCAGACCCTCAGCCCCTGCAAAGAATCTATGGCATCCGTGATGATAATGACAATAAACACTAATGTTTATTGAGCACTCTCTACATCCCAGGCACTATACTTAGAAGTTTTATGTTTCCTCTAGTTTACTTAGTCTATAACCCTAAGAGGTAACTATTACTATTCCAGTTTATAGATGATAAAAAAAAAAAAATTATCATCCATCTTTATTCCTCACAATAGTCCAAATATATTGCTGTTACATCATTACCATTTTAAAGATGATAAACTGAGGCTCAGAAAGGTCAAGTAACCTGCCCGTGGGTCACACAGGTCTCCCAGTGTGGAGTACAATGCTCCTTCCACAGAGCAGTATCTCAGCAATGCACAAAATGCCTTCACACACTCCTCTCATTTGACTATCCACCACAAAACATTTAAAATCAGAACTTGATGGTGACATTCTGCAAATAAGCCCAAGAAAGGGGCTGTAGTATCCCACTGAAGACTAGCATTGGCCCCTAAGGAGATCGAAAATCAATTCAAAATGTAGACATGGATTTGTCACAAAAAGCAAACAACCTTCCAAAAAAAAGAGTAATTTCATAGGAGGAGAATTTTTAAAAGAGAAACAATAGTTCATAGCTTAGGAAAGGTAAAGTTATGGCAACGGGTTGTAAATCTTGATCATAATTTAGGGCGGAAACCAAGAGGATTTTTGATTCAGTCGCTAAACTGTTTTATTGGGTACACCAGCACCACCTTGTGGTCAAGAGTGGAATTGACAAGGTTCGACCTGTTCTGTACTAATAAAATATGCCTTAGCTACAGAGGTATAACAATACTGGATACAAACCACAGGCCTCCAGAATTTCACCCACTAAGCAATGACAGCTATTTTGACCAAATACCCTGCTTTGTGGAAATCCTGTTTTATCCCTGAGAGGGCAAAAGGAGGCAAGTCCTGCTATCTTCAAAGATATTTTCATGCATATCATGAGTATCTATCGATGAATGCTAAAACATAATGTTGAGATACAATATCATCTCACATTTTATAGCACTTTCACATACATAATTTTTATTTTATTATCAAAACAATAGTGAGATAAGCAGACAATATATTCATCTCATTTTATAGATGAGAAAATTGTGGTTAATTTGTGTTACATTAATTGTGATGTTAATTGTGAAATTACTTTTGAAGCTTCCAGAGACAACTAAGAAGTTAATAAGCTTGTACAGGAGCTGGAGATATTGTAAAGATGAGCATGCTAAAAAGACTAAATTATGAGAATCAAGACAGCCAAGTAAAGGTTCCATTCACTTTTAAATGACTTCTAAAGAGCTGATTTCTCAGCAAAGATGCCTTCCGTGAGTTCAAAAATAAACAGAACCATAGCAACAAACGCCTCCTGAAATTGGCAGCCACAAGTGGATGGAATGCTGGGCAGCACCCTGTCCTGGTGCATCACTGAAGTCCTTCAGGGCCAGTGGACTGACACACAAGGAATTTCTGCCAAGCTGGCTTCATCACACTGCTGTTGAATCACCATTATCTTAAACAGACCACTTCATCCCATCTCCAAGTTGTCCAAAATCTGCTTATTCTTTCTTGTCCACAGAACATCAGAGAAATTGTTTACATCCCTCAGTTTAGACTGAGCCAAGAAACTCCATTTAGCAAAGAACAGAACTATGTGTGATCTTCTTACTGGGCCTGTGGCCCTGTTCATGATGAGATGGCATGCATTTGTCAATTTCTGGGGACTGTGCTTAGTGGGCCATGTGTTGGAGGTGGAGGGCTCACCTCTCCCATTCGAGATAGGGTTTACTTACTTTTATGTAATGTTATAAGAAATTTGGATGGTCATATATTTGTTCAGCATTGATCTTATTTACCTCAAATGTCAATCCACCAAATCTATTAATAAACATACAACAAATATGTGTGTAACATTAATCTTTGTCTGCATTTCTAATCATTTTTTATTGATTTTTTTTTGAAGGAATAGGTATAGAACTTGACAAAGTTACTCTAAAATCTATTTGGAAAACTGAACAGATAAGAATATCTTTTTAAAATGCCTCAAAAGAAGAATGAGAAACTTTCTCTTCAAGATATATTTCAAATATTTTTCCTTTTGTGTTATTTGCCTTTTAATTTGATGATGAGGTTATTTGATAATAGGTTACAAGAACTGGAAGATTTTGAAGAATTGTTGGCCAAAGATCAGTACTCTTTTCTCCTTGGTTGGCCCCAAGTTAATTAATAAGTTCCTTCCTGAAGGCAGTGAGTGAAAGGCCCAGATATCAATCAGACATTATTTTCAACAAAGCCCATTTATTTTCTACTCAAGATAACATAAAGAAAACATCAGATATAAGTTCTCCTCGAACTGTTTCAAAGGGCCAAGCCAAAGTGGACACACACACCACATTAGGTGCACTTACGTTCCCAGGTCATGACCTAGTTCCTCTATCTCTGCCTTCAGAGGTCACAGACTCCTAGATTATAATCAAACATGACAGACAGTAATGGCATCCAATCACAACTTTCCTTTTTCATCAGTGCTCCAAAAGGTGGGCTTCCCATTCTCTAAAAAGATATAACAAAGCAGCAAACATGCAAACATA
>CM053507.1:106097275-106249142 GCA_028627145.1 Eidolon dupreanum
GAGAAACGGGGACATGTGGAAATGTACTCACCACGGAGAGAAAGAGAACTCCAGCAAGTTCCTCCACAGGCCAAGGGTAGGTCCCCAGCACACAGGCACTCACCTTGGACCAGGGTGTGCCCCATCCTATCCAGGGCACAGTAAAAAGGAGAGGCAGAGGCTGGACTGGCTTAGTCGAATAAAACTAAACAAAGTTTTAAAAAAATGAATAGCCAGAGTCCCCAAGGACCAGAGGCAGGCACTTAACTTCTCTCAAATTCATCATGAGAGACAGTGGAGATCATTGAGAGCAGGGCTTCTAGAACATTACCATGCAACGGAACTACTGGGGATCTTATTAAAATGCAGATTATGGTTTAGGAGGTCTGGGGTGGGCCTGATAATCTGCATTTCTAGCGAGCTCTGAAGTGATGCTGATACTTTATTCCAGGGACCACAGAATGTAAAGCAGTGTGTTTCTCATTTGCATCTGCATCATTCAATACCTAGTTATGGCTCCGATGCCTGAGCTCCCACCCAGACTCGTGTCTCAAAGGATGGAGCCTGGTAATTTGCATGCTTATCAAGCTCCCCTGTTGATTTTTATGCCTACTCTTCCACATGCCAGACAAATTATTGATAATTTATAACATGTGGTTCTCCATATAAATGTCTATATGACAGAAAAGCGAGCAGCAAGTTGACTGACTGGTAGAAATGAGAGTGATTTGAGGAGGTAGGTGTAGCTCTCATCCAGGTAAGTTTACCAGTGAGTCTACAAACAGAAAACCATACCAGGAACTCTCTCTTTGAGGGAATCTAGTATATACTATAGGGTAGGCACACCCACTTAAGGGCTACATCTTCCTGAGCAGATTTTGTAAAAACAAATCCCATTATAGTCTCCTATTCAAAGGAATCTTTTGAGGAGTCCTCTTTTAACTCTGTACTTTCCCTCACACTCTTCTGCCCACATCCAGTTCCCAAGTCCTCTTGGCTCAGCCTCTAATATCCATCCTCTCATCCATCTCCCTCTCTCCATTTTTACTGCTATATCCTATTCCCAGCCACTATCGTCTCTCACCTGAACCAGAGCAAGAGTCTCCTAGCTGGTGTCCCAACTACTGTCTTGCTCCTTAACATTCATTCTCTTTTCCACGGCTAGCTCAAAACTCCTTCAGGAGTTGCCTGCAGCATTCAGAATAAAATCTTCACTGAAGCCTGAAATACCAACATGATCTTATCCTTCCATCTCTCTTGAACCTCATCTCCCTCTCTGTGTTCCAGCTGCACTAGCCTTCTTCATGTTTCTTAAATACAATAAGCTGTTTCCTACCTCATGGTTTTTGCATGTGCTCATTTTTTGTTGAATTTTCTTTGCCAGACATAGCTAGACTCCACTCATCCTTTAGGTCTAGGCCTAAATATTACCTTCTCAGAGAGAACGTTCCTGCCCACCTCACCTTATGTAGGTCCCTCTCTGGCCCGCTGTTGTTCCTTTACAGAATGTATTATGACTGGCAATTATTTCACTTGTTTACTCATGAACTTTTCTTTCTCTTCCATTATACCATTGGCTCTCAAAGGGTGATCCCTGGAAAAGCTGCACCACCTTCAGTCTGGGAAACTGAGGGTTGGGCTCAGACCCTGTGTATTAGCAAGCTCTCCTTGAACTGCTGCATGCTGAAGTCTGAGAACCACTGCACTGGACTGCAACCACACGGGACTAGAGACTCGGTCTGCCTTGCCTGCTATTGTATGCCCAGCACTAAAATAGTACATATAGTAGATATTTGCTAAAGTTTTTCTTAAGTGAATAGATAAATAAGTCCTATAAAGCCAAAATAATTTCCTTGTCCCAACCAGTAACCCAAGCTAAAGCCACTAGAACACTTGCAAAAGCTCTACTTGAAAGAAAAATCTCACATAAATTTTCTTTCTGATGAAAGCATACTAAGCTGGCTTCGGAGCAGAGACTGGATTTTAGGCAGTAAGAGAAGCTGGAACACCAGCAGTGGCCCAGGTGAGCGATGATGAATGCAGGAACAGGGCTGATGGCGGCAGAACTGGAGAAGAGGCAAACTGAAGGATCTTAGAGGCTGAGCCAACAGGACTTGATGACTGGTTATAGGTGGAGGGGAGGGAGGTGAAAACAGGAGGTTAGGAAAGGAAGAACAGGGTGAAATGGGGGTTTACTAGTATATCGAGTCTCAAGTAAAGGAACTAGGACAATAAAAGATAATAAGCAGACTAACTTTGCCTAAGAATAGTCACACTGGGCCCTTTTCCCTTTCTCAACCCACTTCCACGTTTCCATCTCTCAACGAACACAAGCAAGAAGTAGTTATGCTAATGTAACCTCAAGATGGAATGGCATATTTGGAAGAAACCATTTAGTGGCCCTACGTCCTTATTATAAGACTGAGGATGCTGCAGGCCACATAGGGAAAGTGACTTACTCAGGTCACATGGCTGCTGGTGGCCATCGGGACTAAGACCCAGTCTCCCACCTCTTAGTCCACTGAGATACTTGCTTCAGTGGGTGCTCTGTGGGGAAAAAGGAAAAACTCCAGGGCCCAACATGCCTAGAGAGTTTCCATACACTTTATATTAAGGCTATGAAAAGCCTTCCATTGGAGAAACCTGTCTCGCCCAGCATTTCTCAAGCACAGCTGACCTAGAGTCCTATGCTCCCATGGAGCTTCCTAATATCTATTACCACAGCCAGACCACATATACTCATCCTGAGCTATAGGAGAGAGAGGTATAAGTTAACATAAATGTAGAGGTTACATGTGAATTTTTCCTAAACTCAAAGAAGTCTTGGTGTCTTTACCATGTTTATCCATATTTTGAAGCCTATAAATGACTTTAAGCAGCTGGCTTGGCTAACTTTGAAGATGTTTAGCTATCCTCAGTGGAAGATGGCATGGAAAGCCCTGCTGGGCTGACCTCATGTTAGGTATTCCTGCATGCTTGGCTCATGGAGCTTCTTTCCCAGGTCCGATCCCAGCACCCTGAAGCCCAGCATCCCTTTTATCCTACAAGGCCAGCATGCACAGGAGGGCGCCTGGTGCTCTGGCAAGAAGAACCCCCTGATATGGCCAAGAAGAAGCGGTAAACAGGGGTACCCAGTCCAGCGAGGACTAAGCATGGCTGCCCACCAGGAAGAAGGGAAGGGGGATGGGGCTCAGTGCTTGGAAGACCCTTACCTAGGAGTCATGGGGACTTGGGCAGGCTTGAGGCTGAACTCAGAAAACCGGGGAAAGAGATGTCTCAGAAGTGTGGGATTCCAAATTAGGAGGGGTGTATGGGCGCAGGGCCTTACTAACTGAGAAGGGCGTGACAGGACACAGGAGCTTGGCTGAGCCACCACCTCATCCAGCTGTGAGGCAGGGAACAGTGAGGAGAAGAGCCAGAGGCTGTGGAATCTACGCAGACAAAGGTCCGACAGAGCAAGCTTCTCATGTTTTAGCCACATGCCTTTGGACAAGTTACTTAATTTCCCTGAGCCTTGGTTTCTGCATGTGTAAAAGAGAACAATAATTTCTGCCTCTCAGAATTGTGGGGTGGTTTAAATCAGATAATGAGTATGAAAACACTGACAGATAAACAAAGTGCAACCAAGTGTAGGTATGATTATAATAACTATTACAGGTGTTTACTGAACACTTACAATACACCAGGCATTGGGTTAAGTACTTCAGAGACATTAGGCTGCCTAAGCCTTCCAGGAGCCCTCTGAGGTAGATACTAGTTTTAGGCTCGATTTGACAGAAGTTGAAGCCCAAGAAAACTGATTTTCTTGCCCAAGGCACACAGATAGAAGGCAGTAGAGCCAGCATCTGAACGCAGACAAAATACAGATAACATTTCTCACTCTACAAACACTGATACAGGAAAGTGGCAGAGAGGACCATTAACAGTGAGCCAGCCAAACTCACTGGGAGGGTGAGCTGTGAATGCTGAGACAGTCAACAGCCCCTCCTGGGGTCAGTTTAACAAGCATAATCCTTTGATTTCAATTTGCACACTCTGCCTGAAGCCGAAAAAAGAACTCGAAATCCTATCGAGGGGTCCGTCCATCCTCACTGGGGATGGCAGAAGAGCCCAGCTGAGTAACAGTGGTCAGAGGGATGTATGCCAGCACCAGGGGTGGTGTGGTACACTCCGCACTGATGGCCAGGACAGGAGTCTTCCTCCAGGCCCTCAGGCATGTCCTACCTGCAGAGATGTAGTGTGTGGTTCATGCAAGGCCAGCAGTGGGAGGCCTTGGCTTCAACCCCATGAGGTGGTGATCAGCCATAGGCACCTTCGCGGAAGCCCAATGAGCCTGCTTGCTGCAGCTGCAATCCAGAAGCAAAAGTTCCTAGGTGCATATTAAATCACGAGAAAGAGGTTTTCCCAGTTGTAATTTGGCAGATCAATCGGGCCATCCCTGAGTGATTTTTGAAGAAAGCCAGTGGGAGCTTTAAGAAGTAAGAGCTCCCAGGGAGTAGGGCAGTGAGGTTGGGGAGGGGGCAGCCGCCTTTACATCACCTGTCTGCCCCTGACCACAGCAGGCAGTCCTGATGCTCCAGGAAAGAACAGCCAATCCTTAAGGTTCTAATATTCCGTGCTGGGGTAGCTGGGAGAGAAGTTCCAGATGCGCTTTATGTGAACTCCAAAGATAAGTTACAGCCCCGGGTGAGTCAAAGCTGTGGGGTGGAGGCTTTAAGTGGATTTGAGGCTGTGGAGCAGGGAACAGGAGGGAGTGTCATGCCCCAGCCCCCAATCCCATCTGAGTCATAAAATTTGGAATAGAAAAGCTTATCTCAGAAGAAAAATTGCATGTTAACCCATAACCCATGGTGCAGCCCCTAAAACCAAGCACTGTTGGCTGAGGACAAAAATCTGTCTTACAGCCCTAGAGGAAGGAGGGAGGTGGGGGAGGCGAAAGGAAGGAAAAGGAATTGGGAAATGGAAGATGAGAAAGAAAGGAGGAAAGGAGAGGGCCGGAGGAGACTCCTAAATTAAGGTCAAATACTAGATGAAGAAATTCTGGGTGATAGGACCATTTTATTCTACTGCTTAGGATTTGAAGAAAATCTATTGTTTTAAAATAATGCTGCCAGACTTTGGAGGATGTCTGCTCTTCATTGTAGCTTTAACTTTTGTAATAAAGGGGGAGGGGCAGAGAAGGAAAGGATTTAAAATTAAACATAAATGATAAAAACCTCAAATTTTTCAAGTCAAATTTCATTAACTGATAAAGGTCTACCCTGAGCCCTGGGCAAGGACAGTGGAAGAGATTTGGTTAATTTGTTAGATTAAAGACGTTTTGAATAATTGAGGCCACATTAGAGAGAGACTCCATAATTTGAATGACATTCCAAGGTCAGAGACTTAAGAGCTAAGAGTCCTTATCCAAAAACACCCAGTTAACCTTTCAGACAGGAAAAATTCAAGCTACTGTGGCCTTGAACTTCAATGACTGATAAACAAGAAACAGACAATATAAATTGGCAGTCTACCTGTTTATACATAGATTTATCTTTCCTTTGGTTAAGGAATCTGACCAGGGGAGTCTTGAATATTTTAAGGTGTTTTGTATAAGGTAATGTGTTATCTTGACAGTTTATTAGCAACAAAGTCAAGAAGGTCAAAACTGAAGACTCCTTCTATAATTTTATTTCCGCTCTGCTTACATCTTAATAAAAGGTGTCTCTTGCAACAGTAAACAAAAACCAATCTGCATCTGCAGGTGTAAAAAAGGTGCTTTCAAATATATTATCAGCAGAGAATGACATACACTTATTGGAATCAGCATTACTCAACACTCTTTGTACCTTGGCAAGATATAAAATGATCTGTTTCTTCTCTTGGCTAAACAGAAAGTGAATAGCAAAGTCAATAGGATACAAAATAAACCAATCAAGACTATGGCAGTTTTGTTATTGTTGCTATTATTAGTAATAATAATACCATATATAATGCTTTATAGGTTTCTAATATTTTCCCATAGTTCATTGGTCAGAGCTGCTTTAGTTGAAAGGGTGTATGTTAGTGGCAGGTTAGGGCTGAGTGTCCTGTCCCCTCATTCTCTCACACCCTTAGAAGTGGCCCTTGAGGCTCAATGGGACACAGAATTTGAAAAAGACATAAATTGCCTAATTTTATCTTTGATATTACTATCATGGATTTTGTGGTCACTGCCCTAACCTCCATTCCCCCTTTTCTTGGTAACTGACAAGACTTCCATTCTGGAATCCGCACCCTACCCACTGAAGCCCATGAGTTTGGCAAAAAGCCATACACACCTGGTTCTAGATGTAGGCATGTAGGAAAAGAAGTGTTATCCCAAACCCAGGCCTCGGTTACTGGTTCAGGTGTAGGAATATGACACAATTTGGGCCAATGAGACTGTACACTGGAGTTTTCTAGGAATCTGCAAGAAAGAAGCATCATCCCTCTTCTAAAGACTTCCAGGGTATATGTATATATGGGTACGTATGTGTGTGTGTGTATGTATATAGATATAGATATGCACAAGGAAGCATATGGGCCTTAAATTATGACAACAGTAGACAGTTATTCTCAGAACAAGGCTGGCACTAGGAAAGGCAAACAAGGACAGAAATGAAAAGAAGCATAATCCTTGACAACATCATCATCTGCTGAATCACACCAATGCTGAAGCCCACCTAGTTGTAGGCTTCCGACTACACAAGCTAATAAATTCTATTACTTACACTGATTTATTTGAATTTTCTATTACATGCAGCTGATCTCACCCTAAATGATACTGGTACTATGTGAGGTGATTTAGTCAGGTGTTCTATCTCCATTTTAAAGATAAGAAGGTGGAAGTTCTGAGACCTTATGTGACACAAGAATACACAGCTAATAAGTGATGAAACTAAGTTTCATGTCTTCTGACCCCAAATCCAGTGCATTACCACATGCCATCTCCACGATGTGGTCCTAGAAAGCCCCTTTTTCAGATTTATGATTGCCATTAAGTTTGAATTTAAATATTCTAACATTATACAATTAAAATTTAAATTAAGTGTTGGTTCAAAATATTTTTGCCTATTAAAGAGCAGCAGTGGGGTTTTTTGGTTGGGGGGTTGTTTGTTTGTTTGTTTTTGTTTTAGCAAAAAGCTACCACCCATTTGTGGACCAGGCAGTAAACTCAAACAGCTTCATTCAGGTCACTGCGAATAATATCAGGTATGAGGACAGGCTGGCAAAAGTATGTACAGATGGCTAGGTATGTTGTCCTTACTGGACAGGCTATAAAATATATTAAAACGGAAGCCCTAGGTCAGTCATTTAACAGCAATTAAGAAAGTTGGTTAGGCACTATGGAATCATAAAGCTTCTGCCTTCCAGGAGTTAGTTATCTAATGGAAAGGGAAAAGATGATGCTCCTTTCTCCCTCTGCTACTTCTCCCAACTACAGTCCTCTCCCACAGCCCGAATGTGAGATTAATTCTATTCATGTGTGTGCTAAATAACTGTGAGTCAATTAGAATCTTTCTACAGTCACAGGGAAAGCACCCAGCTTAGCTGAAAGATCAATCAATTATATGAAAGGCAGAAGGAATAGAGAGAGAACAGTTGGGGAGTGGGGAGTAAGAGATTTGTTCTCTGAAGAGATATCTTGGGTTACCAAAGAGTAAACGCAAATTGAACCAGAGGAGAAAAAAAGTCAAACTGCCTAGAGATAAAACCAGTATCAACTGTTATTTTGAATTAATGTTATTTTTATTAAAACTTATTTCAGACTGAGAGGGAGTAGTAGGAACTAGGCAGTCACAGCCAAAGAAGGAACTGTGCTCCTCCTCCCACGTGGAATACTGACTTCCCATCCATCAAAATTTTAGCATAGTGAGAAGGTCAAAAATTACACTTTCCAAGACAGATCTGGACCCAAAGCCCAATCTCAGAATTAACTAACTACATGACTATACAACTGAATAAATTACTGAACCCATTTAAAACTATTTCCTCATTTACAAAATGAGTTGTCATAAGGATTAAGATTATACCTTAAAGTGTTTAAGATTTAGTGTTCAATAAACTGAAGATACCGTTACTAGCCATATGCCAATCATCCTTCAAAATGTTGCCCAGATTCTTAATTGTAGATGCTGCATTCCCATAAACCATGATGATTTGACCTGTAACAGCTACTAGCACAGCCATTATCATGAATCTCCCCTAAATGCTCTGGCCACAGACTCCAGCAAGTTCTGCAACATTAACTCTTCCCCTTCCAGAACCAATCCTTAGCTGGCTTTGCAGACTCTCACTGGAGCTAAGGATCATGCCTCTACATCATTCCTCGTTTTCTGGACGTCTGAGCACTCTTAGCTTAGTCTCACCTGCTCAAGAAGTGTGTAATTTCTGGTGACCCAAACAGCATTTTGGGGAAGGGGTAGCTCCCCAATGGAACCATTATATAAGGTAGGATCCATGTGTTCACAGAGGGTCCAGGGCACTGAGAAAGTGAGAATGTTCATGCTTCTTTTTATTTTCTGCAAAGACTGTGAGTCACAACGGCTTCCATATTGGCCTTGTCTGAAAACCACTCTACAGCGCCAAGTACAGGTGCAGGTAAGGCCTCACATGAGTTAAGGCAGTCTGGAGACAGAAATCACAGAAGAAATTTGAACAGAAGGAATTTAATATAAAGAATTATATAAAGTTATTAATAAGGAAACTAAAAGAATGAAAGAACATTAAGGTATTATGAAAGCAGCAAGTACAAGAAACAGCTATTACCCCTAGGGCTGGAGAAGCAAAAGGAAGAGTCTGTAATTATTAAAACTCATAGAAGGAAAAGAATCTTACAAGAGGAATGCATTCTTTTGAGGAGGTAGTACCAGCTGACTAGTGCTAATGTCTGGGGTTAGGGCTGGGGTGTTGCAATGAGACTGATTCTCCAAATGCTGGAAAAACTGCAAACTAAATTCAGCTGCTACAGGAAGGAATTTCTGCTGCTACCAGAGTGAATAAACTTTACTAGGTGACACTCAAGGGAATTAAAAGAAAACCTAAAGGGGTATTTCCCTTCTTTTTCCTCTAGTCTTGCAGTCTCCCTCTTAGGGCCCCCTATGGCAAATTCTAATCAGGAACCAGAGGACAAAGCACAAATGTGATTGGCAGACTATGACAAAGCAGGTAGAAGGGTAGCTTTGTTGGTGAGAGACAATAGCTTCCTGACTAGTGCAAGGCTCTTATCTTTCCCTCTGACCAGAAATTTCCCACGCTGGTAAGTCACAACAGGTTTTAGAGATGTCCACCTTGCCCTGCTCTACACAGAGGACTGCCAGCCCTCGGCCCCAACAGTCCCTGAGGGAGGCAGGGACTTCCCAAAAATATGACGGTCTTCAAGGACTTCCTAAAACTGCCCATACCAGATCTGTCTCAGATGGGTCAAAACAGCCTGGTGTTTTGTATAAGGCTAAGGTCACTCTTTATTTTATTGACAATTTAGAGCCTACATCACTAGAAGTTATTAATCAATTAGCACTAGGTAATAGTACATTTAATATTACATCAGCAATATCAGGTATCCTAAACTTGCTATGATTCTCTGAGATGAATGTCCTCCCTTTCTTCTTATGGGTAAATTAACATCTGAAATGTATACATACATTTCCTTTTATTTTACTTAAAATTCTATTTACATTTCTCTTACTATTTTTATGCAGAATCAGCTGGGGCTTTTTTATATGTCCACGAGAAGGAGGAGTCTGGATGATGGCAACCTGGTACAAGACCTCACTATCCTCCTAAACCCACCTTATCTGCTTCTCAGAGCCAATTAGCTGCTGGGGTTGATGGTCAGCTGAGTGTCAGAGAAGTCTCGGGCTCCAACCTATATCTAATAGGGAGAGTCCATACGAAGCCTGAAGACCATGGTCGAAGAGCTGGGGTAAAGACTGGATACCTTGAAGGAGCTTGGTCCCCAGAGATTTTCACCCTTCTAAGAGTAAGGTCAACACTGGCCCCTTATGAGAGGTGTCACAGGTCCCCAGGAAGCTGGAATGTGCTGAACTATGAAGCTGAGGTCTCCCTCCCTCTCAGGTGAGGGGATTGTGTGGAGTTCGGGGAGAAGGAAACTTTCTCCAGAGATTCCAGAGATTCCAGACATCTGTTTCCACTTCACCATACCATGATAAAGATCACATTGCTTCTCACTACTATCAGGACTGCTGCCTCTTAGGACACCCGATAACCAGATCTGAGTGTAAGTGACACACAAAGGAAAATAACAATACAGTGAATGGTTCCAGGGAAGGAAAGATCAAATTCAATAGACATCGGGCTAGGTGATGCTTCCACAGGAGACAAATGACAACTGACCAAAAGGGTATCAATGGCACCTCCTGAAATTCAAGCACAGATCACAAGCACACACAAAAGATCTTCCACAACTGACAACTTGATTTTCAAACTAAATATCTCAGTAAGTTAATTGACAGAAAATTGGTAAACATTAAGACCCACATTAGTGCCCTAGAACTCTACTTAGAACAATCTCAAAGTACAGAAAAGTAATTATGAGGGAAAAGATGAAATACTTAGAGAATAGATTCAGGATAACTAAGATGTCGTAATGTAAGTTATAGAAATCACCAATGGAATACAGCAACAAGAGGAAATAATTAAAATAATAACAGAGAACTTTCCTGCAATGAAGGAAAGTCCAAGTTTTCAGTAAAAAGTGTACACTAATTCTAGGAAAATTTGACTTTAAAAAGATATGCTCCTGAGCACATCATGTTAAAATTCCTGAACTCCAAGGATAACAAAATAATTACGAGTTTTGAACAGAATAAGTTATTTTACTAAGAATTGGTATTCAACTTTTTATTTGTTCCACTGGAAGCTAGAAGATGTTGGAGGACATCTTTCCTACTGAGAGGAAATAATTGAAACTCTAGAATTCTATATCCAACTCTGATATTTAACTGTCAGAAGGAAAAATTATTTGCATATATTCATGTCACCCACCCCTTACCAAAAGAAAGAAAATACTCAGGAAAGAACTCAAACCAAAACTAATGAATCAGATCCAAGGGCTCAATTTGTAACAAAATAAAGAGGAGAAGTAACTGATGAACATCAAGGTTTGCTGTGTGTGTGTGTGTGTGTGTGTGTGTGTGTGTGTGAGAGAGAGAGAGAGAGAGAGAGAGAGAGAGAGAGAGAGAGAAACAGAGACAGAGACAGAGACAGACGCAGACACAGAGACACAGAGAAAGACAGAGAGATAGAGAGACAGAGAGACAGAGAGACAGAGAGACAGAAATTATACATGGATACTGAAAACTTGTGGGAATGAGTGATGTATGCACTAAACAAGGATTATTAAAATAGACAGGATAAGCTTCAGTGAAAATTTTAATAATACTAGAGACCTAAAAGCACTAAACTATTTCAGCAAAACTTTGAAGTTGGGGGATAGAGAAAAGAAAGGTGTCTTCCAAAAGTCTCATCTGGGTTGGGACTGGGAGCCTATAATATGGAGAAAGTGAAAGTATTCTTTAAAGTCTTATTTTACTGGAGCAATGGTGAGAAAAACAGAGGGAAGATAGATTTGTTGAGGAAATTGGCAAAATACTTTTTAAATAAACAGAGAAATGTGTATATGACTCTGAGTAACAGAAAAGGGACTAGGAATGTACAGCAGAACTTTCAAATTAATAAGAGGAAACATGAAATGAATACTGACTTTAACAAATTAGCAAAAACGATGAAAATAAAAAAGTACTCATTTGGATTATTTAAACATTTTTAGTATTCCACTAATTTATCTGTTGGCTTTTGGGCTATATAACTTTTGCTTTGTCTTGTTTTTCTTTGTTCTACTTCATGTGAAAAGCGGAAACCTCCCAACTATATAAGTCCTCTCACCAACCTTTATGTTATAATTGGCATATGTATTACATCTTCATATATTGAAAATCTCACAAGTTTTTGCCTTTTTCAGTCATACATATTTTTAAAACCTCGAGAGAAAAAAAAATACTCTTTTCTATTCACACAGAGATGTGCCATTCCTGTTGCACTTCCTTTATTCCTGAAGACAATTTTCATTCTGACAATTTTCCTTGGCATTTCCTATGGAGTAGTTCTGCTGCTTATGGATTCTCTCAGCTCTCTTTCATCTGAGGAAAACATATTTATTTTGCTTTCATTCCTGACGGATATTTACAGTAGACATAGAACTTTTAGGTTGATGGTTGATTTTTTTTCCAGTAAAGTTGTTGTTTCACTCTCTTCTGGCCTCCATGGTTTTGACAACAAATCTATAGTCATTTGCATTGTCGCTTCCCTGTATTAATGTGTCGCTTTTCTACAGCTGCCTTCAAGACTTTTAGTTTCATCAGTTTGACTGTGACGTACATAGGTGCAACTTCCTTTGAGTTTGTCCTGTTTATGCTTCATTGAGCTTCCTAAATCTGTAAACATATGGGTTTATTTTCCTCAGATTTGGAAAGTCTTGACCATTTTTTAAAATGTGTTTTCTCCCTCAATATCTTCATCCTTTCCTTCTAGGACCACCATGTATGTCAGACCTGTCGATATTGTTCTCTGAGCCTCTGTTAACTTTTTCAGTCTTACTTTGTTTCTCAAATGAGATTATCTGCCAATTCACTGACTTGTTCTCTGTCCTCTCTACTATGCTATTGAGTTCATGCAGCCAACTTTTCTACTTCAGATGTTATATTTTTTAGATCTAAATTTTCCATTTGGTTCTTTTTTATAGTGTTTATTTCTCTTCAGAGAGCTCCTATTTTTTTCCCATTCATTTTTTGTGTGTTTACCTTGACCTCATAGAGCATAATTATAATAGATGCTTGAAGACTTTGTCTGATAATTGCAACATCTGGACCATTTCAGGGTAGGCATCTATTGATTGTCTTTTCCCTTGAGAACTGGTCAATTTTCCTGGTGCTTTGTATATCAAGTAACTAGATATTGAGAATATTATGCCATACAGACTCTGGGTTCTATTATAATCCTCTGTGTTGGTGGAACAACTGAATGTGGAACAACTGGAACTCTCACACACTGGTATACCCACTTTGGAAAACAGTTTGGCAGTATCTTATAAAGTTAAATATACACCTACCTTACAATCCAGCTATTTTACTCCTATGTATTTACCAAAGAGAAATGAAAACATATGTCAATTCAAAGACAAAAAAATATATACAAGTGTTCATAGCAGCTTTCTTTATAAACTCCAAAAACTGGAAACAACCCAAATATCCATCAACAGGACTTTGGAGAAACAAATTGTGGTAAACCCATACAATGGAATATAAAAGAAATGAACTATTGCTACACACACAAAGTGGATGAACCTCCAATCATTATGCCATTTGAAAGAAGTCAGGCAAAAAAGGAGTATATACTCTATGATTCCATTTGTATAAAATTCTAGAAGTTTCAAACCAATTTATATTAGTGAAAAGCAGAAATGTTTGCCTAAAGCCAGGAGTAAAGAGATAGTCTACAAAGAAACACCGGGAAATTTTTCAGGTGATAGGAATGCTTGCTATCTTGATTGAAGATATAATTTCACAAATGTATACATATATCAAAGGGATCAAATAGTACATTTTAAGTATGTGCATTTAGTATGCTTCAATTACATCTCAATAAACCATGTAAATAAAAAGAGGAGTCAACTACGTAAATTAATACAAAACAAAGCAAGGGAGATGTACTGTGTACAACAAAATTCTCTCCTTAAGAGACAAAAGACAAAAATCAGACTTGTTAAAAAAGATAAAAACTCTAAGCTTATAAGAAGTATTTAAAGTGATAATAAAAGGTTGGAAATAAAGAAATATACAAAGAGATAGTGGGAAAATATAAATAAAAGTTGAATGGAGCTTTTTAAAGACAGACAAAGTTATAAAATCATCAAACAGATCAAAGAGCTATTTTATAACAAGAATACACTGTTTATAAAGAAGATACCACAGTCACCAAATAACACAGCAGAAAAATATATAAAGCGAAAACTTTTGGAAATGCAAACAGAACTTAATAAATAAACTTAACAAATATACTAGGAATATTCGATATACTGCTTTCAGTAATGGGTAGATCTACTAGACAAAAAAGTTAAGCAAATACCTAGAAGAACTGAATAACACAATCAATAAATTGAATAATACAAGAACAAAGGTACCAAGAACAAAGAACCATACAACTCCAAATAGAGAATACACATTTTGTCTTATGTCCATGAAACATTTACAAAAAAATGGATCCTGCACTTTCTTTAAATAAAAATATATCAAAAAAAATCCCTTATAGACCACATTTTCCATTCATAATATATCAGAAACAAAAAGATAAATGTGGCTAACTAAAGCAACTGTCAGAACTTTTCTGAGGCTAATATCGATTATGATACAGCCTTAGCTTGTAGGAAGAAAATCTGGTATCAAATTTCACCTCTACCACTGACTGACACCACGAAGTTACCCAACCCCGCTGAGATTCCAACTCCTATAAGATAGCAGTGATTCTATCCACCCTATAAATTTCATGAAAGTTGCTGCCAGTGACAAGGCAAATTGACATCATGAAAATTAAGGCATTTTTCGAAGTATAAAGTACCATTCAAATGTAGGGTATCTGTGAGAAAATATGTCTACATAACAATCAACTGGACTCGCAAAAAGACTTTGAGAAGGGCTCTAGAAATGTGTCTATTTTGGGGTCTACCTGAATATGTATGCAAAGATTTTTTTTTTAATCTAGAAAAACCATACATACTTAAAGTAGTAAGAGTTAATAGCAACTAACAAGAATAACTTGTTACTAAAAACTAATGAGGAGGAAAAGTCCCTCAGATAGGAGCTACTTAAATATTTGATGACTAATAAATTAAATGTTAATTAAATACTTCAGCGATTTTCTTCCCTGACCAGCATATAATTAACATTTAATTTGTTATAAAATATTTAAAGTTATGAAATATCCTATGGTATCTAAAATGTCTCCATTGTCAAACCATCTTGAGACAATGTGTCAAGGGTACAAGAGGTTAGACTGGCATTTAAACCTCAGGAGACAGAACATAAAATGTATCTTTTGTGACTTTCTCACATAAAGAAATTGAGAATGAAATAAGGAGAATCTTATTTTCCAACTGAATTTAGCCAAGGAATTTATAAGTGTTAACTAGGGAGTAAAGGATAGAATAGGAATGAGGCACCCTTGCAATCCTACAACTATAATGTCATGAATGTCCAACCACCTAACAGGAAGTGGAAAACATGACTAAAACTTGATTAGGAAGAAAGCTTCATTCACTTTGGCCTCTTTGAACTTGAAATACATTTGGAAGAAGGAGCATAAGGAAGAAGCAGATTGGACAGAACAGTTTTCTAGTAAGACAAGGGGTAGCATAAAAGTGGTATCCTGCTCCCAACTTCCCCCATGAGGCTATCAAAGTCCCAGAAAATGCATTTCCTCACTGGTTCGAAGATGACCTTGAAAAGTAGTACATGAGCCTGGCCTTATAGCAAGGGCAGTAGGGACTGGAATGGCAGAGAGAAATGCGGGAAGACATCTAAATAGTAAGGAGAGAGGGATTTGGGAAATGAATATCCTCATCGTTAGTCTTTAAACTAGGACCATACTGAGTAGTGACAGGACCAAGAGAAACACTGTCATGGATCATCAGTAGAGCTATGCAATAAGCGAGTCTAAGGGTAATCTCCTAAAAGAAGGCTCCCCTGACACACTGCAACATCAAAGGGAACAGGTGGGTTCCACTTCCAGAGATCACGACTTGGGGATGCAGCCTCTCCCCTTCCACCCCCCATTAGCCCTCTTGTACACATGGTCTTCAGTACAACCCTAGTTCAGTGATTTGGAGTGCAATCCATTTTCCATCAGAGGTGAGAAATTTGGCATGCATACAAGACACTAATTTTGGCCTGCCTGAGTACTGATTCAAAGAGCTTCTCAAACCCCCTCAATATCTAACAGACATTGATGGTAGCCTATCCAAACTCTCTTACCTATCCATTCTCTCCTATCTAGTATTTAAGGAGAGTCTAGCTCCAACCTGAGCCTCCAGCATCAGGAACACATTCTGCTCAGCACAAGATATGCTACTCATGGAAACCTCATTCTGCTTGTCAGTGATTGATTTAGGAGTAAATAGGAACCTAGTTCTTGCTAAAGAGCTATAAGGAGAGATCTACCGGGACCTGTCTATCAAGAAGGAGAACCTAGAAGAGACAGTCCTCATAATCCCATTTGTTGTTGTGTCTTTCTGCAGCTAGAGACAGTGGTAGTCATCTCATCACCATGGGAAAGTCGGTCTTGAAGAAAAAGCATCCTGGTGGGGATGGAGACCAGAAAGAATGAAAGAGCTGGCCCCTCGAAGACATTAATTAGAGAGTGACTGAATTAATCTACCCTGGGGATGCTCCACCTCTGGATTTCTCACACTGTGTCCTTTTTTTTGATAGCCCTTCTCCTAAGATGCAGCCTTCTTTCTATTGCTGCATTCTATTTTCTCAATATTTTTGCCCTTTTTAACTCATATCAATTCCCTGCTACCTGATTTATGCATCAAGGGCTCCACGTGGACAAACCCCAGCCTGCTCACATTATCTAGCTCAATACAACAAGTATTAACAATAGTTACTATGCGATGAGAACTGCTAGGCATTGTGCTAGTAGTAAAGTTCATGCCAGCTCCATACGAATGTTTCTAAAACCCAGATTGCAATATGATTGGTGCTATCTCTTCCAGGCAGCAGTACTCCTGAGTCATCCTATAATTTTATATACAGGAAGTATCCAAAATTGCATGAATGATAGTGTGTCTACATCAGAAACTGACTTTCTATTTGTGCTCTAGATTCCTACCCCATCCTCCACTCTAGCAAGTTATTTCACTCACTTCTATGCAGGTCCAGAGGCAGCCACTCCAGGAAACAGGTTTGACCTTAGAGAGAAGTGTCCATAAACTTCTGAGACTGCAGATGGCTTCAATAAACAGTATGATTTTGCAGCTGTCATGAACTGCAGTTTTCTTGTCTGCTTTTCTCTACCTCTTCAGCTTCCATAGCACTGTAAGTCCTACTGCTCTGATCTGCTTTTCAGGAAATTGTTGCTCAGGTCATGGTTTGCCTGTCTGGTTTCTTACCTGCTCTTTGGCCTGGTTCTCATTCTTGGCACTACCATCCGTGCCCACCTTACTCACTCACCTGCCACATAAGTGCTGCCATCCATACCCCAATGTGTCAAACTTAGCCAGAGCCCTGAGAAATATTAGGGAGAGGGAGGGAAATGCTTGCATAATATTGTGAAACAAATGGCTGTGAATATAAGCCAAAGAAAGTGACAAGTAATTTTCCATTGGGAAGGTGTTGAAGCAATAACAGAATTATAGATAATGGCATATGCATCAAATAAGAATATATGCAGAAGTTCTTTGAAACTCAAAAAGCTATAAAACAGCAGGCTGGAGAATGGTCAACAGAGTGAAAGGCTGAGAAAAAAATGAGATTTTGGGAGACATGTGATCTACAATTTCAGAGCTCATATTAACAAAGTCAGAATGCAGAGCATCCTAGATTAGAACTGATTTCAGAGGAGGAACTCTTGTTTTTGTTGCATTTAACCTCCCTACAGGTGACTTAGTAGAGGAGCTGAGAACAATGAATAGTGTTTACTGATGTCAGACACACAGTGTTAGAGCTCCCATCCATCAGCGATTACATGAACCTCACGTGCGGTTATGCAGCAACATCAGGTTTGATGACAGCTGCAACTCTGCTTACAATGTCAGAAGATGTTTTCTTGGTGGAACAGCTTTCAGCCATGCCATTTAACTCTCTGATGAACCCACCACAGTGATAAAGCTCTTCATGTCCCCAGACTGGCAGGGAACATCAGCATCACACATAATTATCATCCTCAGAGAAAAGGGTCCATTAATGATCTGGGCTGAAACCAGGTCTGAATACTAATGAAAGGGTGGCCTTCTAGGATATTAATTAGGGGTGACACTTCCAGGGCAAGCTTGACTCTTCTTCCTAGGATTCCGGTTGAGACCATGCATTGCATGTGAGCAAAATGCAGATTAGAATAAGAAAGGAAAAGAAGGAACAGTAGAGAATTTTTTTAAAAAAGGAAAAAGGACGATGAAAAGCAAATCAAAAAGATTTCAAACCTCAAAGCTCAAAAAGTAATTCAGGTGCCTATAACTCAAGTGTCAGCTCCCTTATTCTTGTCATTTGAGTTTTAATAAAACTGATTCCATCCTTTTCTCCAGTGTTCAGTGGGCAGTCTATCACTCTCCCCTAAGATGTCTGTGGACCTCTAGGGTTTATGTCCTCAAGGCTTTTCTAAGTTTCCAATCTGCAACATGTGACAGTTCACCTGCATTTCTTGCCTATGGTTCTCTTACCTTTCTCCCAGATACTCAAAAGGGAGGTCTTGAGACCAAGGATACTGGTAACACCTGGACGCTTGTCAGTAATGCAGAATCTTGGGTCCTACTCCAGACCAAATAAATAAAAATCTGCAAGTTTTACAAGTCCCCAGTGATCTGCACATGTATTAAAGTTCGAAAAGCTCTGCTATACTCAGTGCAAACAATGTGTATGTAGAATCCCGTCACTTTTTGATTTTCCCCCAAAGCATGATGAGAATAAAAGATTTTATCATGTATTTGGGGCAATGTAGGCATTTGCACAGAGCGAAGCCTAAACCTTAGATTATTTGCCACGTGTACTTAAAAATCTTCAGACCACCTTGACTTGTTGCTCAACTACCTTTTTCCCTCAAATCTCACATCTCAATTCTCCTCATTTTATTATGTAGAGTTATTCAGTTCTCCACTCTATCCTAGCTCTATGCTCACTTTTGCATACATAAAAATTCACTTATATCCTTTGATAAAACAACAGGTTATCTCAATCTTTGGTATCCCCAAAAAACTTGCAGAGACTTTAAAGTTTAACACTTTCTTTCTCCCCCCTGGCCTCTGTGAGTGGAAAGAAGCAGTACAGACATATATTTTTCCTCTGATATGAAATATATCATCCCTACCCCACTTGAAAGGCAGAAACTGCTATAGTCACTTGGATTTTGAAAAATATTTTTTCATCTTGAAATCCTAAATCTCAATTATTCATTGTAAAGCAAGATAATAGCTTCTTAGGTAATTTAAATCCAGAGTGTAAACACCATATGCGAGACACCACTTTCAAATGGTTTACCAGAATTACAGAGAATGAGAATTATTCTAACTTCTAATTGATTTCTCTTTATACAATCAGTCTCTTTCTCAAGATCAGCTCTTATCTCAGACCCCAGACTTATGACTTTGGCCAGAGCAACCTATTACCACCTTCCTTATCTATGTCATTGGCTTTACTTGTGGCAATGGACCAAGGTAAAGAAGGTACTACTAGGTTTGGCCATGAGCCTTGTGACAATGTCTCTCTAGAATTGGCTATAGTCTCTGACAGGATCTTACTAAGAAATTCTTGTCTAAGGCAGGTGTTGCCTCAGTTTTAAAATCTTATGTTTTTGTGCCTTAGGATCAGGTGATCAGGAACATGGGGTGTCATAAGAGTTATTAACAGCAGGGAGAAGGGAAAGAGGTTCACTTGCCTTCATGTGAGGTAAAAGCAAGAGAATTTTCCAGACATGGAAGACTGGGAGCACAGTCTGGGTGGGTGGCCTGTATGACAGATAATACATCAGATTAATTTGTTTTATAATGTAGGTGGGTGGCAGCCTCTAATAGGTACTAATGAACTCTGATCAATAGCAGAGTTGATAAAAATAGCCTTGTGTTCAATTGAGCATGACAAATATTCAGAACAACAAACATTTTTTCAGTACATACTAGTGCCAGGCATTGTGCCAGGCGCTGGGAATGCACACATATGCAAAATCATCCCTACCTTCAAAGTTAAGTTGAATATAATAAAGCAAATTCTAAAACAGATATAAGCACAGGGCATCATATATAAGCACAAAAGATTTCTTCACCTGTCTTGGGCTATCAAGGAAGGATTCAGGAGGAGGTACAAAACAAGAACAGATTATTCTATTCTACTGTGGTGGAGACTGATGTCCTATTTTCATCATACCTTTCACCACAAATATGCTTCTGTCAGACTTTCTAACATAATTCTCAACATAGCTTCCTTGGAAGCTTTGTAACAGAGTTGTTAAAATGGAAGCCCCTAGAGAAACTACCGGGCTGCAATGCAGAGGTGGAGATCTATGGGAAATTGATGTTAGACTGTGAACTTCTGCCACAAAACAATTTGGAAGGTAATTACAAGGCAACAGCTCAAGGTAGAATGACCTTATAATTTATTGACCAAACTAAGACACTTCTAAGGAGGGACACTATTAATAATTCCTATTGTACATAACACATGAAACCATAAAACCAGAAGAAAACATAAGAAGGAAATTCCTTGACTTCATTCTTGGTGATGATTTTTTGGATTTGTTACAAAAACAAAGGCAACAAAAGCAAAAATAAACAAGTGGCACTAAAAATAAAAAGCTTCTGTACAGCAAAGGAAACCACTGACAAAGTGAAAAGATAACCTACTGAAAAGGAGAATACCTGTAAATCATATATCTCATAAGGGGTTAATATCCAAAATATATAAAGAATTCATGCAACTCAATAGCAAAAAAATAAAAAATAAAAAATAAAAATTTAAAAATGGGCAGAGAATAGACATTTTTCCAAAGAAGACATACAGATGGCCAATCAATAGTTACATGAAAAGGTGCTCAATATCACTAATCATTAGGGAAATGCAAATCAAAACCACGATGAGATATTATCTCACACCTGTTAGAATAGTTATTATCCAAAAGACAAGAAATAACAAGTATTGGCCAGAATGTTAAAAAAAAAAAAAAAAAAAAAGGAACTGTTGGTGGGAATGTAAATTGGTGTAGCCATGATGAAAAACAGTATGGAAGTTCCTCAAAAAATTGAAAATAGAACTACCAGTGGTCTACGGTCATGCCACCCTGAACAAGCCCAATGTCTGATCTCAGAAGCTAAGCAGGGTCGGGCCTGGTGAGTACTTGAATGGGAGACCACCTAGGAAGACCAAGTGCTGTAGGCATAAAAATAATAATAATAAAAAAAATAGAAAAAGAAAATAGGGCTACCATATGATCCAGCAATTCTACTTCTGGGTATTTACTTGAAGGAAACAAAAACACTAACTGTTCATTGCAACATTATTTACATTAGCCAAGACATGAAACAACATAAGTGTTCACTGATGGATGAATGGGTAAAGAAGATATGGTAGAGATATATAATGGGCTATTATTCAGCCATAAAAGAGAATGAAATCTTGCCATCTGCTATGACATAGATGGACCCTGAGGATGTTATGCTAAGTGAAATAAGTTGGACAGAGAGAGACAAATACTATATTACATGTAGAATCTAAAAAATAAACAAACAAAAACAAACAAACAAAAAAACTGAATTCATAGACACAGAGAACAGATTGGTGCATTGATACTTGCCAGAGTGGGGTAGAGGATGAGAAAAATGGATGAAGGTGGTCAAAAGGTACAAACCTACCATTATAAAATAAATAAATAAGTCCTCGAGATATAAAGTACAACATGGTGATTGTAGTTTAAAATACTGTATTGCATATTTGAAAGTTGCTAAGAGAGTAGATCTTAAAAGTTGTCATCACAAGAAAAAAAATTCTAACTGCATATGGTGATAGATTTTAACTAGAGTTTTTGTGGTAATCATTTCTCAATATACACATAGGTCAAATCATTATGTTGTACACCTTAAGCTAATATAATGTTATATGTCAATTATATCTCAACAATAATAATAATATCCCAGACTCCTAGTATAATCTGAGACTAACTTGGATGAATTGGTAATAGGATCATCCTAGCACAAGATCACATTTCCAGTCATCTTGTATCTTAGCCTGTTCAGGCTGCTATGATAAAAAATATGATAGACGAGGTGACTCATAGAACAGCAGAAATTTATTTCTCACAGTTCTAGAGTCTATGAAGTCTAAGATCAAGGTGCTGGCAGTTGTGGTGTCTGGTAAGGGCCCACTTCCTAGTTCACAGGTAGCTGTCTTCTCACTATAACCTCACATGGAAAAGGGGGTAAATGAGCTCTATGGAGTCTCTTTTATAAAGACACTAATGACATTCATGAGGGTTCTGTGATCATGACCTAAACATCTCCCAAAGGCCACGCCTCTAAACAACAACATAGTGGGGGTTAGGTTTCAATATGAATTTTGAAGGGACACCAATATTCAGTCTATAGCATCTGGTAAATACTAAACACCCCTAATAACATACCACGTCATCACCATTAGTCTTCCTATATCATGTAGAGGATGAACTGCTTATGAAGGATTTCAAATAACACCCTTCTGAAACTTGAGATTAATTTTTTACCTCAAGAACAGATAACTTTTCAATAGTGAGAATAGGATCCCAACTAAATGGACCATTGCTTAAAACAGGATATGACCGGAAGAGAGGGGCTGGGAGAGTACTGGACCCAGGTATGGGAGATAGGCACTGGGGAAACTGACTCTGCTGCAAATGCCAACCAAGGTTCCTGGTCTACATCATTCTCCAATCTTAGCCCGTGTAAATACTCCACAGTGGCTGCGGAGAGGAGAAGGAGAGGAAGAGCAAGAGTAAAATTGGAGGCTATCTCAGTTGGTATCGGAGACCATTGAAAGAATGAGTAAAACTCAGAAAGTCAAAACAGGAAAGCAGTATCTCAATGGTCCGCTGAAAGGTGGTAAAACCCAGTCACAGCCTTAGGTTCATTCAGATTCTACCTGGAAAGACCTAAACCACAAATCCAATTAGTGGTACTGGGGCATGCAGGGAAAGAATAGTGTTAAATATGATGCTGATTTGACACACATTTTAAAATGTCTTTATAACAAATCCTTTCAAATAATAGTAATAATAGCTAACATTTACTGAATAATGTTTCAATCACTGTTCTAAAAGCTTCACATTTATTAACTCACTATATTTTCACAGTAATTTTAAATGCTGCATATTATTACAATTTCATTTTGCACTAGGGAAGCTGAGGTACTGAGATACGAGCTGTGAAGTCTTGGAAGATGTAGAAAGCAATTCAGCCATCTTTTATGCAGTGCGGCCTCTTTAGAGGTAGATTTGAGCTGCTCTTTAAAGGCGATGCCGCTTACTTAAGAAACATATAAGAAAGAATTTGAGATTACCCTAGAGAGTTCCTCAAGGGTTAATAAAATTCTCCCAGAAATAGTGAGAATGTCAAAGTCCTGTTTATTTACATGATACTGAGCTTGGTGTATTATTCAAAGTGCACACCTTAATTGATACAAGAGTACAATGTAGTTCACCTAGAACTAATGATGCAGGAAGCAAACTGGTTCTTATTCCTCAAAGAAATGTGGCAAGAGAAGGAAGCTGGGAAAAACTTTCTAACAGAAAATCAGCTCTGTGAGAAAAGCTCACAGCTTCAGCCAGAACCATATTGCTGAGAACCAAGAGCAAATTTGGCGAGGGTCACAAGGCCCTGTGACCCTAGAAAAATATCTAACACCTAGCAACTCATATTGTAATTTGATAATCTGCTTCTGAGGAATATCAGATTATTATTAAAGCACATTCCAATAAACTAGAGTTCCTATTTGCCTCAGGATGAATGTTTTTAATTTTGAATGTTACACTGAATTGTTTATCATGAAAATGTTTAATAATGCAATATGGTTGCAATTTAGGAATGCACCACAGAGAGGGGCAGAGGCGGAATAATTGACTGGGAAAAGCCTCTCAGTTAAACCCTAGCAAGAGCACGCTGGCCAGTAATGGAAATACTGAAGTCGGAGACTGGAGGAAACAGCCAGAGGAAGACAAGAAGAATCAAAGAGTGTCACACAAAGAAAGGAACTGCAGTTCTTTTCCCTTTTAAGTCCCTTACAGAAGGTCATGTGATATATATAGTAAATGTTTATATTACCCAGGGGTCCAAACAACAACTAAAGATATGCTTTCGGCAGTAGAGTTGGGGGAAAAGATGGGATACAGAAGGACTTGGATAGTGCCGCTCACTGAGGCCCAGGAGGTATGTCCCAAGGCTTCGACCCCACAGATGAAGTAAAAAAGCATCACAGCTGGCAACAAAAGATATTTTGGCTTCTATATGAAATTAATGTTTATTTTGTCTGTTGTTTCCAAATTAAATTTCTAATTAACTACCATAATAAATCTTAATTCTTAGAGTGGTAAGAGGAAATAAAGCAACAATATCTATGGTCAATGAAATAAACTGCCTGAGAATTTTTTGTAAGAGGGCTCTGAATCAAGTGACAACACATTTAGATTATATGATATATCACATATTCTTCAGAAAATGTCCAAAATGAGGTCTAGATATCCTGACACCAGCACGTAAGGATTTTTCCTTCTCACAGGACTAAACTAAATAGATGGTAATCATTATTTGTTAGATAGGTGGGCAGGGTCTCTCTGTGCTCTTTCCAAAGAGAGATTGCATATTTGCAGCGAAGGAAAAAAGCATGTAGCATCTGCAGATTCTTGCGAAAAACCGTATCATATCTTAAAAATCTCCTTTATTCTCTCCTTTCTATAAATTAAATAGGAAAAGCTAAGCCTTATGTAAGCTAAAAAGACAAAATAAAATTGTGACTGGATGAAATATGAGCCCACAGTTTCAGCCCAAGATAAAGTAATAAAAGGAATCAGTGTCTCTATGTCCCTTTGCTAGAACAGTTACACATTGTTACCAAGTTGCCTGGTAGAAGAGAAGGAAAGCCTGGGAGTGGGGATGCTGTCTTTGTAAAAAGCTTTTGTAAAGAGCATCTCAGCATGACAGGGAGAGCCATGTTGGTTCTCTAAGGGAATTAAGCAGCTGCCGTGAATGAATCTATGATTCCAGGGAAGTGACAGTCTCATTGCCACAAAGGGTAGAAGCTTTAGAGGTAAAGTCACTATTAATCCCTATGAGGTTTGCAGAAAAGGGTGTGCTGTCAGCAGCAACAACCTTGGGGGCTGCTGGCCTGAATTCGCAGGCCATGCCCACATGAACTGGAGTGTTTTTATAGTCTACAGTGACTCTAGAGATCAGTGAGGCTTATTGCTCTCGTCTTATTCTGTGAAGAACTGAATCCTCAATAGATTGTACACCCAAACACAAGGACTAGGCAAGGGCACAGCTGTGGCATGAGATTTAAGGTTAGGGCCTGAGTATACAGAGGCAGCTCAGGCCAGTATAAAGTCCCTCAAGATTTGAGGGTCGACATGGTGACAAGCTCAGAGGCAAATGTGACAAACTGCCAAAATTCAAAAGACAAATGTGGTAGCTAAAATGATTTAGAGATGCTATAGAGATGAAAACATATTTATGGTCAACTCTATGGATGAGCATTTCAGGATCCTGTAGGATGATGGAAGCTGGTTAGGTTTGTTTGTTTATTTAATCTACAAAGCTTCTTTCTAAATATCATGCCAAGTAACAAGGGCAGAGAAGAAAAACTGCAGACCATACTTCTGCTTCTGACCATAACAGTAATTGATATCAACCTAATAGTCTCACAGTAATCAACTGTAAAATTGGACAAACCTAAGAAGCAAATGTTTTTAGATACTGGACAACAAACAATATTAAAAAAAGAGATGCAAATAAAGTAAACCTTATTATTTTTCTTGCAATTTCTGAGCCCTGGTTCAAGGAGGTAAGTTCATGCAAAGCATAATAAGTTTATTATCTGGAGAGATATAACTTGGAGATCAGGACATAAAGGGAAGAGAATTTGTGAAGCCTTGTGATAGAAAGAAGGGAGCTTCACAGAGGGGCAGAGCAAGAAATCTGCAAAGGGTCTTAACACTTTGAACAAAGATTAAGTTACATATACATAAATGAGAGATGAGGCAACAAAGACAATAGCTACTGGAGATAAGATCTGTGCACTGAGTAGAGATTGCAGAACTCAGAGAATGCACAGAGACATGAGTGTTCCAACCAACCAATGTAAAGAAGCCTCACTGCACACTCCAAAAATTCAGCTGAGACTTTAGAAGAGCCAGAAACGAGGTGCCTTATTCAAACCATAGAGTTAAGCCTACAATAGATCTATCGTAACATAAATTAAAAATATGCCTTGAAATCATCACACTAATACTCCATGAAATTAACTGTCTGACAGAACAAAACCCAACATGCTTTAAAAGAAGACAACCAAAGTCTGTTTATTTAAAAAATGTAGCAGCTACAATGTCTAACACACAATCAAAAACTATCAGACATGAGAAAAAAATGTGATCCATAATTTTTTTTAAATTAATCGAAGCAGATCCAGAGATTACAGAATTACAATTAGCAAACTACTTTAAATAGATAGTATAGATATGTTTAATGATTTAAGAGAAAAGATAGAATGAAGAGATAATGAAACTAAAGAGATAAGGGGATTCTATATAAAAGAACAAAACAGAAAATATGTAACTTAAAACTGATAACTGAACTAAAATAAAAAATGCTCTAGATGGCCATAACAGCAAACTGGACACTGAAAAAACAATGAGTAAACATAAAGACAAGACAATAGAAACTATCCTAACTGAAGCACAGGTAGTTAGGTGGGGGTGACTGAAAAAATGAATAGAACCTCAGTAACTATAGGGTAATATCAAGCAGTCCAATAAAATGTGATTGGATTTCTAGTGAGAGAGAGATGTTGCAGTTTTATATATGTATTTATATATATGCATATATATAACAATACTGAAAATTTTCCAAATTTAATGAAAAATATCCACCCAGATTGGAGAAGCTCAGCAAACCACAATCCAAATAAACAAACAAACAAATAAACAAAATGACACAAAACCTTATCATAGCCAAATTTCTGGAAATCAATGATAAAAATAAATGCAGCCATATGTTAAAGGACCCCCAAATTCTAGGAATTATCACATAACTCATATTAGAAACAATACAAGCCAGGAGCTAATAATATATTTAAAATAATGAAAAGAAAAATAAACATTGTCAATCTAGAATTCTACATATAGCAAAAATATTATTCATAAGTTAAGGTAAAATAAAGGCTTTTCAAATAAATAAAAACTGAAACAACTCAGCATCACCAGCAGACCTGCCCAACAAGAAATTTTTAAGGAAGTTCTTTGAACTGAAAGAAAATGATGAAAATACTATAGTAGATATGAACAAATGGAAACATCTACCACGTATTTCAATAAGACTCAACATCATCATGACCTTAATTGTGGGTTAATTCATAAATTTATTTCAACCTTAACAAAAATATCAACAGAAATGTTTCTATAGCTAGACAACTGAATTATAAAGTCTATTTGGAAAAAGAAACAGCACAAACAGCCAGAAATTTCCCGATAAAAGAAGAGCAAGGGGAAAAGAACTAGTATATAAGATATTAAAGCATATTATAATCCTTTAAAATTAAAACAGTATAATATTGACATGAGCAGACAGAATAGAAAGTTTAGAAATAGACCCAAGAACATATGATAATTTGATATGTGAAAAAAATGACATCTCAAAACAGGTAAAAAAAAAAATTACTTTTTATTGATGTCGAGATAATTAGATAGCCCTTTGGAAAATAAAATAAAATTGAATCCATCCTCACATACCCACCAAAACAATTTCCAAATTGTCAAGGATTTACACAAATAAAAATGAAATCATACAAAAACTAAAAGAAAAATAGGCATATTCCTCTTAATTTAGAAAGAACGAAAGTTTTCCTACATTACTTAGGTTTCAGAAGTGAAAAAGAAAAAGATTGCCCTATCTGACTACCTAAAATGTAAAAAAAGAAGAAAAAACACTTATATTAAAAAAATAAGAAAAATTAAAATACAAATGAACATACTGAGGAAAATGCAACTTATAACATATATAACTTACATAAAAAAAAAACTAGCTTCCATAAGTATATAAGGACTTTTTTTAGTTCTAGAACAAAAGACTAATAACTCAATAAAATAAAGGGCAACAGCCATCAACAAGTAAATTCACAGATAAGGAACATTTCATAAACATATGAAAAGATGCTTACCTCACTCTTAACAGGAGAAACACAAATTAAAACCACTATTAAATACACTATTTGTATTACACTATTTTTAAATATACTATTTGTAAACACAAATTAAATACACTATTTCTTACTTATCTCCCAGCAAAACCTATGAGTCTAATCATATACCCTTTGGTAAGGCTCCAAGAAAACATCTGTTCTTATTCTTAGCTGTCTGATAGGCAAAATGGCAACCTCTAGTAAAATTAATTTGCATTTATCCCACCTACATTTCTTTAACCTTAGTTAGTGATATCCTGAATTCTATTTTTATCTGGAAACATTTTAGAGACTTCTCTTAAGATCAGGGTACGGTTAGAGCTAATTGTTCCATCATCCCCATATTTGCCAGGTAGAGGCAATGTCATTTTGGTGTTTGACATGTCTATTGATACAGGATAGTGGGGAGGACACTTAGAACCCTGTTCAGTAACTCAGGCCCAGAAGGGTTTTTAAATGCTGCTTGATCAGGAGTACATATCTGTGGTTATCAAGGGACAAATCCCAGTGAGAAGCATCAAATACGTACCTTGAATTTTCAAGCCCCTCTCCTCTCTCCTGATAACTATGGAATATAAGTGGTTCAGGTGATGGCAAGAGTTTAAGATGTAAGAAGATTATAAAGCATATTATATCAGGGTTCAGAAAACTATGGCCTATAGGCCAAATCCAGCCAGCAGCCAGCAGCCAGCAGCCAGCAGCCAGCACCTTGTTTTTATAAATAAGAGTTTTATTGGAACACAGCCTTGCTCATTGGCTACATATTATTTATGATGGCTTTTATGCTACAATGGCAGAGATGAATGGCTGCAACAGAAACTGGGCCACAAAACCTAAAATATTTACTATCTGGCCCTTTATAGAAAAAATGTGTCAACCCCTGCTCTAAAGTAAAAAGAAATTTAGACTTTGCAAACTTCTGGGACAGTTTAGCTCTGTGAGCAGGTCTTGATGCATTGCTTCTTCTACCATAATATCAGCAAGCTACAAAAGGTCAGCTGGGTCTCCGGCATTGCTGTGGTCATGAGGTAACAGCAGAACCACCAAACTGCAGAATCTTGGGCAAGGCGTGTCCTCAGAGGCACAATTCAGAGAACCCACACTGGCTCCCATCCTCCTAACAAGCTGTGGCATTTGGAGTGTGATCCTGGGGAACACCAACCTTGGAACTCTGAAAACAGGGATAGTTACCTTACCAACCACTATAACTAACTATAATAAACCTTCCAAAAAATGTCCTTCTCTCCCAAGTATTGGGCTTTCAATTCTATCCCAGATAGAGTAAATAACAACAACAGCAACAGCAGCAACAAACACAGACTTTGGGAATGTGAAAATTCTGAGGTGACCCGGGAGAGAGGATCTGTAGCTTTTTCTCTGAGCTCACTGATTGATGCAGAAAGGTCTTATTTACTTATTATCTCCATGTCACACCCTCCACTCAGTTTAGACAGCTACACACACACACACACACACACACACACACACACACACACACACACACACACACCCCTCCCCTCCCATCAGGCACCAATGATTCCCTCAACTTCCTCTCATACAATCTCTAAACTCTTGTCTCTTTTCTCTCCACTGGCTTTCAGTCTCCTGGATACAAAGCCCCCGCAGAGGTTATGTCCCACTTTAGTCGTTCTACTGCTAAACATACTTTGCTTGCACTCTAGCTCATATCTCTGCACACGAAGGAAGGAAGATACCAGGACTAAGTTATCTTGCCAAGTGTTTCATGGCTCTTGGTCCATGGATATACTGCACCCCTAAAGATTTCCTGCTGCCTCCTCTATCCTTCCCTCTGATAAGGTGGCTATGTACACCCACCACAGACGGTTGCTGGGGATACTGAGCTCTGTGAAAGTGGCCTTGCTGTGCTCTGCTTTCTAAATAGCTTAAGCAAGACTTTCAAGGTACTTGAACTTAAATGGCAATTTGATTCTCATTCGTTCTCATTCTCAGCCCCTTTGCTGTCTCTTCTCTACCAACTCAAAAAGGTCCAGCTTTTCTGAATGTGAGTTCCTAGTCACCTCCCGCTTCTTCTCTACTAACATCCCTAATAGATGTGTATACATACTGATTATAACTCTGCTCTATTACATTCTTCCCTGGCTTGAAGAGAGGCTGGTGGCTTGAAACTAATCATTTCTCAAAGTGCATCTGCTCTGGAGAACACAACAGGATGAGTCCTCCAGCTGGCTTTCTTCCAGGTCTACTACACCAGGAGTGAATGCAAAGGATCCTCTCGTCCCCAAACTAGATCCTAGTCCTTGGTTCAATGCCATCCATCTCAGTGACAAGGATCAAAAATCACATTCCCTACTCAAAAAGGTCCAGCTTTTCTGAATGTGAGTTCATACCCCCACCCCGCCACACCTGTAACTGGGGAAAAAAACCACCTAATATTTAAGGTTTTTAACAGTGATAAACTAGAAGGCTAGATAATAAAGATTCTCCACTACAGAAAGTGCCCCTGAGTTTATTAGTATATCTGGAGCTCATCTGTGTGTATGTGGTTCTGTCTCTCTCCTACTCCCCTCAGACCATCCTCACCTGTCCATCAGCCCACATTACTTGCTGTCTCTCTCTGTGTCACTATGTCGATGTCTCCTAGGTGTCATAAACCTGAGAAAGATGTGGGCAATTTTTTTTTAAGAAATAAAACTAAACCCAGTTCTGCCAGAGTTCCTTCCTTTTTGTGACAGAGTTCTTGAGTAGTCATTATGCTTGAGCATCATTACAAGTTCACCTTTATGGTCATAGAACAAATTTCACCTCTGATCCTCTCAGAGCTGGAGTTAACTATTTTCTTCCTCTGTTACATGGCAGACGATGGGAGGACCTAATCATGATATAGGCAGGCCTCATCATCCTGGCCATCTCTTCCCACCCCATCATCACCACATTGCCACTATCCCTCCATCCCACTCCAGTGCCTCGTTGACCTTTCCTAAACCTACCACCCTACTGAGGTGGGAGAGGACTTTCACACCACAAATGTTCCAACATTCTAATGTGGTCCTTTTTGTACACTGAATTGTGTCCCTCCAAAATTCCTATGTCAAAGCTCTTACCCTCAACATGACTCTATTTGAAAACAGGGCATTTAGGAAGTAATTAGATAGGACTAGAGTCCTTATAAGGAAGAGACACCAGAACTCTCTCTCTTTCCACCACATGAAGACACAGTGAAAAGGCAGCCGTTTGCATGCCAGAAAGAGAGGCTTCATCAGGAACCAACCCTGCTGGCACTTTGATCTTGGTCTTCTATCTTCCAGAACTGTGAATAAATAGTTTCTGTTGCTTAAGTCACCCAGTCTATAGCATTTGTTACAGGAGCTCGAGCTGACTAGTACAGTCCCAAACAGGATGAGCTTGCCTTGTCACTTGCTTCTAGCACACTATTATGTTTGTGGCTCTCTATCCTCAGTTTCTTATAGTCCCTCCTATAGGAAGTTGAGAGATGCCCAACTTAAGGCTAAGTATGAAGCACTGTGGGGAGAAGCATCAAACGTTGTACCTGTAACTGTCCACCCTCAGCTCTGTCCAGTCTTAGCTGTAAGTTGCTTAACGCCCCTACACTATTTTCCTCAGAAGGCCCACTTAGTCACCACCCAAAAAGAGACCCAGTCCTTGTCTTGAGCTGCTAGGAATCATTCTCGGGAAAATAACATTGGACTCTGCAGACACCTCATCCATAGTAAATGCTTTTCTCATAATAGTCTCTTTCCCTGTGTGTCTCTGCTTCTCATTCTATCTTTTCTTTCTCTTTATTTTTAAAATATCCTTCTGTTATCCTCTCTCTTCCTCATTCTTCAGGTCTTTGTCTCTTCTAATCGTTCCCTTTTCTGCTCCTTTCCTTTCTTTCACCCTTAATATTGAAATGTTTTTTATTATTTTAAACATAATGAATAGGTCTGTTCTCTAGTATTAACTTGATAAGTAAATGAGTCAAATGTTATATGTCTCTTCTTGTGTGAAAACAAATAAGCAAATGAAAACCAAATAATATAATTTCTCTAATTCTTGACTATTCTTTTTTATTGGGTGCACTACTAACCAACATTTTTTGGCACCACAAGGGGGCAGTGCAACCAAGCAGATCATTTAACCCAAACAATTACACCAGGGGCTTTCTCCTGGAGAAAGGTAAGGCTAGAAAACAGTAATTGCCTGCTTTTGTCACTTGGGAAGAGCTATGACAGGCAAAGAGCATGGAGAATGATTCAACAGGCTTTCTGACCATGAAGTTTTCATAGCTACGAATTGTGTTTACACCCACCTAGAGGATCTGAAAAGTTCATCCAGGCTCAGAAGTCTGTTTTGTTGAAAATCAAGAGGTAGGGAAAGGTGATTAGATCAAGGAAGATTTTCAATCTTTGATTATGGCCGACCAGAAGGACCCGGTAATTTGGTTATAAACATGTTGACTTTGTGGTGGGGAATGGCCAAAGAGAAATATCTAGCTAACATTTGTAACTTTACACCCAGTGCCCAGAAGAGAAATAAGAACAACTTTTGTAATTTAGGAAGTCACAGAAGACACATATATGGAAAACTTAATGTTCTGTGGTCTCCATCCTGATGATTTATATAAATTCTGCTTGGCCTTCCTATGTCTTCCTAACCTCTCAAGCTGAGAACCAATATGTGCCTGTCATAACTCTTCCATTTGCAAGTGACAAAAACTCAATTCAAATTACAATCAGGAAAAAAAGGAATTTATTGGCTACTCTAACTAAAAAGCATAGAGACATGCTTACTAAAAGAAATATAATGTGAGATACATACATAATTTAAAAATTGTTAATAGACACATTTAAAAAGTTAAGACATCCGAGTGAAATTAATTTTTATGATATATCTTATTAATAATATATTTTATTAATATATTTTAATGATACATTTATTAATCCAATATCTACAATTATTGTATTCCCAACATATAATCAGAATGTTTAAATTATTGATTTTACTTTTTTTTTATACAATAAGTCTTAGAAATCTGGCATATTACATTTCCAGGACATTTCAATTCAGACTAGCTACATTTCAAGTGCGCTCACAAGTCACGTGTGCTAGTGGCCTAGAGGAGAGCAGAGGCCTAGAGTTAGACCTTCAGGTATGACTGGATCCAGGCTTTCGAATAGCAAGGTTTGGGCTCTCCCTCAGTTTTGCTTTTCTTTGCATATTGGTCTCATTCTCTCCAAAAAGAGAGAGAACTTCATTTGGATGGGCATGTAGTTCCAACTTATACTGTGCTTTTAGCTCACAGTCACAGAGGAAAAGAAAAGACATCATTCCAATAGCATCATCTGGTCCTACTGATACCACGTTATCATCCATGAACCAATTACTGAGGCCGGGGGAATAGAGCCAACTCCAACCTACATTGTCTTCAATAGCTCTGATAAACAAGGCTCTGGTAAACTACCCAAGCCTGGCACATGCTCCTCTCTGGTCCTGGAAGTACAGTGAGGGAGCTGGTTAGCCCCACCTGAACCACACAAAATCAAGGAAGGTAGATCTCCAAAGTAAAGGATGTGGCATAAATCACATATATCCACTTACCTACCACCTGTAGGCTTAAACTGCCCCAGACCCCAGGCTGTGTTGAGGCAAGAGGAATTAGGAAGATCAGTGTTAGTAGCTGCTCATCTAGTCATAACATGACTACCAGTTCTTCTTTTTCGACTCATACCACAGTCATTATGTCAGGAAGCTGAATTCACACTGGATTCCCACTCTCGATTTGCAAGTCTTTTTAACCTGGCTGGATCTCTCTTATGCTAACCTGCATGAGATTCCTCTGAGAACCTAATCAACCCTGTTCCTCCATTCAACCCTTGGCCCTTGGATTCAATATTGACCATCCGCCTGTCCTTTCTTCTTTGTAGATTGGTGCTCCAGTCTGGAGCTCGCATTTGCTCTGAAGCACAAGACCAGTACTCTCAGGCTCAGCTCTTTCATACAATTCTCATTACTCTTCAGAGGTAACTTCAGTCCTCCTGACTCTCTGCTGACACCGAACTCCAAAAACGACAGCAATGAGAATAATAACCAGAAGAGACTGTATAGTACAGAGAATAAGAGCATAGAATCTAGAGCCACTCTTTGTGGCTCTGATTTTGAGCCAGTTATTTAACCTTTCTATGCCTCAGTTGCCTCTTCTTCAAAATGCAGATAAAATAGGATCTATCCGCCAGGCTTGTGTGGTAAATTTGATGTGTAAATATATGTGAAATGTTTAGAAGAGTCTCTGTAAGCATGTATCATGGAGGGTTCAATCAGGGAAGCTGCACCTCCATGACTGATATGAAATAAGGGTTTTATTACAAGGATTAGGCCTTATACTACTGTGGGGAAAGCAGGGTAAATAAAAGTTCTGCAAGAGGAAAGCTAGAGGATCAGAGAAAAATCACTAAACAGGAACCACAAAAGAGGGGTGATGAAGACTACTGCTGAGAAAGACTATTACCTCCGCATCTGATTGTGGCCTTGAAACACTAGGTCGGAAGAGAAGTCATTTGGGGAAGAAACTCTGGACCAAAGCAGAGGAAAGCAAGGTAAACAGCAACCCATAACTCTATCACCGCGTTTAACCCAAACACTGCTGATGACGCAGAAAAGAAGCGGATGCCCAACACGGAGCTGCACACGTATCTGGCAGAACTTGGAGGAGCTGGAGACCTGGTGGGAACAGAAGGAGTCCCAGGCCCAGGAGCTGCTTGACTCCAATAACTTCAAAGCAGGAGAACGTCAACAGCATCGGCCAGTGTAGCCCCATGCACCGAACCAACTTGCCCCGCACAGGGGCTGCTGTGTCACTTCCGCCTTCCAAATCTGGCGTGAATTTCTCCTGAGGCCAATCCTAACGCAGAACCATAAGAGGGAGGAGTCCTAGGAGATGCATTCCCAGTTTAGCTAAACTGGCCCAGTATTAAACCACCACAGAGTGTTAGCTATTATTATTGCTACCAATACTGTGTATGGGTCTTGTGTCGTTATAGTTTATTGCTTATACTATATACTCTGCTAGAGTGTAAGGCCCCTGAGGACGTCTTAGTGTGACCACTTTATACACAAGTTTGCAAGAGTTGTCACATACACGTTATTTAACACACATAACAACCCAGGTGCGTAGGCAAATTAGGTTTTATGACCCACAGAAGGCTTACAGCGTAAGTGGCAGGGCTGCAACTCAGCTGCAGGACCCCCCAATTAATTCCAAGGCCAGGGCACGCCACTACGCCCCATTGCCTCTTACGCCACACGATGGCAGCACAGTGCACTGTGGCACTCAATGATATTTATTACCTCGCTTTCAGTTTCCAGGTGTACATCAGTTAAAAAGGAATGTGATATTCCGTGGCACAATGAAACTGGTTTTTATGAGAGGTTTGTGAGATCAGTGTAGTTACCAATCCAGCACACCTCATATGCCTGCTGAAATCCAATGTTCAATTTTTAAAGGATGTAGTTCCTACAACTTGCAGCAAGTGCCACCCTAGAGCTACTGAACAACCCTAAAAGGATCAAGAAAAGGATATAGTGCAATGTATACAACACGTAATGCAGGATGCTGCCTACATTTTAACCTGAACAAAACAAAACAAAGAAAAAAAGAAAAACCATGATACCATTTCATGTTACATTGAAGATAACAACTTTTTACCAGAGCACTTCTCCTTACCCTACACTCTTTGACTATGCACCAGGAAATGTCGTTAGGTCAACACCAATGCGCTAAGTGCTGGAGAGTGGCAGAATGTTAAAGTAGATTTTCCAAAAGCAGTCCCTGTTCTGTTATGTTTTGATATCCCCAAGTCCTTACGTTATCACTTGGAATTGGGATCTTCTCCATGCAATTCTACCCCTGATAGCACGCTATCCTCTCCCTGCTTTTTTTGTTCCTTGTGGAATCAACAGTCATCATGAACCTGATTGTCCTTAGGGCTGGACAAGCCCTTTCAGGCCTACATAAAATCATGGGAGATAATAATAACCTTTTATTTGTTTTACCCTTTGTAATTTTCAAGGTAATTTTCATATCTGTAATCTCATTTGAAACTTATAACTACATTGTACAATGAATAGGGCAGACACTATGGTGCTCATTTTACAAAAGTGGAACTAACTGCAGAGGTTAAGTCAATTGGCCAAGGTTACACAGCTAGTCAGCCAAGTACTGTATCTCCTATATCCAAGTCCAGAACACACTCTGCTATTATTAAAGAGGAATCAGAGTCTTATATGCATATTAGCATAACTTATGCATATTCCATTGTAGGTAGATTTTAACTGAAAGAGGATAATCAGCTTCAATGGTCTTGATAGGCATAATGCCCTAATCTCCAATTTATCTAGAATCTAGAATGATACAGAATGGAAATTTTTGGTTAATTGAGAGTGCCACGCATCTAAGATTTGATACTGCTGCGATGGCTTTCCTAAACACAGATTTACGCTACAACTTCTAAAATATAAGTTTCTCTAGGGGAAGAAACTTCCTTTTGTTTACTACTGCATCTCCAGCACCTAGAAAGTCAATAACAAGTAAGTGCTTAATAAATATTTGTTGAAAAAAAAATGATCGAAATCTTGAAAAAAGCAAAGGAAGGAGGAACAAGAGTGAAATATAAACACTGCCATTACATAATTCAGCTTTGTTTGCTCCAGTCACTTAATGAATGGAGGTTAATATCTTCCATTTTGTATCTTAGTTTGTTAAATTAACAGAACTGCAGAATGAGAAAATGAGACATTTAGCAGTAGGCAAGCTCACTTTTTCCCTGAGCCCTTGTCTTTTCCCCAGCATTCATAAATGCCATATTCAAATATTAAAGTTGTTCACAATGTTTCTCCAAGTCAGAATCTCTTATCCAAGGGCAAACTTCTCCCACACCAAAGGTATTGATCTCTAAGTTTTGTCCTTCAGAAGTGGCTTCCTGAGTTTTTGAGAAGAATATAGTACAGTGAAAAAACAATACACTTCTCAATGGCTCCATACTAGGATTATGTCCCGTCCCATCCCATTATCAGATTGGTCCAGAAACACAGCCAAACTCAGGCCATACAAAAATTCAAACCAATGCATCAGGACCAGAGGCTGGAAAACCCTCTAGGGTCCCATGGAATATTTTAGTAAGTCGTCCAATGATTTTTCCATTGGAAGGCAAGACTGAGTTCTGCTTTAGTACCATCCACTCTCATCAAACAAATAGGGTCCCCATTTCTGTTACTATTTATAAGTCATCTAACTATGAGCCCTCAAGCCATGTTATCCTATGTAAGAGGTGCCTCTCAAAGTGGCACCCTCTTTTCTATCCCCACCTCCCTGACTCTAGTCCACTTTCTCAGCATTTCTTACCTGAATTATTTAAATAGCCTTCTAACTGGTTTCTAAAGCTTAGTTTCTCCTCCATTTCTCTTTCTATAACATAGGTCTCATTTCGTCACTTTGTTTTCAAAACGTTTGGTGCTCTAGTTTTCAAAGAATAATGACCAAAAATTTAGCAAATTGCATAAAGCCCTTGAACCCTGGCCTCAAGCAATATACTATACTCCTCTACTCTTTTTCATCAACCATCCATGCACAACACTACCTGCTATTCCTCCAAATCAATAGGCACTTCCAGCACCCCATCCAAATTCCTTTCATTTTTCTGCCTTCTCTGCCTGGAATGTGTTTTCCTCCCTCATGCCTGGGAATGTTCATTACTCATGGTTCAGTTTTTAAAAATCACCTAAGTGTATCATATGTTGTTGCTAGTGGTGTAACTTGCTGTAATATTTCTAGAGAATAATTTGGTAAAGATATTGAGAGGCTAAAAAAATTGTATTTTTGACCTAATTATTTGCCATATCTATCTTTTCTAAGAAAACAATCTCAAGAAGTTATCCACAGAGAAATCCATTAAATGTTGTTTATAATAGTAAAAACTATAAATGTCCTTCTGTTGGAGAATGCTTAAAACAGCAGCTATTGAACTTTTTGACTATTATATATATTCACATGCTAAACACACATTTGCATGTATATATACAGATATGCATATAATCAGACAAATCTTCATGAAACAGTAAATTTCTTTACTACATACAATACATTTAATTTCATTGATTATAATCCACAGTTTGAAAAATGTGAGCTTAAAAATATGATAACAAAATATAATTGAATATTATTTAGCTATGCAAATATTTCTTAAAATAATATTTAATCAGATATATTAATGTAACATTAAGTGATAAAAAGCAAGATACTAGTGATCTCTATAGCCTGAATATATTTTTTAAGCATGTATGCACTGGGATGGTTCTACAGGGCTATCGTTAAGAGATAGGGTGCTTTACTGTGTCCACAATTGCCCTAATATTTTTCTTGCAGGGAGCAAAACAGAAGAGCATGGGATTTAGAATAGTCTTGGAGTCCTGTGTGACCTTGGGTTAAATATAAGACATATTCATTTTATTCAATAAACATTTATTAATCATAAACTTATGTACTCAAGTACTCAAAATGCAAACATATTCCAAATCTAGTATGAAAAGGCAGCCATTTAAACAAATTAATGCACTGGCGTTGCAAACGAACATAAAATATATGGCAGGGGTCCAAAAGAGAGAAATAGAATCTTCATTTCTACTGGAAAGTGATTTCTGAGTTGAGATCAAAAATGAGTTCGCCCTAAGAAGAAAGAAAAGAAGAGCATTTCAGATAAAAGGATGGAGCAGTAGGGGGGCAAGAACACAGAAGAGTGAAATGGCTCTGTGAATTCGGGTATGTCAGGTATATCGATAGGTATGACTGGAGCATAAGGTAAGGTAGGCATAAGGTGAGAAGTAAGGCTGGAGAGCTGAGTACAGGCTAGATCATGGAGGGCCTTGTGTGCTATACCAAGAAGCCTGGACCCTTTGCACCACTGATTCTTGAAGAGGATGCACATTATCATTGCCTATGCAGCTTTCAAAACTACAGGTGTCTAGCTAACACCCAGTAATACTGATTATTAGTTAGCCCTTAATGAGATCTATCTTTTTAAAAATTTTACTCAACTTCTTTCTGTAGGCAATGAGGGATACTTAAAGAGTACAATAGACAGAGGTGTAACATCACATTTCCAATCAGCAACACTGTGAAGAATGGACTATACATGGATGAGATTAAAATCAGAAAGTCCAGCTGAAGAGATCATTGTGACAGTCCAGGTGAATAAAGGAAAAAAACATAAGCTAAAGGTCAAGCAGTTGAGAAGGAGAGGAAGAAATGTATGTCAATGTAAAGCCCACAGTCTGGACTTAATATGGAGGTGGTGGGATGGGAAAAGGTCAATTGAGGAGCTGGGAGGTATATAGCTCACCCATAATCTTCTGCAGCCCGCCTAAATGAAGAGGCAAAATGAAAACAGATATTTGCTACGCTTCCAGAATTGTAGGAAAAATTCTCCACTTTCCCTTCCTTCACTTTGCTCACTTTCCAATAGATTGCCACCTCTAAGCAGCTCCTCTCTCTGAAGCCACCACTAATGTCTGGGGGCAGAGAAGAGGGATAAGGAGGTGGAGGGGAATTAAGGATGACTGCCTTTTCCCCACACCTCAGGGAAAACAATACTTACCTCATGGATTTGAAGTGAGAATAAATAAGATAATGTATGAACTGTGTCTGGCACATGGTAAGCTCTCGATAAATCATTTCCTTTTCCTAGACCGGAGTGACTAAAGCCCAAATCCTCCTTTTGTCTGACAAAAAAATTTCTACCCAGCCCTGTTTTCTTCCCTTAAATATGTTTATAAGTTTTTTAGTACAAGACTGAAATGACGAGTTTTCACTTTCTTTTTCAGACAAGACAGGGGAATTTTTTTCATCATATGGAATAATTAAAGCAAGAGCTAGATAAAAGATTTCTCCCCCTTTAGACTGTGTTTCGCCAACTGAGAAGAAATTCTCTCTCCCAATAATCCTCTCTGAAATTTAAAATTCTTTTCACCCTTATACTCAATGAAAAAAAAAAAAAGTGCTAGCAGCAACACATCTGAAGATTCCTTGTACTCATCTAAAACTTAATTCCTCTTTAGTGCTTTGCAAGTAACCAAGAACACTACACTTAAAAAAAAAAAAGCTGCAGAAGCCTCTATTAAAGCTGTTCTTTTTATAAAAGTGCAGTCACAAATCAATGCATTGTTAATGAAGAGTTTTCCTCTATAGGCCTCTAGAGTTATGTAGAGACTTGAGATTTGCTCATGACTTCTCGCTGTGGGGCGGGGCAGGCCGGGAGTTTACACAATGGGGGCTTTCAGCTCCATTTACTTCAGAAGGACCTAGCAGAGGAAGTCAGATGCCAGAACCAGCCTTTTCCTCCTCGTTTCTAAAGGTTTAAGCCCAGATGGTTATAAGGAGAACTGGGGAGAAAAGTGTACTGATCTAAATCATTCAAATCTTCCTCTTAATTTAAAAATGATCAGAAATGCACCTTTTCTTCTTCTTCTGGAAGCACAAATATCAGAAAGCACAGTATGGCAAGTAAGAGCCAGGTTGCCTACATCTGAAACCTGGTCCCAGCTTTGCTCCTGCTATGTAATCTTGGCCTCCTTAATTGCCTGTGCCTCATTTCCTCATCTGCAAAAGGGGATAGTAATAGTACCTATATCGCAGAGTTGCAAGGATTAAAATGAGTTAATAGATGTAAGGTGCTTAGAAGAGTGCCTGGCACATGGTTTCTGGTCACGAGATACTCAGAGGAGAGCGCCAGTCTGGATCTACCCATGGAACTGTTAGAAATGGGTGTGTTCTAGAACAAGAGATTGTAAGTATTAGACTACAGGCCGACTAAGCCCCACAGACATGTATAGTTAACTTGTACAGGGTTTAACTTTTAAAAAAAATGTGTTACCAACATACACAGTTCAGGAGATGTACAAAATAGCATTTCTTCTGTAGTCCCTCCATTGGAACTTTCTACCTCTTTATAAAATTCAAGTCAATTATTTATAATGTAAAACAACAGTTACAATTTATCAAGAACTATGTCATTTTGCATCACTGAATCCTCAGAACTGTTATGTTAAGAATTATGATCCTCATTTTATAAGGTGAAACAAATGAGGTGCAGAGATGCTAAACAACTTACCTAAAATCAGTTAGGAGGTGACAACGCTGGGACTGTCTCTCACGGTCCTGGATAACACAGTACGTCCTTCCTACCACGTGCCTCCAGGGACTTCTTCAGTCCCCTCAAAACTTCTCGCCTAACAGAATTTCCTCAAATTCACCCTCCTCTCACAATAGCTCTGACTACATAGCTAAAGGTGGTGAGGGAACGAGTATTTATGCAAATTACAAATGCCCTAGGAAACTGATGAGAAAAAAATTAAAAGGCTATGAGACACCATAAATGTGTAGGAATTAAAAAGGAATACTGAAAAAGCTTGACTGTGTGGAGGAAATTAGTCTAATGGTCTAAAACAGCGGTCCACAACCTTTTTGGCACCGGGACCTGTGCTCCTATGAGAATTTAATGCCTGATGATCTGAGGTTGAGCTGAGGCGATGATGCTAGCTAGCACTGGAAGGCAACTGCAAATCCAGATGAAACTTTGCTCCCTCGCCTGCCACTCACCTCCAGCTATGCAGCCTAGTTCCTAACAGGCCATGGACTGGTACCGGTTCACGGCCTGGGGGTTGGGGACCCCTGGTCTAAAAAGTCAGAGATGGAAAACTTTTTTCCCCCAATCATTAAAAAAAAAAGTGGGGGCAAAGAATGACCGGAAAGAAGTAAGAATTCTGTCTATCTCATGACACATTTGAGGAAGTGCCAAGATTTTTAATATTTATTATCTGTTTTAACAGAGGGGCAGTCTATAGCAATAAATGAGCAATAGCTTGGTGACCTTGAGAAAACTGCATAACTTATGTAAGCCTTGGTTTTCTCATCTAGAAAATTAGCACAATACTAAACCTGAAAGTGTGTTGTACAGATTAAATGTGATACACACAAAATGATCAGCAAGCTGTCTGATATAGAGAAGGTGCTTTATAAATGTTGATATTTTCCCATCCTCTTAATTCTCCTCAGTGATGTAAAATTCATGAACATAAATGTACTTTTGGAATGAAATGTGGAAAAATAGGAAACAAGGAACTATTTGGGAAGACAGACAATAATTATAGTATTCTTTCTCTTACACAGAGTCTCAAAGTGCCCTTTTATATTCAGCAGCACTAATAGTTTCTCTGACAAGAAAAGTTGGAATACTGAGTAAGTGTAAATGACTTCGCTATTGCCTAGAAATTTAAAGTTTCTAAAATACTACTAAAGGCTAATATTGAGTGTTTACTGTGACCAAATACTATGCTCTTTATGTGCATTATTTCATTTAGTCCTCAAGATCTCAAAGATAGCTATGATCTCCATTTGGCAATGAATTTGAGCCTTAGAGAATTTCGTAACTTGTTTAATATAATGGACAATTTTAACTCATCCACATACATGTACGTGGACCTATAACTTTTCCAAGCCCAAAATGCAAAACTGCTGTAAATCTGATGAACTTAGGGAGCAAATGATGGCTTCAGTGTAAATTATTTTTATGTGGCTTCGGTGTAAATTATTTTAGACTAAATTGTCTAATCTAGATAGCCAACCTGCCAAACTTAATCAGTTATCAACTGAACCTACAGTGTTAAATACACATAGGCACTTAACACTTATTGCTTTGTCTATTTCATCTCTATCGTTAATGTCATGATTAAGACAGAATTGTATGCCTCGCATTTACCTAAAATAGGAAAATAACACCTATTTACAAGGGAAGCATGAAGAAAAGCTATAAATAATTACGTACACATAGAATTTACAAGTCACCTTTTCTCTAGAGAGCATTTATCTTCTGTCATCAAAAAGAAAATTGAATCTCTGTAAATTTAAGAAAGAGTTTTATTTGGGCCTGAGAACTGTAACCCAGGGACATGAATTCAAGAAGACTTTAAAGAATGTTCCAGCTTCAAAGAGAGGCCCTTATATAGGCAGAAAGAGAGTGAGACTAAGAAGTTAAGAGTCCATTATTTTGGAGACAGGACACCTTTTCTTTGGGAGAAGAAAATGGAAAGAGTTTTTATCATGCAGATTGCCTCTCATTTCTATCAGGAAGGAAGAATGCTCATGCAAAGGATGACCTTACTGGTGCTTGGCCAGAAAATCCCAGACTGGTTGAGCAAGACTACAGTTCTGGGAGAGGTTGAAACTGCAATTAGATCAGGTATTAAATCTAGGTTTGGTATCATCATGGGCTTTTAGCACAATAGCATCACTTGGTCTTTGGTTTTTTCTTTAACACTTCTCCACATTTTTCTGTAAAGTTAAGTATTATTTTACTAACCACAAGTTAGATAATTTGTGAAAAAGTTAGATAACTTGTCTGAAAGAGGACTGTTAGAAGGTAAAACAACTAAGGCCCCCAATCTCTCTTTTTAGACACCAGTTCACTTATATAGGAGTATGAAAAAAACAGCTGACAGTGTACTTACTAGTCTGGCCAAATTGTTTAACCATTATTAGCCTCAGTGTCTGGACTTGTAAAATATGAGTGACAATATCTTCCATAGAGGCTTGTGATGAGGTTAAATGAATTAACACTTAAATGAATTTTAAAAGTGACTGTCATGTAGTAATCACAAAACAAGTAATGGTTATTATTATTTTTATGTAAAATGCTTCATAGCTACTAAACATGGCATCCTTTAAAATCACTGCGTTTAGTATGCTGTTAATACAGCTTTTCAAAAGAGCACTGCATCTCTGACATTGAATGCCGCCCAGGGAATTGGTGCAATCATTTGCTCCTTCAGTGAATGACTGTGATACACTCTTACTTTCTGATATTTAATTGCTACTTGTAACACTTGAGATTAAGAGACCAATCATGTATTTTCAGTTTGATCAATTTATCCCATCTTTTAAGCTCTTTCTCTCAGTGTAGCAATGTGCTAAATGTTGTGACCACCAACAAAACATAGACAAGATCATCTCTTCTGCCTGAATTTCTAAAAACATCCACTTGTATATTTATGACACTAATTGCAATCATTTCATCATGGGTCTGTACTCCTATAATGCAAACTCCTTGAGGATAGCTGTTGTGGCTTATTTCCTATTTTTTTATCTCCAAGCACCTAAAACAGTGTTAAGCACACAGCAAAGGATCAAAAATGATGGTGGGATAACTCAGTTTACAGTCCAGCAGGGGAGATCAATCACATACACAAATATAGGACTATAATACAGACTGTGACAATTCTCTTACATGTAGTAAATACTACAGCTTGTGAGAGGCAGCAGCCAATTCTCACTGGACTGAAAAAGGAGGACAGAATATTTGAATTGGACCTATGGTACAGAAAGATTTGGGTGAAAGGTGGAAAAGCAGATAAAAAAACAATAGGGAAGAAAAAGAGAATAGTTCAAGGGAAAGTGAACAGGCCAGGAGCCAAGCTGAGGACCAGCAGTCGAGGATGGGAGCACAGTGGACGGTTTGTGGAAGGGAGTGAATGAGTCGAGCCCAGGAGTAAGAATTTTATTTAATTATACAGTTGAGAATCTTCAAAGCTTCCAAATAATATAGTAAAATTTGTTTAACTGCTCATATTTTAAAAAGTAATGTTCCAGGATTTGGGATTCCAGCTGAGATAGAATAGCCCCATTGCAAACCCCATTGTAAGACCATCTTGACATAACAAAAAAGCATAAGAAGACTCTGAGCAATGGGAAGATGTATCTCACAGGGACCTTGGTACTGGCCCAGTGGAGGTGAGCCTACAGTCACACTCAGTATCAACAAGGTGTAAAAAGGTGGTGCAAGGCAGGATAGATGACACTTCATTTTCCCCATGCCCTGGTTTTAGCAGGCCCAATGGGGAAGTAAGCCTTCATCCTACTTACCATCAGCAAGACAGTGAGGTGACATTCCACTTGCCTCCCTCCTCTCTACTCATGTCACCTGGGCAGCATAGAGGTGAGTTTCTACTCCCACCCTGGAGCAAAAGTGGTATGAGTCAGTGCTCTACTTCTTTCCTCCCGAGTGTCAGCAGAGCCCCTCCGGGAACTGAGCTTACACTCCCACTTGAAGGCAACGATTAGGTGTGAGTTGGTGCCCCACTTTCACCAAGAAAGTGTAAACAGAGGCTAGGGGGCGCTATCGTTCTACTCCATGCATCTGTAGTGACAGTGTAAACACTCCAGTTTTGCTGAGGTAGGTGCTCTCGTTGGAGCACAGTGGGAAACTAAATATGTACACCCATGTGCCTCTTGTGCTATGCTTCAACAATGGGAATGCCTGCTTAAAAAATAAGTATTAAAAAAAGGTGCCAGAGTATCATATAATATCCAAAATGTCCAGGAGAAAGTTAAAAAAAATCACCCATTTCCCCAAGGACCAGGAAAATCACAACTTGAATGAGAAAAGGCCATCAACAGATGCCAACATCAATCAGATGTTGGAATTATCTGACAAAATTTTTAATGCAACTATAATAGAAATATTTCAATAAGCAACATGAATTCTTGAAAATAATTGAAAACTAGAGAATCTCAGTAAAGAAAGAGGAATGATGTAATAATGCATGCTACAACATGGATGAATCTACAAGAACATTATGCTAAGTGAAATAAGCCAGTCACTACACACACACACACACACACACACACACACACACATACTGTATGATACCATTTATGAAATGTCCACAGTAGGCAAATATATAGACCAAAAGTAGATTAGTGGTTGCATGGAGCTGAAATGTTGTGATATAAGGAGTAACTGTTAGTGATTATAGGTTTCTTTCTAGGGTGATGAAAATGTTCCAAAATTAGATTACAGTGATATTTGTGCAACTCTTTAAGCATATTAAAAACTATAGAATTGTACAGTTTACATGAATGAACTTTATGGTGTATAAATTATATCTTAATATGTTGTAAATTAATCATTAAAACTTATTTTAAAAAATTAAATGTAAGTTATTGAACTAAAGAATGCAACAACTGAAATAAAAAAAAAAAACTTTCTAGATGGGTTTAACAAGAGAGTATAAATGACAGAAGACAGAAATCAATAAACCTGAGGACAGATCAATAGGATTTACCCTTAACAACAGAGATAAAATAGACTGAAAAAAAGGAACAGGGCCTCAGGAACCTGTGGGACAATAACAATAGATTCATCATCAGAATCCCAGAAGCATATGAGAAAGAGAGTCGAGCTGAAAGAGTATTTTAAGAAATAATGGCCAAACACTTCCCAAATTCTTCAAGTGCTGAAAGAAAAGAACTGTCAACCATGAATACTGTATCCAGTGAGGAATGAAGGGGAAATAAAGATATTCTCAGACAAAAGAAAACAGAATGCGTTGCTAGCAGACCTACCCTTACACAGTGGCTAAAGGGAGTTCTTCAAAGAAAGAAAATGATAAAAGAAGGAATCTTGGACCATCAGGCAGTAAGAAAGAACAACAAAAGCAGAAATATGGACTTCTCATGAGTCTTATAAATCACATTTAACGACTGAATCAAAAATTATACATCATCTTATGATAAAAGAAAAAGATATTTAAAAGTGAAGTTTTCACACTTCAAAGTAGTAAAATGTTGATACAAGGAAACTGTGATGTCCTATGTTTGCTTATTTTAATACCTAGAATACTAAAAAAGTTATACAAAGTGTATAACTCAAAAACACTATAATCAAGAAAGAATCCTAAAAATTGTTTAAGTATAGCACAGGCAGGAAAAGAGAAATAGATAATGAGAAATGGCAGGGATGCAGCAAACAAAAAATAAAATAGCAGATTTAAGTCTTAAACATATCAATAATTACCTTAAGTGTAAATGGCCTAATATACAAATGAAATTCAGATATTTGCAGAGTGGATACAAAATTATAATCCAACAACATGCTGTCTATAAGAAACTCACTTCAAATACAATGAGACAGGAATGTTGTAAGAGGATGAAAAAAGGCATACTATGCAAACATTAACTTTAAAAATGCAGGAGATATTAATCTAGATAAAGTAGACTTCAGAGCAAAGAAAATTACTAGAGATAAAGAGACGTTACATAATGATAAAAGGATCGATGAACCTAGAAGACATAGTTATGGTAGATATATGTGCATCCTCAAAAAAAAAAAAGAGCCTCAAAATAAACAAAGCAAATAATTGATAAAGCTAAAAGGAGAAGCAAAGAAATGTGTAACTATAGCTGGGGATTTCAATATCCCAGTTTCAGCAACTGAATTACTAGATAGAAAATCAGTAAAGGTATAAAACTGACCAACATAATCAATTAACTAGATCTAATTGAAAAAAATATATATTTTTTAAAACAGACAATGAAACATGTACCAACAGACTTATGTCCTAGGCCATAAAACAAACCTCAACAAATTTAAAAGAATTAAAATAACACAGATTGGGTTTCTGACTTCAACCTAAAAATCATTAACAGGAAGACAAGAAAATCTGCAAAAACTTGGAAGTTAACACACTTCTAAATAATGCATGGGCAAAGAGGAATTCTCACAGGAAATTTTAAAAATCAATAAAACTAAAAACAAATATAGAAAAATATAACAAAACATGGTTTATTTGAAAAAAATCAATAAAAATGACAAACACAACTGATAAAAAATGAAAAAGATATAAGATACAGATCATCATTATCAGGAGTGAAAACAAGGTATTAGTACAGCTCCTGCTCTTATTAAAAGGATAATATGGACTATTATACATAACTTTACACTAAAATATTTATAACCTATAAGATATAGAACAATCCCTCAAAACTTGCAAACTATCAAAATGTAATCAATATGAAATAAATAATCTGAATAATCCTATAATGATTACAGAAATGTAATTAGTAACTTAAAAGCTAAAAACAAATCTCCAGGCACAGATGATTTTACTAGAGAATTCCATATACTTACACACAAAAATCTTCAACAAAATATTAGCAAATCAAATCCAGCAATGTTTAAAAAAATTACAAGCCATGACCAACTGAAATTTATTCCAGATATGAAAAGCTGGTTCAACATTTGAAAATCAGTCAATGTAATCCAGCATACCAACAGGCTAAACAAAAAATAAATTATATGATTATAAAATGATGCAGAAAAAACATTTGACAAAATCCAACACCCATATGACAGACACTGTCAGCAAACTAGTAATGGAGTGAAACATTCTCAATTGATAAAAAGCAATCCATAAAAATCTACAGCTAACATCATAATTAATGGTAAAAAAAAATGATTTACTTCTAAGATTGGGAATAAGGGAAGGATATCATACTCACTACTTCTATAAGTTCTAACCATCACAGTAATGCAAAATGGGGGCACACAGATTGAAGAGGAAGAAATAAAATTGTCCTTTTTTGTAGATGATATGATTATGTATGTAGAAAATCTCAAGGAATCTACAAAAAAATAAATGAAATAAAAAACTGAAGAAGTGAGTTCAGCAAGGTTGTATAATATACAATCAATATGCATAATTCAATTATATATAGAAACTAAAATTCAAAACATAGTGACATTATAATTGCCATTAAAAATTAATGTTTATGGATAAAACAAACAAAACATGTACAGTTTCTGCATCCTGAAAATTACAAAATGTTGATGAACTAAATCAAAGACATAAATGTTCATGAGTTGGAAAACTCAAAATAGTAAAGATGCCAGTTCTTTCCAAATTGATCTATAGGTTTAATGCAATTCCTATTATAACATCAAGGTGTTTAGTGAACATGGACTATCTTTTTAAAAATTCATATGGAAAGGCACAGGAACTAGAATAGCTAAAACAATTTTGAAAGAGAAGAATGAAGTGAGAGGAATCACTCTACCAGATGTCAAAGCTTGTTAAATAGCCACAGTGGTCAGTATAGCACTGTAGGAATGATAGACACAAAGAGCAGTGGAACTGCTTGAGAACTCAGAAAGAGACCCACACCTGTATACTCAAGTGATCTTTTTCCAAAGGTGTAAAATTCATTCACAGGAGGAAGCAAAATCTTTTCAACTAATGGTGCTGAAGCAACTGCACTCTCAGACATTGATCTCAGAGAAATGACAACTTATGTTCATACAAACGCCTGCACAAAAATGTTCACAGAAGATTTATTTGTAATAGCCAAAAACAGGAAACATCTCAAATATCCTTTAAATCCATCAATGGGTGAACAGTTAAACAAATTGTGGTACACCTGTACCATGAAATACTACTTGGAATTAAAAAGGAATGAACTATTGATACATTCAACAACTTTAATGGATTGCATGCAAGCTGTGCTGAGTGGGGAAAACAAAAAGCCAATCCTCAATGCTTATATACTGCATTATTCCATTTATATAGCATTCTTGAAATGACAAAATTATAGAGATGGAGAACAGATTAGGGATTTGGGACTTGGAGAAGAGGGAGGTAGCTGTGACCATAAAAGGTAAGCGCAAAGAATCCTGTATCTTGACTGCGGTGCCACATGGTCACATGAACCTACCCATGATAAAACGACATATAACTAAACACATGCATGCACACACACACACATGAGTGCATGCACAACTAACCATCAAAGTATGAATAAGGTTGATGGACTGTCAACGTGTGATACTGTATAATAGTTATATAAGATGTTACCACTGGGAGAAATTAGGTGAAAGGTATGGAAATCTATTACTTCTTACAATTGCATGTCAATATATAATTATTGCAAAATAAAAAAGTTAAAACAAAGGTATGATCCAATATATATTTCAAGAGCTACAATCATAATCATAACTTTCTGAATTAAACCTTGGTAACTTCAGTTCAAAAATCTTCAGTCATTTATCTGCTTAACACCCATATGAGGCACTGTACTAGGTGATAGAGATTCAAGAGTGAAAAAAGCATTTAATGTAAAATATGAAATATAAAAATAGCTCAATGCATGAAAAAGATCATTATATCTTCAGTCTACATATGAGAACTGGACTGAAATGTCTAACAATTAGAGTAAAGTAAAATTTGGAATATTATACACCCATTAAAAATGATGACTACTGTTTAACAGAATGGAAAATGCTTATAACATTAAGGAGAATACAAAATCATGTATTTGTTAGTGTAATTAATGACAACTTGTTTTTATATGAATAAACTTTTATTAAATTTTTGATAATTAGAATAAAGAAATGCAAGATAAATGCTTTCTAAACAACATTTGAAAGTATCCTCTTTTCTGTATCATGGTATTTTCACTTTTCTTTATTAAAAAGTATAGACATTCATTTATTTAGATGTTTACAAAGCCAAGAATCATCAAGTGGAAAAAATAAGTAATGCTAAAGTAAATTCAGCTTTTCATCAATATTTGAATGGTTAGGTTCTGAGCTTAGCCCTCTTGGAAAAATAATGTATGCAGCAGCTGTTGGTTTCCATTTATTCAAATAAGCCTAAAAATTAGTAGGCCACCCTTGTGATGACTGTGCTTGCAGGAAGAGGGCAAAAAGCATAATGGGAAAAAGAAGAGACAACATTGGGAAAAGATATTCTAATTGAATTACAAGGTCAGTATCATAATTTATGATAAATTATTTATCAAAAAAGTCTGGAAAGATATCATTTGTGTGTTAAAGTGTGATTAAGGCGAGATAGTCATCAGTAGAAGTATGGCCAGATCTACACAGCACAAAATAGACTGGAGAGTTTGTAAATTATCTGGTGACCTCCAAGTCCAGCCACACCAGGTAATTAATCACAAAAGCAATTTCTTTACAGTGGTGTAAAATGCATTGGGGCAAAATTGCAACCCTGAGTTCTGACAAATATAGCGCAGACTCTCCCAGGAGCATATCTGAAGACATCCCTTTTGTCTTAGTTTCATTTCTTTTGCAAAAATAATTATTTTTAACAAAACAAAAACAACTCTTGCCATGCCCATTAACAACCTAACCTCTATTTGTCACACAAGGAGAAATTACCTACCTCAGTACAAAAGGCATCAGGTGCTGCCCTCATTAACAGTGACCCAGTGTGACAGCCAGGAAGACCTGCACGGTCCTGCTCTGAGAGGCTGCCAGGAATGCTACAGTCCCTTAGACCTGCCTTCCTGCTCCTGTGCTGCCCACACAACCTAGCTTTCTCATGAAGCACCTTCTGCCCGGCTGGCTCAGTGAACACAATCACTGAACGTGGTATTAATGATGGTCTTTCCTTTCCCAGTCCAATGCCTCACATGTATTTTTTTTAAAAAACAATAGTTTCCTTAAAAAAAAAAAAATTCCAGAAAATAACGAACAGTAATTGTCATGAACCTGTAGCAGATCTTGAAAAACAAAGACAGGCAAGAATCTGTCAATATAGTAATATTCCAGATATGAAATTCATGGTTCAGGAAGAGATAAATAAATAAATATAAAGGGGCTTCTCAAATAATTTCTTTTGTTTTCCCCCAGTTCTTACTGAACTTTGTTTGTGTAAAAAGTCTGGATTCTATGATACAAGAGCGAGCCCTGTTGGGACCAATAGTAGCCATTCATGCCATTAGCCCTCCACATGAAGAGCGAATGGGGAAAGGCAGAAGATATTCCAGGGTTGTTCATTATTTTTTCTAAAGATACCTATCTTTTAAAATAATTTCATTATTTAAACTCCATCTGGCACTTTAGTCATTTGAAAAATTATTAAGTTAGGCATGAATTAAAGAACAAACCCATCTGGACTGCAGTTTTTAAGTGCTATTCTGCTCATATCTTTTTCCTTGGCTTGGCACATCTTTGAGATACAGCTTATTGAATAGAATCTTAGGACATGTGTGGTGGGGAAACAAAGTCTTCATGACAGAACATTCCAGTTCATTTCACAAATCCCAGTGGCCAGGTAACAGCATTTGTCTTCTTCTTTGTGCTTTTTACTAGTATCATTATAAGGAAAGTGCTTCTTTCCTAATATTCGCCCACCACACCCACGCCCTTGTATAGGGCATTCCACTGATTCTTCCCTGAACACTGTATCTGCTCATGTCCTATACGAGGGACCCAGCCCGACTCTGGGCTGGCACCATGACGGGGACGGCACCAATTCGCTCCAGCGTTGCTTGGCTGATGGTGTAGGAGTGCGTGTGTTGAGGCCGAGGCTTCCTGCTGACTGAGCCATTACTCCTGGACATGACCTGTGGTGATGACCCTCTGTTGGCTGTTACTACCAGAGTCTTATGTGAAGCTGGGACCAGATGGTTCCCGTTAGCATAGATGGATGGTATGTTGACATTGCCTGAGTGCACAGAGAAAGACTGGCACAAGTCACCAAAGTGGTTGAATGACTCTGTGTTCCTGTGAACTTTCGGATTGTTGCTCCAGTATCGACTGTTGTAAGTATTAGAAGAGGTCAGTGTGTTGTTCTCTGAGGAGGATATCTCGGTGTGAAATGCTTTGGCAGAAGAAGAACATTTAGGTGGGAGATCGTCCTCTCTGAAAAGGAACAAAATGTAGTTGTCATTAGGATTTACTTGAGGTGTACTCAACCCTCTGCCTGGGACTCTTTCTTCTACAGTAAGGCATGTCTGTGAAATACAAGGCTTCAGGAAAGGCCACACTGTCATGACAACAAGCATAGCAGTCCTAGCGGCCTTAGCTTTGACATTCATTCCCTTTGAGACAGTGTTGAAGAAAATTGTCCCCATTTCTCAGTCCCCAAGAGTAGAAAGGGTAATTTCAAATCTCTAAAAGACTGTGTCTTCCAATATAACTGAAAAAAAATACATGTATATAAATTTTTTTGTTTTTGCTCTATATAGCAAAATAGTCCATGAAGAAATCCACTGAGCTAGTGGTTGTAAAGCTCTGGGTGTGGGGAACATCAAGAAATGGTTAGAGTTCTTACTGTACTTGGGCATTTGAGAAATCACTGCAGCGTGCTGAAAGAGGCTTTCCTCGGTAATCTTACGCTGAGACGAAATCTGCCCATTTGCAGTCCAAACTCTTATGAATTATAAAAGGCTAAGTCATTAATTTAATTTAAGATGTTCATTCATTCATTTAACATTTACTGAGTACCAGGCGTTCTAACAGATGTTTCATGTGGGAAAAAAACACAGCTTCTATACCCAAGAAGCCTATGGTCAAACGGGGTTGACAAATGTAAAAACATTTGTAAGTCTGAAAGGATGGGCAAGGGGCTGAAGTCAACTTATGCGAGGAAGTAACGCCTGGACTAGTCTTGAATCAGATCATGGAATTTACAGACAAGATGAATGAAAAAGGAAGAAGTTTAGTCCAGGAAGAGGGTGGACGCTTGAGCAAAGGCCCTGAGGCATGGGAGAAGGCAGAATAGACTGGAACATGAAGTAATCAGGGAAGTGGTGTGCGTAAGACCAGGGGACCAGGGGAGGGTCAGATCCAGAAGGGCTGTGTATATCATGCTAAGTAGACTGGAGCCATTATTTTCAATAAGGACATGACATGGTGCAATCTGAGATATTGAGCCTGAATTCCCATATCTCCACAATATGCCAAGAGTCACTTTTCTTAAAGATCACTTTGACGTTGTCTCCTTAAGATGTTCATATTCTTGATGGAACTCTCTTTCATGTCGAACCATAACATTTTGGCTTATCTGTATGTAGACAGATACTGGTATGCTCTTAAGGTATTCCTTCTTGCTTTATGTTCTCATCTATTATATGTGTCAATGTTAAACATGTATTCTAATCTAATTTTTCTACTGTGGCTGCCACCTAACCCCACTTACCCTGGAGATATGAGAGGGAAAGGAAACATTTTTCACTTGTGTTCTCCTAGTCCTCCCCTTTCATGATCCAGTAAATAATGCTTACTAGTACCATGAGGAAAAGTGATATAACACACAAGAAAATATCATTTAGCCATTTTAACTATCTTGGTCATGACAGTCATAAGATTAGCAAAGAAATCTCAGTTGCCCAAAGAATAGAAATATAGACACTGGCTAAGCAGGATAAATTATCTGACATACAAACCTTATTTCATTAGGAATTTCTTCTTCTTCCTCCTCTTTATTTTTGCTTCTCCAGTAAAAGAATGCCCCTAAAATTAGTGCAATGCAAAAAATGATAATAACTGCACCAGTGCCAATGGCTCCAGCTATTAGTCCAAAGTTCCTGGGCTGGGCTGCAAAATATATTTAAGGTACATTTAAAGAACAAAAAATAAAAAAGAGAGATAAATAATATACAGCCATGCAACTTTATAAACATGTAAGCTTATTAAAGAATCTTCTTAAAATGTACAAAATTACCTAAAGTATTACATCCACGTAAAGTTAAACCTCACTTAACTTTATGTATCCCCAGTAGCTAGGACTAACACACAGTAGGCTCACATTTATTTAGTGAATTAAGTTACACGACTCACAGCTTCAGGAGGGCCACACCTAGAGCAGAGTAGGAAAAAGATGGTATTTGTCTAACCTTCCCGATCTGCTCCACATGAACCCAGCAACCAGTGGGATAACTTATCACCTCATTTCAGCCAAATCACTCCCTTTTGCAACTAGAATTCAAACACTGAATTCTAGCTGGAGAATTCTCAAATAAAGGAAAAATTCTCCACTGCTCATTGATAATCAGGACACCCAACAAGGTTTTGTCTTAGCCACGGCCATAGATCATCATAAATTTTATAATGTGTATAGTACTACACAACCAGAACTGATTTGATTCTAATGATCCTGAGAAAGACATTTTGTCATAAAGAGGTCATATTGCTGAGGCTGAAAAGTATAATAATGCATTTATAAAATATCTTCAAAAATGTTTAACACCAAAAGAATTTCTACTAATCTTCAAACAATCTAAAAACAAATAAGTAGAACTCTTCATTTCTCAGTTTAACAAAGATCTTGGTGTTTCAGACCTAGAGTGGACACTGGAATTTTATATACTTACGTGAAATAACCTGGAGATCTAAAAGACAGGTGCTGGTTCCAATGGCATTAGAAGCCATGCACTGGTACAAACCTGAAGACAGAGCACTGATGTTCCGGATGGTGACTGTTCCCTGGACCTGGTCTGTCAAAAAAATAAAAACCAAAGAAATCAGAAGGTAAGACTATAAAAATAGATAAACACTGAAGAGGTGTCAATAGCTTTGCTTGCAGAAATTTTAGAAAAACAAAAATCACGACATTACATTAGAGACCTAGAGCTATTGAGGACTGTCCTAAAAATAAAGGCTACCTTACAACTTAATCTGTAGATTAGTGTGAGGGCCTAAATGTGAGTAGCCTTCCCAGAGGAGACAGGGGCTAATGCCTACCCAGAGAATTTATAATCAGTAACACCAAATTTTAATTTGGAGGAAATGTGGTAACAAAGATGAAGTTAACTTCATTACAGTAATGATCACTTCATACTGGATGGAAAAATATCTACTCTGTGCTCAAGTGTATAGATTGTTATTCCCTTCAACAACTGTTATAACTGTTTAAGTCTAGACTCTTCAAGGAGCAGATGCCAAGACAAGAAAGAGGTTTACCAGAGGCTATGCCAGTAAAGGAAATGGAGAGGGAGCTGGAGAAGGCAGGGAGAGTCTCAGACTGAAATGCAGGTCTGGTCCTTATGAAGGGGATAGGGAAGGCAGGAGGGTGGGGGAGGGAGAATCTTGGACTGCAGCACAGTGTTATGGAAGTTTCCACAAGGTTGATGGGGAGTCCTTGAGCCAAAGTCACCTGTTAAAGGGGTCCCACATCTTGTAGGAAAAATCATGCATGAGTAGCCCCACTGTGCCCAGTTACTGGCTGGGAGCTGCCCAGGAGGAGCTTGGCCTGGTTGTGGAGCAGCTGCGTATCCTGGAGAAAGCAGCTGGGGCTGTCAGTCAATTACGTTCGCCACATTGGGAGATCCAAGAAGTGCAGTTTCAAAGCCACCACACTGATGCTACCAAGAAATGTTTCAGTAGTTTGCATTTTAGTGATTTATCAACATTTGCATAGCTTGATTATTGCTTATAAATAACATGTAAATACCTTACAGTAATTAAAGTTAATAGTAATTAAAAGCATTGGCTAAGCTTTTATATGTATTATCTCAATCTTTAAAATAACTCTATAAGGTATTTATTATTATTAATCCCATTGAACAAACAAGGAGACTGAAGCTTTAAATGAGTAATAAGATTACACAGCTAGTCACTAGGAATTGGAATTGTCTTAGTCTGAGCTCTAGGCTTCTCGGCCTTCCTTAGCCAGAACATAATACATTTAGTCATGTCAACCACTCAAAACAGTTGCAAATCTAGGCGTAAGTGGAAATGGCTCCTAATGGCACATTTCGCACACAAAGTCCATGTATTTTCTATAGAGACACCTGGAGCTAGCACCACATTGGGCTGACTTATTTTTACTTGTAACTAAGATTTAGTTACCTTGTTTCTGCTGCTGGCAACCTCCATTTCTATCTAGATCAAAGGCAGACACCAAGAAAGGGGGCAGGGAAAGCAGACCTGACCACTGCATGCATGCATTTATTTATTCAGATACTTAACAAATAAATGTTTATTGGACACCCTTCTGTCTGCTGAGTAATTTCTGAGGATGCTGATACATGACAAACAAAACAAACCCAGCCCCTTAATGTTAATGAGACAAGCAAGCAAGCAATCACAAGAAATGGGCTCAGTGTCAGCACTAGAGAATACTAGGTGTTGGGGAACACATAGGAGTGGCAGCTAATGAGGATGAGCAAATTCTGAAAGATCTCCAGACGTGGACAACCCTCAGGGTTCTCTCTCTGCCTTTCTAACACAATGCAGCGGACAGTGTTAAATAACTCTGAATCATCAAACACACACTGGAATTCACTTCAATATATAGGCCAGGGAAAGGAGATTTGTTTTCCACTTCCCATTTTTTGTTTTTTAATGGGAGCATTTAAAGGGCCAAATCCATATTATATGGAGAACTTACTTATCCAGAACAGGATCCTTGGTGAATTTGGACATCTGGATTGTATTGAACACACCCAAGTCAATATACTTGATTGGCACTTGTATATATTTATTTCCTTAAAGACAAACAAACCAATGGGTACTAGACTTATTGGGGTTATAACTTCACAAGTTATGTAAATGTCTAATCACTATGTTGTATACCTGAAACTAATATAATATTGTATGTCAACTGTAATTAAAAAAAAAAAAAGACAAGAAGAAACAAACTCTGAGGGCTGCCAATATGCAGGAGCCTTTCAGTGAATTTACTCAGATACTTGGGTCAGTCTAGGGAGAAACTGTCATCTCCTCCTCTATTCTGTGTTCTATTTGATATCCCAGACCCTCACCAAATGTCCCTCCTACATGCTCCCTAGCACCTTGTTCTCTCTGGTGCTGGCACTTGGCCCACTTATTGTGATTGCTTGCCTAGCTGTCTCATTAAGATAAGGGTCTGAACTTGTCTTGTTCATCACCGTATAACCATCCTCAGAAATTATCTGGTGCACAGATATAAGGGTCACCTTCTCTTTAGTGCCTATTGTGCACCGCATGCACTGTACTAACAGCTTGATGTGTCTCATTTAATCTTCAAATCTTAGGTTTTATATTCCCTACTTTTCAAAGATGAAAAAGCTCAAAGAAGCTATGCAATTGTTCCAAGATCACACATTATATAAGTAGCACAATCTATAAAATCTGGTCTGTCCATGTCCAAAGCTTATAATCACCAGACATATACTAGGATTTCTAGTAAGGCATTTAAAACCACAACATTCTATAGGCTACATCTATAGGATATTTCCTAAGCATGCAATGTTCCAATGCGGTTAGTACCAAATGTCATCCTTCAAGAAAATAATACTCGGGCAACTAACCCCACAATTCCACACATTGTGTTTTCCTAAGCCCTGAAATCCTAGGGATTTGATCAGCTCACACAAAACCAGTACTTTCATTGACACTTCCATGGAGATAATTTGGGATATTTTACACAGCTGATGTAAACAGAATTCTGGGATGCAGAAAAAGGTAAACTTTTAAGATTCTTGCTTTAAGAAGTTATTTTTAAAGGGTGAAATCACTTTTCTTCTCTTTGTCTTTATAGATGCAGACACCATGAGCAAATGGATATAAGTATTTTTTTTATTTATTTATTTTTATGGTGACATTTTTAAATGAACTCTAGTACGTTTCAGCTGTATACTTTAACAGTAAGGCATATATATATTTACACTGTGTGTTCACCTCTAATAGTTAGATTTCTTTCTGTCACCACGACATACCATGCCTGAGCTAACTCAGAATGTAATCAGGGAATGAGACAGACACATTGATAAGAGAGGATTAACCAGAAGCAGAAGAGGGCTGTTTGTGTAGTCAAGGCAGAACGGACGTGGAGCACGTTTTCAGCAAGCACCAGACTGTTTCCAGCCACAAGCACATGGCTCTTTCAGAAACGAGATGGGGATGGGCTAATTCCTCAATCTGTCACTTCATTTGGCCTGCTCTGCCACAGAAGTAATTTGTTGAAATGAACTTTGAAAATAAATGTTCTTTTGATCTTCTTTCTTTTAAAGAATAGAGAAAGTTCAGTAGCGTGGAACTATAATTTGAAAGCAGGCAAGACATCACATCCTACTCTGTTTTAGTTTGCAACAACACTGTATCCCATATAAGCTATGCACCTGGACTAAAATGCCCTTCAGAATTAGAAAGGAATATGTATACATTTCCACTTCCATTCTCTCTCCTTAGTCCCAGAAACATCTGTGGATGTTTTCTAGATCCAGAGAGGCTGGGCTGCAAACTGCCCTGCCACCTACTAGCTATGTAGTCTTGAACATGCTACCTCTTTTTCATCTATGTTTTAGTTTCCTCATGTGCAACATGGAGCTACCAATGTGACTCCACATCATAGGTCACTGTGAAGACTAAATGAAATAATGCAGGTAACAAGTTAAGCATACTACCCGGTAATGCTTCCCTGTGGAAATTCCTTCCTGGTTATTACTTGGGAAATTTATGTATTTTTCTGAATCATATGAAAAATCAGTCAAGAAATTGGGCAAATGTCAAATGTCTCCAAATTCCCAATAGATATTAATACTCAGGATTTGACATTGAGATAGGAATTCCTATATCATAAATTATTCTATATTTTACACAATTTATGTATTTTTAATAATAATGAGTGACCATAATAATAAAGTGAGTCATTTCTTACATAAAAATTTCAGAAGTATTCTGTAGCAAATAATAATATTAATAATAATAATAATAAATGCATGGTTTATTGTTATTTGAATCAATATGTCAAAATTATACATTTCAATAATATGTAAAAAATGACCCTAACCTGATACATTTGATAATAAAATAATAATAAAAACAGAATGAATCGTAACAAAAAAGCCTAAATTAAAATCTATTTAAAAATTCAAAGATAATATCACAAATGCTTAATATTTAAATTCTGTCATTCTAAAACTTTAAAACACCATACAGCATTAAGTGCACTATCCAATAGTCTTGATCTTTGTTTCATGCCAAATTTTCCAGACATAGAAAATTTTATTTCATTTTTGTGCTGATGTTGATTGAATTAAGATATAGATGGAGAAAGGACAGGGAGAGAACCTGTACCCATTAAGAGAATGTTCAAAGGGAGACATTAGGATATATGTTGCTTCGCATAAGCTCATTTCCTGTGTTTAACAAAAATATTTTGTCTGTTTGCCCTGATTTTTGTTTTGCCATTGAAATACATATTGCTTTCGCCAATGCAAATTTTAAATCCATTTCTGATTTTAAGTCAGTGTATTCCACATTAACATTCGCATCTTCTTCTCTTCACATTTCTATCATTAAAAGAATGGAAATCTTCAAGCAAATGTTCAAGCACTGGAAAACACCCATTAACATTACTGGGAAATAGTTGCATAATGTAATACTTGGATCCCCCTGGTATTAACAACATTACATAAAATAACACATCAAAATTACCAAGCTAAGGACTAACTTTGCTTCTAAACCTGTTACTTCTTGGAACACCCGTCATGGCATTTGTATAAAATATACTATGTATATAAACATGTTAATATTTATTTGCAAGAATGATTCACCATTAACAACAGACATGCTCATGAATACACTCACAACATGGCAGCAGCTATAAGCAAGACTGATTAGATCATGACAGCTCCTCTCCTGCACACTCTCCAGGTTTCCAGAAATGTTAACTCCAAGTGCTGTTTTCCACTTGACATTAGTGGATTCTTTTGAATCACCATGTCTCTGTGTTGATTGTAAGCCTTAATTCTCAAAGGAGAATGGCACTTACTGCTCAAAAAATGTTACCCGTTACTGTTATCATTATTTCAATCCCATCTGGATGTCTCACATGACTACAAACTCACTACCTAGAAATCTCGAAGTTATTTCTTCCCTGACTTAGTTATTGTTTGTTCAATGGCCTAAGACAGAAATGAGTTAACTTTATTTCTTTTCTGACTCCCAACATCCAGTCAAGCCCCATGCCATGTTGACTTTTGTCTTCAATCTCCTGAATTCCACCCTGCTTCCTGTCCTTCCTCTGTCCCCATCAGTAGGGCCTTACTGCAGGCCCTCTTCATTTCTTGATGGAGCTATTATCAAAGCCTTCCATCTGTGACCTGGCTGCCACTTTCTCACCTTGAATGCTAAGGCTGTTTCTAAAATGCACCTCTGGATATCTTCTCTTGGTGTATAAAGACCAGTTAATACTCAGTCTCAAAGGTAACATCCAAACTCCTTTCTTATTATACAATGCCTTTCACAAACTGGACCTGAATTTGCCAACCTTCTTTCTGGTCAAACCTCCAAATCTCTATGTCAGTTTCACAGACTTCCTCACTTTAAAATGTCAAAAACTTTACACTTCCAAAATTCTGTGTACATGGTTCCCTCTATTGATAATATCCCCTTTTAATTTCTGTTCATCCTTTAAGATCCTTTTCTGCTTGGAAATCTCTTTCCATATGAAGTTCTTCCTTACACTCTTCAGGGAAAATTAAAACTTCTATATTTTTAATTATATAGCACTGTAAACATTTTTATAGCATAAAGCATGTAGCGTTCTTTACATCTGTCTCCTCCATTAGATAATGAACTCTAGAATGGAGATATGTCTCTTCATATTTCTCTACCTTCCCCAACACTCTATCCTGAAGTAGTTGCACAGAACTCTGTGTGTGTACACATACACACATATTTAAAAAATGGACAAAAAAGTAAACAAATGAATATAGCTGTGATAATCACTGGTATTTTTTTTAAAAAGAGGGAGTATATTGCATGGGACTTGCTTCTTTATGACAGAGGGCAAAAAGGGAAAAAACTTGTCTTCAGTCAGAATAACATCTTGATGAAGAGAAAATAAGCGCCTGTCTATTCAGCAACTTAAGTGGATGCCAACATTTTTACTCCCCTTGAGAGAATTATGAAAGCACTCTCACTGGGAAGGGAATTAGCAGGGGAAGTTCACACATGAGAACTGAGGCTTCTGAGGCTTCTAAGCATGTCAGAGGAATGCAAGGGCTTTCTCTCAGCAGACTGAGGGCAAGCCTGCCACCTGTCCTCCCTGGCTGCGTCTGTCCTCTCCCTTGTAACAGTAGGGTGTTGGGCTACACTGATATTTAAGATACTCTCCTGTTCCATTTCTGATCTCCACATGAAGTTCTGCACAGTTCTCAAGCAAGCAGGAAAGTGAACCATCTCTCTTCACTGTATTGTTAAATTATGAAAGGATGAGGACAACAAAGGGTTTCTTAATAACCATGAAGGAAAAATGCATAATTTATAAAGAACACTGAAATAATCAGAAGGTATGGGAAAAGGAAAATAGAAAACATCCAATATTAGAAATTCATCTAAATATATACATAATTATAATTACTATAAATGGATTTAATCAGTCAAAGGACAAAGACTCTTAGATCACAGATTGAAAACCAAACTAAACCCAGACATATGCTGTTTATAGGAGATAAACCTAAAAAATAAAGCATGAAAACATAAAAGTAAATGAACCATAAAACAGAAACATACCAGCAAGAATTAACCAAAAAAGGCCACGATAGGAATTTTAATAACAGTTAAAATAAGGCAAAAATGCATATTAAGCATAGAGAATCAGTGAGAAAAAAACAACCTGTTAAGTACTTAATCACATAGGCTCGAGAAAGGTTTAAAGCAATTGGCATAATTGCAAGAACAAATGGACAAATCCACAATACTACTGTGTGATTTTTAAATATATTTAGCTCATACAATCATTGCTGAAACAGATTAAAATATTTGTAAAGATATGGAATATTTGAATAATGCAATTAAATTATATGATAAATGAATGGACAGATGAATGGATGGACAGACAAACATAGAGATATCCATCTTAGTACCTGTAACAGACATCATAGCTCTTACTATTCTCTGCCTGATCACTCCACTCCAAATAGTGATATCTTTGCTATTCATCAAAAACAGCAGACACATTCTTGCCTCAGGGACTTTGTATAGCTGTTCCCTTTGCCTGGAGTACTATTTCATCAGCCCCACAGTCACAAGTCTCATTCCTTCATCACCTTTAAACCTTTGCTAGAATACCATTCTTTCAATGAGACTTACTCTAAGCACCTTATTCAAAATTGGGGCTCCTCATGCCTCAACTAATCCATTTTACTCTGATCTTTTTTCCTATTTCCTGATTCATTATGGTTAATCTCCAGCCACTAGAATGTAAGCTCTACAAAGGGAAAAATTTCTGTTCTGCTTATTAATGTACCTCCAGCACTTAGAACAATGCCTGAAACAATGCCCAACACATACTTGCTGAATGAACAAATGAAGGACAGAAATTAATACAAATATACAAGAAGTTAGATAAAATCAAAAGCTTCATTTAACCGGACTGATAAAAAAAAATAAGATGAAAAGCACAAACAAAACTAAGAATGAAAAGGAGAACATAGTTTTAAAATTCATAAGAGTAATGATAGTATAAATGCTTATATTTATTAAGTGCTTATAATGCCAGATGCTGTTCTAAATATTTTACATTTAATCTTTATTCCACCCTTTGAGGCAGTTACTATTATTGTCTCCATTTGACATATAAGAAAACTAAGGCAGAGGATTACATAGCCAGTGATGCCTGCAGCCAGGATTCCAACCACATCCTCTAATTCCAGAACCTGCATTCTAAAACACATTCCTCTGTTTTCATATAGAGAATACTACGAACAACTTGATGCCAATATGTATAAACTTAAACAAAAAAGACATTTTCTAGAAAAACACAGAAAATCTAAATAAACCTACACCATTAGAGAAGCTGAATCAGTAGTCAAAAATCTACCAACAAAACATAACAGCAAGGCGAAGCTTTTACAGGCAAATTCTACAAAATAACCAAGTAATCTCTTATTCATACTGTTTCAGAAAATAGAAAAAGGGGAAAAGCTGCCCAACTCATTTTGAGGCTACTGTATAATCTGATACTAAAACTGAACCAAGGACAATGGAAGACAGAAAAATCATAGGCCATTCCTATTTATGATCACAGATACAAAATTTCCAATAAAATATTAGCATACCGAATGACACAATTTATTTAAAAATAATCACAAAAAGACTTTATTCCAGAAACACAAGAATGTTTTAATTTTGAAAATCTATGTATGTAATTCACTTATTGACATTGTAGTCTGGATAACTCTTTGTTGTGGATACTGTCCTGTGCATTATAGAATGTTTAGCAGCATTCCTGGCCTCTACCCACTAGCTGCTAGTAGCACCCTCCTCCCAGCTGTGATGATGAAAAATGTCTCCAGACACTGCCAAATGAAACTGTACCCATTGCGAACCCCTGATGTAAAAGCTGGTGAACTGTCTCATGCATTATGCTTAGAATTTAAAAGTATTATATACCAAAAGGACAGTACTAAATCAACTTTATTATTTTTTTATGAAGATGAAGTGTACCTCACAGGATTCTGGTTCTAAATTTACTCAACTCTTGAATATCCACACATGAATTACATGAGGACAACTTTTTGGTAACTTTTATTCCGACATAATTTTAAACTTACAGAAAAGTTGTAAGAATACCATAAGAAACTCTTGTATAACTTTTATCATCTACTCAGATACAACAATTATTCATATTTTTCCCAATTAGGCTTATCATATTCTCACTAAATGTATAAATATTTTTCTGAACTATTTAAGAGTTGAAGACACTGTGCCTCTTTACCACTAAGTACTTAGTACTTCCTAAGAACAAAGACAATCTTCACATAATCACAGTACAAGCATCAAATTCAAAAAATTTAACATTGATACAACAGTATTATCTAATCCAATTTATACTCATTTCATCAACTGTGTCAATTTTACCCAGATTGTAACTCAGGATTCTGCATTGCATCTTTAGTTGTTTTAACTCCTTAAGACTCTTTCATTCTGGAACAGATTCGTCTTCACCTTTGCTTGCTTGACGTTTCCTCATGACTGGATTCGGTTAGGTGGTTTTGACAGGTAAACCACAGCAATGACATTGTGTCCTTCTCAGTGCATATATTAGGAGGCAGAGGATACCAATGTGTCACCATATTGGTAATGTTCATTTTGATAACCTAGTTAAAGTAGTATCCACCAGGTTTCTCTACTATAAAGTTATAGCTGACCCTTGAACAACCCAGGAGTTAGGAGCGGAGTCCCCCCCACAGACACATAGTCAAAAATCTGCATATAATTTTTGACTCCCCAAAGACTTAGCTACTAATAGCCCACTATTGATCGGAAGTATTATCAATAACATAAACAGTCAGTTAACACATATTTTGTATGTTATATGTATTATACTGTATTCTTACAATAAACTAGAGAAAACGTTATATTAAGAAAATCATGAGAGAATACATTTACAGTATTTACTGAAAAAAATTCACATATAAATGGTCCCATGGAATTCAAACCCTTGTTGTTTGAGGGCCACCTGTACTATTTTCCCTTTGTAATTAATCAGTAATTTGTGGGGACATATTTTGAAGCTATGTAAATATCTTGTTTCTTATCAAACTTTAGTCAACTATTTTGACAACGGTGATGACTTTTCCTAACTCCATTATTCCTTCTACATATGTTAATAGGCATTCTACTATTTAAAAAAACAAAAACAAAAAACAAAAAAAAACCACTTTCCCTTCTTCGCCATTTATTTATGTATATCTTTAGAGAGTTAGGGACACTCATTTTATGCACTGGATTATGTATTTATTTTAATGTTCAAATTGTCTCAGATCAGGCTGGAAGAAGATCCTTCAAGATAGACCCTGTACACAAGGACGGTGCTAATCCCCAGTTGTGCTCCTGTCGCTAATCACATATCTGGGGAGCTCTCCTCTGGTGTCAAATATTCTTTTCTCAGAAAATGCACCCTGAGTTTATCTTAAGCAGTTGCAAATGTATTAGTAAAGTAAATCTTCTGGAAAAAAAATCTAAGTTATTTTGAGGCTAAGTGCTGTTTTGAGATCTATTTTATTAATGCAGCCACCAAGAAGAAAACTTAAATTAAAAATCAGACTCATTTAATGTGCATTATTATGATAGATGAAGTTATCTAAAGTAATTCTGATAAATGATTCAGATTTTGAATTATTTATTAAAAATACAAATATTTTCATCATCACATTCAAGTTCATTTTTATACCTAAAGTACCAAAGAATATTCAAGTTGCAATAAAGATACCAAGAAATTTGACCAATATATATTTATTCAAAAATAAGGAGTTATGGAAAGCTCTTTCTATACAGATATTTCACAACTTATATATAAACAACCACTTTTAAATGTTTGTTTGTAATTCCAAACTCAACTCAATATTTCAAAAAATCTTATAAAAAATAATTGGATCTTAAGATCAACAATATGATCTTGTAGGTTTGTTCAATCCCTTATTTTACAAAAGGATAACAAGGGCCCAAGGAGGCGAACAGTCACAGAAATAGGTATAGGAAAATCTAGAATTTGAATATAATATCAGGATTTTAAGATAAGAGCTATTTTAAACATGCCACTTACAATGGTAAGATTATTAAGTTAGTCCACAAAAAATGCTATTTAGCCCACAGTGTGGCTGAAACATTGAGCAATGAACAATCAGCAGGGAACAACAGTATTACAGTAATCATTATTAGAGTAACCCAAAAGTTATGTAGAAAGAAGTTTTTCAAAATAATGAAATTTGAGCTAATTAAAAGGTGATGGGAAGCCCATTAATATTTCTGTTATGATTCTTTTAAAAACAGCTTACAAACTCTTTAAGAGGTTGGTGGTCCTACTTTAATATATCTAACTTCATCATACAAATTAAGACTTTCTTTTCCATGACAGGCACATATCATCAATATGATTCAAATTTATCAGGCATAACTAAGGTTGTTTTAGACCTGTCCATTAATTGCCAACTCTTTAGGTTAAGATTTGCAAATCTGCCCTGAGAATGCTAAAAGAAACATGTTCTGTATTAGAGATGATGCAACATTCAAGACTGCTAAACTTTATGTTCTTGAAATACAAGATTTTATATACAATTTTATAATTTCCCCTCATTTTACATAAATTTTCCTCAATTTTTCAAGAATGTTCCCTTTAATATCAAATTTAAATAGCTGGATGTACATGTAGAAAACCATAAATGATAGTCTAGCCTCCTCCATGTTTACCTGTCTGGTGTGATCAACTCCTAGATCTCCCATGATTTGGGGCCTTTTCCTGTTCTCTTTCCCATCTTCATCCTCTTATTAGACTTGAGGCTGAAAACAGGATGATTAACCCTCTCATAACCATGCTGATATTTCTCATACTAAAACAGGCAGCTGTGTCTCAAGTAGGAAGTAGATTCTTAGTTATAAACTTCAAGGATTTTTTTATGGCTAATACAAAAAAGGTACTATTTAGCTATTTTAAATCTTCACTAAAATAGAACAGAATTTCCATATATAGTTACCACTGGATAAGATATATTTCATAAAAGCAGCAATAAGAAGTTAAAAGAAAATGTTTCATTCTCTTTAAAGTTGAAAATACAAAATGATCCAGATAGTCTTTTCAGCAGTTACAAATATAGTGTGTCATTTTTCAAAATCTATTAAAGTTAAGTATGCTGTGAGTCTTATAATTTTCCATAACTAATTAAAATGGGTAAAGTGACACCATACATACCCTGAGTAGCTGTTGGAGGTAGTTTGAGGGTATTATCTAACTTCTCCCAAAGGTAAGTTGGTCGAGGAATGCCTTCCTCTGAGCTACAAAGCAGGATGACATCGCTGCCGATATCCTGGGATCCTTGGATTTGGCAGTGTGGGGCAGAAGGGGGAACTATAAGAAGAGTAAGCAATAAAGGATGCATTTACTGCGAGCCAAATGATGATGGAGGAGACATCAACATTCAGCACACTGGAACCTCAGATGACACTGTTTTTGGAACACATACCAGGAGACTACCTCGTGAGTAAAGAGAGTAAATAGTCTTATACTATTCACGGGGCTTGAGCATAGGTGCAGGGCTTACAACTCCATTTAGCAGGGAGCAAAAATGTAAAAGGGGCTACATTCTCTATTTATATTTTCAAGGTTTCCTATGGTCTTGGTTCCACTCTTGCTTCCTCTAAAGAATAATTCTTATGATCCTTTGTACAGCATACTGCCTTTAAAAATGTAACCGAATAGATACATGTTTATGGCAGCATTATTCACAATAGCTAAAAGGTGGCAACAACCCAAGTGTCAATAGGTTGATGAATGGATAAACAAAACATGGTATGTATATATAATGGAATATTATTCAGCCTTGAAAAGTAAGGAAATTCTGACATGCTATTACATATATGAAACAAGGATATTACGCTAAGTGAAATAAGTCAGTCATAAAAAGACAAATAATATATGATTCCACTTATACGAGGTACCTAGAGTAGTCAAATTCATAGAAACAGAAAGTAGAACAGTGGTTTCCAGCAGCTGGGAGAGGGAAATGTTTAATGAGTAGTTTTAATTGTGCAAGATGAGAAGAGTTCTGGAGATTGGTCACACAACAATGTGAATGTATTTAACACTACTAAACCGTACACTCATGAACTGGCTAAGAGTAAATTTTCTGTCATGTGTATTTTATTACAATTAAATTTAAAAATATAAAGAAACAGGCCACGTGTAAAGAAGATATTTCAAAGAAGAGCAAACATTTACTCTGTCAGCTTCTCTGGCTAAGCCTACCTTAATAAGGTGCTTTGTTATCTTAAAACAAAAACTAGATCAACCCACTTTATACCAAATTCTACTTTCTGGTGGGGGAAATTAGAGTAATAGTCAAGTATGTCTACTACCAACAGTAACATTGGTAGTAGACATTTTATAATCTTTAGGACAAATAAGGACACAAACAACATGAAACAAAAATTACAAAAAAAAAAAAAAAAAAAACACCAAAGGAAGAAAGTGGTGGTTTATAGTAAATGGGTAAGCAAATAAAAATATAAACTAAGCCCATGGCTTGGTATTTCATATTGGGAAATGCAGGCAGTAGAGATTAAATATAAGTGATAATGTATTTGCAATGCTTTTCAATAAATGTGTTCAACCTTGCAAAAATAAATGACTGGAAAATGAATGCAGAATACAGAGGAACCAGGTAAGAAAGCAGGTAGAGTAAGTATGAAGAATAAAATATCTCAGGAAATCCTCAGGAGATAAACCAACCTCCTCAATTCACTGCCTTCGACGTTGCCACTGGGATGCTATGCGGAGTGACCCAAAATAATTCTTTGAAGGTAGTAGTATTAACTATAAGATAAATTAAAGGCTCTTTTTCTTCCTATAAAAAATGAAAAAATAAACTTGGATAATGTGGGAAGGTAGTTACCTAACGTATAGGTAGAATCAGAGTAATATTAAATTCCAACAGTACTCTGTTATCCAGTACTCAAAGTACTGTAAAGTCTATACAATTTTAATATATTAGAATGAATAACATTTCCAGGATAGACATTTTCAACCTGGTTTATAGTTTTCTTATTCTGTTTCAAGACTGGGAGAACAAAGCACCAAGCCTGTAGCATATCCTCACCCAAAGAAGGAAAATGGCAAGAATCCACAACACTGCTGTCCTCAAATGACTCAACAATGGAAGGGAAAAGGAGAAGAATTTACCAAGGAATATGGGGGCAGATTATGCAGAGGACAGAGGAGGAATCAAAAGCATCAGCCTTTTCTAAGAACTTCCTCAGTCTCCTCAAATAAACTGAATTTAGCCACTTCTATCACAAGAACTCACTTAGGAGGCAGTAGAACTAACAAATGAACCATGTTTAGAATGGATTTAATTATTAGATAGTCTAGTTTCCAGTATAATGCAAGAGTACGAATTTGAACAAAAAGACCTAAATTTTTTTTTCATGCCTACAGCAGCACCTGGTCTTCCTAGGTGGTCGCCTACCCAAGTACTACCCAGGCCCGACCCTGCTTAACTTCTGAGATCAGACATCGGGCTTGTTCAGAGTGACATGGCCGTAGACCATGGACTGTGGCTCCACTGGGGAGTGAGCCCAGGACCTTCTGTGTGTAAAACAGATGTGCTAACCACAACACTATGGAACCACATCCAAAAAGACCTAAATTTTAAACTATCGTTGTTCATCATCTTGAAGATGATGAACCAAATTGATCAAATAATTTACCATTCAAACAAGGATACTTTTAAGAGTAAAAGGCAGTATTAAATTATTCCAGGAGAAAAGGTGTAAGCCAAGAGCTGTGGTGAGCCTACTCAGTATCACAGAGACACCAAGTAGTAGTAAATTTATTCTCACGTGTGCTGAAACTTTAACTTCATACTCATAATAAATAACTCGATTTAATTTGCTCTGAACAATAAGTCCTATCCTGCAGAAGTTTAATAAAAGTGAGAGGCCGCTTTTGATAGTATTTTATACCACCTTTCTCCACCTTCAGAAAAAAAATAATTTGGAAAGTAAGCTTTAGAGAGCCACCTGGAATGGAGTTAAGGGGTAGGGAGACTATGTGTAAGAAGCATGGAGAAGCAGTGCTGAGATGGGTCTGAGAGAAGCAAAGACAGGAAAAGGACACAAGCAGACTGAGAGCGTAGAAGGATAGACAGAAGTAAATATGCTTGAGAGTAGATCCATAAATAAAGCCAAAGTGCCTGGAACATTTCCTGTCACTCACCTAAAACTGTGAGACCGGTGACTCCAATGTTCCTTCCCCCTCTATCTGGAAGGTTGTTAACCAAACACTGATAGGTGCCTGTATCTGACAGCTGAGTGTTATTAATGAAGATGGAGACATTGGTGGCTGGCATGGTACCCGTAAATCCTACCCGCCCATGGAATCGGGGGGCACCATCAAATATCTGTCCACCCTGATACAGAATGACCTGTAAAAGAAAGCAAAGTAAATAAACTGGCCACTGCATCTCCTTCTAGACACATAACAATAACTAGTAGACAGTAGACTGCATCAAACATTGGAAAATTTTACTTCCAAGAGTTGTCACCAACTTTTTACATGGCACCTGTCCATAGGTATCTAGGGGTTCTTAATTCTTACACACCAAACTGAAATAACATTGTTTCCTTATCTCTCACCAGAGTATAAAAATGTCTTATGCTACCCTACTAACAGCCCATATTTTTACCAGTTCAAAAAATTAATTCCAAAATAAAAAGTCAAAAAAATTAGAATTGCCATTCTCATACTTCCTAGGTCATGAAAAAAGAAAACAGTTAAAAACTGACTATAAATGAATGTCCTAAAAGGGAGGAAGAGATACAAGCCTATGATTATTGTTCTTATGTCAGTTTATACCATTGAAGTTAACTATTCATGGAAGATGACTCAGAATGGTGTTGCAAAAAGCCCTTCGGGCTGAGTGAAGGACTTGGTTCTATTCAAGCTCTACTGCAAAAGTTTAGGTAACTGTAGTCAAGTCTTTCTTTGCCTCTTTGACTCAATCACTGACTCCTAAAATAATGAGGTTGAACAAAATGATTTCAAAGGCTCAGTCCAATTACAAAAGTTCCATAGTTTAAAGAAATTCAAGTTTCTATTAAATATATCTATTTGAATTTCATATCAGAAAATTTAGCTTACCAAATATTTTTAGGTAATAAGCTTCTTGAAAGCAGAAAAGCTTCATAACATAAATAAGTTAGCTTTGGGAATGAAGGTATAGTCATGATCACAATTCATTAATTTTCTGAGCATTATTTTCTGCAGTGGGTATCATATATTACAGGTCTTTTACCTATAACTAATACATCTTATTAACTAGTAACTTCTATCTCCATGTGCCCTAATTTATTTTATAATACTTATGAAATTAGCCAAATAATTCAAGTACTACTATCTAATGTGAATTCCTTAATATTGTCACTATCTTTAAAAAGTACTTTCTCATCTACCTATTTTAGTGCCAGTCCCTTCCTTCCAAAACATATTTTGCTTTTTCTATCTTGGTATTTCCTGTCAGGGATGTTTTTTGATAAAATTCCAGGTTCCTACATAAAATTCTTAGAAGAATCCCCTTGACATCTGTTAGTTAAAAAGAAAGTCTTTTAAAAAGAGGATAGCCTCCCCTAATAATTGACTAATAATGCAGGAGTAAAACACCATAGGCACAATGAAAGTGCCACTTTTTTCTAGAAATTAAATATGTACTCAGAATGCTTTCCTACCCACCTCTTTTGAAAAAAGTAATGTTTTAGAGGTAGCACGGGATGGAACAGAAGTACCTGTTCAGGTTGGTTGGCATTGGAGAGAGGAATGATCATCCAAATGACATTGAGGTTAATGAGGGCAGCGCTGGTAGTGAAAGTACAAGGTAGGACTGCTGTCTGACCCCGGGCCACTTGGATACTCCCAGGGCTCTCTGAGACTTCCAGGGAAGCTGCAACGCCTACAGAAGAATGAACAGGAGATTATGCACTCACCCTTTCCTGATAGCCCAAATCCCTTCAGAAAAGGTTTGTGTGTTTTACACTATTAATAATGTAAACAGAATGACATAATAGTCTTACTTAACAACTACTGACCAGTGACTGAGTCAAAATGATAAAAACTGGTCATCCCTTTACCTCTTGGAAACTACAAATGAAAAGTATTAGAGGCTATTTATTCTATTTTGTAAGATACTATCTGGTATTTGGCCAATTTTGAATACCACCTGGAAGAATTCAACTGATAGGGTCGAAGTGAAACTTGAAATGGTAATAGAGGATGAGAAAGAAACTGAACTTTTTTGAAAGCATCATTACAATGGCACACTATAAAATTAAATGCTTATATGTAAATAAGCAAAACTTGTGCAGGATCTATAGCTTGAAAACTATAAAATGCTAATGAAATAAATCAAATAAGACCAAATAAATGGAGAGATATGCAATGTTAATGGATTGAAAGATTCAATATTGTTAAGATGCCAATTTTCCCCAAATTGACCTACAGATTCATAGCAATCTCAATCAAAATCCCAGCATGCTTTTTGTTGATATTGATGAACTAATTCTGAAATACAAGAAAAGGGAAAGAGCTAAAAATAACCGAAAGAATATTAAAAAAGAACAGATTTTCACACTATCCCATTTCAAAATTTGCTATCAAGATTTAGTAATAAAGACAGTGTGGTACCAGAATAAAGTATCCAGATCACCAGAAAAATGGCCCAGAACTAAGAGTTCTAAAAAAAAACCCTTATATTTCTGGTCAATTGCTTTTCAACAAAGGTACAAGGCAATTAAATGAGGAAAAGACTAGTTTTTTCAAAAAATGGTATTGGAACAATATTAATATGCAAAAAACAATAACTCAGACCTTAACCTCATAACATATACAAAAATTAATTCAAAATCTATCACAGACCTAAATGTAAGAGCTAAAACTATGAAACCTCTAGAAATAAATATAGAAAAAAATCTTTTTGATTTTGGGTTAGTCAAAGGTCTTAGAGATGTCACCAGGCCCATAAATTAAAAGAAAACAATAAATTTGACTTCATTAAAATTTTTAAGACTCTGTGCTTCAAAAGATTTAAGACAATAAAAAGCCAAAGTACAGACTGGGAAAAAACATTTATAAATCATATATCTGATAAATAATCTGCATATAGAATATATAAAGAACTATTATAACTCAATAATAAAAAAGACAAACCACCTATTAAAATGGGTAAAATATGCTCAAAATTATTACTCATTAGGACACTGCATGTTAAAACCACAGTAAGATATCATTACATATCCACTGTAATGGCTATAACCAAGACAAAAGGAAGTGCTGCTGGGAATAGTCACTTTGGGAAACAGTTTCAGTTTCTTAAACAGTTTAACATAAACTTACCATACAACCTAGCAATTCCATTCCTAGAATGTACCCAAGTAAAATGAAAATATATGTCCACACAAACACTTGTCTGTGAAAGTTCCTAGCAGCATTATATCATACCCCCACATGGAAATAACACAAATACTCATAGACTGGTAAATGGATAAACAAAACGCAGAATATCCATCCAATGAAATATTACTCAAGAAATAAAAAGCAACAAGCTACTTACACATGAATGAGCCTTTCAAAAACATTTTGCTAAGTGAAAAAAGTCAGATGTGAAAGACTACATACTGTATTATTCCACTTACATGAAATGTCCAGAAAAGGCAAATCTGTAGAGACAGCAAGTAAATCAGTGGTTGCCTGGGACAAGAGGAGGCAGTAGGTAGGTATTGGTGCTAATATGTTCAATGGAACTTTTTAGAGCAACAGAACACTTTTAAAACTGGGTTGTTACAATGGTTGTATATTATATATACAATGGTTATATATTAATGAAAAACAACTGAATTTTATACTTCAAATGAGTGAATTTTGTGGAATGGAAATTATACCTCAGTAATGCTGTTAAAATTCAACAAAACAAAAAAAAAAAAAAGAAAGGAAAACAGCGACTTACCAGAGCCAACTCCTGGGAAGCCAAAATCAACTGTTCTCTTCTGAAAAGAATACCCACCCCTCCATACCTGTTAAACACCCCTATCCCCCATACCCCGGGACTAAAGAACAATATGGACTAACAGGAGACTAAAATCATCAGGGAGATCCAACAAAGAAGCTATTCTAATCCCGAAAAATAAATTAAGTCCATGGCAGTATCTCAAACTGTTTATATTTTGAAGTGATATCTCAATTCTCCCAAAAAAGTAACACAATAACGTACTGCTATGATTACAATTAGTTTAAAAAATAAATGTACATAACACTTTCCTTCTATAGAACTTCATGTTCTTCACGTATAGTCTGATGATGTTAATTTGCAAGATAAAATGTTCTATAAAATAAGTCTTCTGTGGTAAAATATAAAGCACTTGATAACATCAGGAAAAGTCTCTAAGTTTCACAAAGGAAAGTTAAAAGAACCTCAGGCATTAAGAGGCAGAAAGGGAAGGTTATCTGATCATGGAAGAGGCCATGAGCAGAGGAACAACCTATGACATAGGGCAGAAGTGGGTTAAAGGAGTATATATATTACAATGATTATGATAAATGCCACCAGAAATGTTTTTAAGAATAAGTGTGGAAGCCAAACTGGTGACAAAACTTCCATCACTTCATTCTTCAGCTAATACTCCAAGGAAGAAGTGAAGGGAATATGCCCCTTAAACTACCCAAGGATAGTGTATACCTTCCACTCTCAATTCACTAATTTCAAGATGAACTCACACCATCTTTGATATAAATTTTAAAAAGAAAAAAAAATGGCCAATATAAGCAATGGTGGGATGTCACAGAAGGGAGAGTAGATTTGCAGGATAGGGAGCTGGGGGAAACATATCAGGGTCTGCTGACAGAGGACAAGCCTCTGAAGTGGTATTAGCTATTAAACCAACTTCGTTTACTTCACATCTTTACATAAAGTTATCCCTGAAATACCAAGTATCAAGAGAGCTACAGAGGAAACATTCTAGATAAGCAGGCTTTCAGAACTTGTAAAAGTGTGAGGGTGAAGTTGGACAGATCTAGTTTGAAATCTGTCTCTTTCATCTACTTAGCTTTCTGGCCCCAAATAAATCATTTAATCTCTGATTCTGTTGCCTTATCTGTACAGAAGGGCTAAATACTACCACTGCATCATCAAAAGGGACTGATAAGGGCAGTACCAGATGCTGATGGCTGATGATAACTATTACCAGTACTTCTACTGCTAGGTAATATTTAGAGCACACTGACCAAATATCAAGTCCACCTTAAGCAATATATGTAAACATATATGTATACATATACATATATATATATACTCATTTAATCCTATAAGGTATTAATAGGTAAATTTCAGGTGTACAAGTCAATAGAAGGCATTGTGTGTGTATCACCCAGAATTAGATTTCTTTCTGTCACCCCATATACCTTCCCCCATCCCCTCCCCAATCTCTCTGTTAACCACTAGTCTACTGTCCATGTCCATGAGTCTCTGTTTGTTTGTCCTGTTTGTTTGTTGCTTTTAGGTTTATATCCCACATATAAGTGATATCATGTGGTTTTCAACTTTTTCTGTCTGTCTTATTTCACTTAGCATGATTATCTCAAGGTCCATCCATGTTGTCACAAATGGCAGTATTTCATCTCTTCTTATGGCTGAGTAATATTCCATTGTATATATTGGATCAGATTTGATCACCTATTATAGGACACTTTTGTTGCTTCCATGTTCTGGCCACCATGAATAAAGCTGCTATGAACATCAGTGTGCAAATATCTTTTCGGATATGAGTTTTCAAGTTTTGGGGGTAAATATCCAGTAGAGGAATTGCTGGATCATTTGGTTTGATTAATTCTTAGTTTTTTGAGGAAACTCCACATTGTTTTCCATAGTGGCCATTCAAGTCTTCAACCTACTCCTGCCATTACTTCTTAAAAACAGTTCTTTCTAGGTTTCCCAGAGACCCCCTGATGCCTTCATAACTCTTGTGGTCATTCCTGGACTCGAACAGTGATGACCATTCCCCCTCCTTCTCGAAACACATCTTCCCCTTACCTTTAGTTATATAACTTACTCTGTCTTTCTTTCTATATCACTGGATACTTCTGTCTCTTTTGCTGTTTTACCCTTCTCTACATGGCTATTAAATGTTGGCATTCCTCAAGGAGCTACCTTCTCTTCTTATGATAATCTCTCTCCCTATAGACAGACTTTCATCTACTATCATGGCTTCGATTTTTTCATACACGACAATGGCTTCCAAATTTCTCTCTGTAACCCAAACCTCTCTTATATCCAATTGTCTCCTAGACGTCTCCATGTAGCTATCTGAAAGAGACTACAGTCACCTTGTCCAAGATCAAACTCTTGCTCTTCCCTCTATGCCTGCCTCCACTTAATATCTGGCTCCTTTATAATGTTGCCTATGCTAGTGAATGGCTCAACTAGCCATCAGGTTGGACAAGTCAGAAACTGAGAAATCTTTCTTAATCCCTTCTATTCTCTCATAATCTCCCAAACCCCACCCATAATCAAATCTGATCCATTTTACAAACTGAATTTCACTTGACTTCTTCAGTCAGAGCCTTTGCTTTGTCCTCTGTGTTTCCTCTGATTTTCTCCATTCCACACCCTAATCCCTTTACTTGGTAACCTCCTACTCATCCTTCACATTAGCTGGTGTTACCTTCTCACAGAAGAGCCTTTCCTGACCTCAGCCTAGGTCAGGACCTCTTAAAGCACTGATCCTTTCATTCTGAACAGTATCCAAAGTTGTAATTGTACTTTCCTTAGTAAGGTATCTTCACTAGTATACTGTGAGATACATTAGGAACTCCATTACTGTAACTACACAATGAGAACTCAATAAATACATATTGCTGAGCTGATCTAATTCAATTTCCACATGAAAATCCTAGGGTCCAAAGAGATAGACTTGTCAAAGATCTTAAGATTGGGACCTGCATCTTCTGACTTCCAATAGTGTGTGTTTTCTACTACAACAAACTCTTCCATTGATAATCTCAGAAAACTAATGATACTACTGCTTGTAACATGATTATGGTAAAGTGATACTTCTGTATCAACAAAACTGACACTTTGCAATAAAAATTCTATTTGTAAACATATCTGCTCTACTAAGTTTGATGTAACTTTCTATAAAAAGGCAGTTATATTCTTTATCAGAATTTTCTATGGAGCAGAATTTTGAAAGTCATCTAACACCCTAAAGATATCAGATATTAAGATATCAGATACCAAAGTGAGTTTTAAGACAGACTACCCTGACAAACTGGCACAAGGAAGATAGCTGAAAACTGGCTACATAACTTTTAGGACTGCGCAGAGAATAAATGGGTCAGGAGCGAATGTCTATAAAGAGTCTTTATGGAAAGAATTTTTTATTAGAGCTGTGGTATGCTATAAGTCCCATCCCATTCCCACTCAGCCTAAGGGCCTACATTCCCTGAATATTCCAGGGCAAAGGACATCTGAAAGTTTCCAATGGATCAGATGTAAACATATGTAAGAGCTGGAGCAGGGTCATCTCAGATTCTGTCCAAGAGGGGTTGTCTAAGGAGATTTCCAACAGAAGGAAGCTGGGAGGAGACCTGTGGATTCCTAAGGGTGGGTCACTGGCATTGTGAGAACTACATAAATATTTCTGTACATAAATTAAGATTTTCTTGTTTTGATTTATTTTTAAACTCAGAAAAGTTGTATAACTTGCTTAAGTTTACACCTACGGAAAGAACTGGCTCTTGAATAATCTTAAAGAAATGCAGAAGACAAAATAAAGTTGCTTTGCGATTGTATCTCAGGATTCCTATTTAACATACCGATTCAACTGAGAATAATTAAAAATTTCTTAGAAAGATTAAAAAGAATGGAAATAGGTGTTTTTCATATTTTAAATGTTTAAATTTTTTTCCAGCTTGCTAAAAACCAACTAAAAATCCTATTTCCTTTTAAAGTGCATTTCCATGTTTGAAATTCTAGGCAGGAATTTAAACTTTAATGCTAAATATTGGATTAAAGATTCATTTAAAATATCTTACAATGTGCAACATTTACATGTAAATTCATAATTTAAGAGCTGAATAGGCAGCATTTTACAGACTTGAATATTTTCTTAGCGTCTCACCCAAGAAAAATTAAGTCAACTCATAAATTCTGAATGACTTTTAACAATTAAATAAGAAAGACATATACCACATGACCTTGTTTCTTCTAAGGAGTTGAAATAGTAACAGTTGTTTACACTCTTTCTTTCAAGATTTAAAGCAGAAAGAAATTCACATTTTCTCAGACCAGGAGGTGCATGTTAGAGGAAAATAAGCTGGCAGCAAAGAATCTTTAAAAATCTTAAGAGAGATCATGTATGCTACATCACCAAGAGAACAGACAAAGGACCTTTGACAGTCATCTGCTAGACCCAAAGGACAAGAAATGTCCCCTACAAGTCCATCAGAGCCAGAACACCTGAAGCTCAGAATGAGGACTGGCCCTAGCAATCCAACTGAGACTTCAAAATAGAATGTTTGCTGATGCCTGTGGAGCATGTGCTCATGTTTCAGATCAGCCCAACTGCCAGAACACGTCCCTCTGGGAATACAGCCAGTCTCTGGGAATACGGTCAGTAAAGCTTCCAAAGGATCGCACAGCATTTTGGGAGACCTATGTTTTCCTTTCATCTAAAATGTTAATATTGACAGTCATAAAATGCTTATTGGCTTATATGATTCCCACGTGATTTCATAAGTGCTATTTCTTACATATAAAAATATAAAATTTGTTTAACATATTCAAATTCTATTTTGTAGTTGTCATACCAAAATAAATTTCAAAACAAAAATTCTAGGCGACTCTCCTTGTTTTCTTAAGAAAATTATGGAATAGCACAAGTTTCTGAAATTGTACTGGTTTTTAAAAACAAATCACTTTCTCTTCATACTTTAACCAAATTTTAATTAGGTGAAATAATCTATATTATATATTTTTTTAAACTGCTATCTCAACTAAAAATTAATGTTTGTGTTAACTGACATTAAATTATATTTTGGCCATTAACACAGTACCAAGTGAAACTAAGTAAAGAGTAAATATCTGGTTAATTGATCAACGTAGATGGCTTTATTATGCACTGGTCATCTCCACCTATCAACTTATAGGATCACGGTCAAAGCTCTACTTCATTTTATGCATATTAAACAGTATATTTTATTGTTGGTATACAACGGCAGGCTACCATAAAATTACAGATCCTTATATTCTGACTGAAGCACTGAACACTCATACATGTCCCATAGTATTATAGTATTGTTATTTCCATGGTATGATGGTTCCCCTCTAGATGCTATGGAAGTGCCTTCTCCTTGACTTCTCCTCTTCAATCATAAACATTCCTTAGGGGGCATGCCAAAGGCAAACAGCATGCCAGAGGACCAGGGCATAAAAACGATTTTTTCAGGTGTGGTTCCAAAGGGCAGGTCCGAACTTGAAACAGAGAGAAGCCCAAAGCCTTGGACTGAACCATACCCACACTCTACGTTATCGCTCCCCTCTGTCACTTTTCAAATGAACAAAAAGTATATACATCTGCCTACTTGGCTCCTTCATGCCATGGCATGTCCATTATGTGTGACATTTACTCAGCAATAGCTCCTAACACTGGACATAAGCTTGATTAGAATCCTCTACAGCTAGTCTCCCATTATTAGCACCCTCTCCTCATTTTGCATCTGGATTCAGGCACAGGTGTTCTAGTCCACTTAAGAATTCCCTTACAGGGATAACCACAGTCTGGCAAGATTACATACATATTTTGCTTGGTCTACATTATATGACCCACTCAATTTGGTACTGAATAACACAAAACCACAGATTACCAACTTATCTTGAGAGTTAGTAACAATTGGGCCTGCATTTCACATGGCAACTGATTACTGATGCCCCTTTAGACAAAGCATGAGCTCTCCACATTGCCATAGTCCCCATCACTTCCTATTATTCTACAATACAGCCCACTTTACTCAGTCAGCAGCATAACTGTTTGACTCCTGTGGAAATTTCTGTTTCCATACCCATTTTTAAAACTAAGAGAATAATGTCATTATAATTAGTTGTTTAAAGAAGCAGAAGCAAGCTACAAAAGCAGAACCTTGTTTTGCAGTGTTATGATGGACATGACACTATGATTGCTACCATAGCTGTAATTCCCTTCAGTGAAAGCAGAATGAAGCAATTCCTTAAACATGGGTCACCATGATTTGTGACACAGAATCTCATTCACACTCTGGCTATCAGAGAGTGTCACCCATAGACTGGACAGTTATTTATGTGATAACTGTTATAAGATCCTTGTCAAAAGATACACCAAATACAACGGCACCTGGCTAATCCAATGGGACCTTCCCTCTTCGTGGGGAATTTGAAAAAGAAGCAACATGTGAAGAGAGAAGAGCTAGGTCACTAAAATAGAAATAAGAGGAACATTAAATAATGATAAAGGGGTCAACTGATCAAGAACATAATAGTCCTATGCATGCACCTAACAACAGCTTCAGAGTACATGAAGCAAAAACTGATAGAAGTGAAAAGAGAAAAAGGAAAAAAAACAATTATAGTTTATAATTATAGTTTTATAGTTGGAGCCTGGAACATTCTTCTGTTATTAACAAAGACACACAACAAATCCATTGAACAAATAGATAAAAATCAGTTTTAAAAAAACATTAAAAATACATAATACCTAAACAATGAACTTATGAACTAACCAAAAAAAAGATTTTCAGAATACTCTAACAAACATCATGGAATATTGTCTAGTGCACATGGAACACTCACCAAGAATAAAATCAGACAAGAAATATAAATTAAATTAGAACAGAAAAACTAACAAATCATCAAATATTTATAAAAATCCACTTCTAAATAATTCACCAGTCAAAGGTGAAATTACAGGGAAAATCAGAAAATATAGTAAACTGCATGGAAATGAAAACAAAACCACTATCAAAATTTATGAGAAGGAACCAAGCACTACTTAGAGGAAAATTAACAGCATCTAAATGCTCATATTACAAAAAGAAGAAAGGTTTATAATCAACAACCCAGCATCCACCTCACAAAATTAGAAAAAGAAAAGCAAATTAAATCAAAAGCAATCAAAAAAGGTAAGAATTAAGAAAGAAAAATATAGAGTAAATCAATGAAATCAAAAGCTGGTTCTCTGAGGTCAATGAAATTGATAAATCTCTAACCAAACTGACCAAGAATATAAAAAAGACACAGGTATAAAAGAAGTAGGACTACAGATCCTAGAAACAGTGAAAGAATAATAAATGGATATAAGTAACTTTGTGCTAATATATTTGATAATAGATATGTGGACAAATTCCTTGAAAGACATAAAGTACCAAAGCTCACTCTAAAAGATATAGATAGCCTCAATGGCTATCTATGTCCATTAAAGAAAATGAATTTAATTTGCTTTTCAAAATCCTCCCACCAAGATAACACCATGTTCAGAAAGCTTCATTGGTGAACTCTACCAAACATTTAATAGAAAAAAAAAATCTATATATAAACCCTTCCAGAAAAAAAGAAGAAACACTCCCCAACTCATTTTATGAGGCTAGCATTACCCTCAAAACAAAAATTCAACAAGACATTATATACAAAGAAAATTACAGATTAACATCCCTTCTACACATTGACACAAAAGTCCTTAATGAAATATTAGCAACTGAATCCAGCACTATATAGAAAGGGTGAATCATGTCAAAAGTGATGTTTATTCCAGGAACACAAGGTTCACTCGATATTTGAAATTAATATAATTCACCATACCAACATACTGAAAAAGAAAAATACATACATAATCTTTTCAACAGGTACAGAAAAGGTAACAAAAATCAATATCTAGTCATTATAAAAACTCTCTTCAAACAAGGAAGAGTAGGGAATTTCCACAAACCTGTAACAAGCATCTGCCAAAAAATAGACAGCTAACATTGTATTTAAGAGGAAAGAGATAACTTTACTTAATGGCTAAAGTTGCTTTCTTCTTATGATCAGAAACAAGGCGAGGATATCTGCCCTTGGCATATCTATTCAACATGGAGGTCTTAGCCATTGCGACAAGGCAAAGAAACAAAAGGTATATAGACTGGAAAGGAAAAAGTAGAAATTCATTTATTTGTAGATAAAGCAATCATTTAAATTAAGAATTCTAATGAATCTACAAAAAGCAACTAATTCTAATTAATAAATTGGTTTAGCAATGTTGCAGAAACCAATACACAAATATTAACTATACAGAAGCTATAAAATTTTGGAAATTAAAATTTTAAAATACCACTTATAACAGCATTAGAAAAATAAAACACTTAAGGATAACTTTAACAAAATATCAGTAAAACCTATACAATGAAAATTACAAAACTTTCCTGAGAAAAAATTTAAAGACTTAAATAAATAGATACAGCACAGCTATTAATCAAAAGACTTAACACTGTTAAGATGTCAAGTCTCCCCAAATTCATCTATTGATTTACTACAATCCTAATCAAAATTCTAGTGAGCTGTTTTGTAGAAACAGTCAAACCGCTTCTAACATATATGCATAAAAGTGAATATGAAAATTGTCAAATTTTGAAAAGAAAAAAAGTTTGAAGATTTACAATACCTGATTTTAAAACTTACTAGAAACCTATGATAATCAAGATCGTGTGAGACTGGCATAAGGACAGACACACAGAGAGTGCAGAAAAAGATCTACACATATGTGGTCAATTTATTTCCAACAAAGGTGTCAAGGCTGATCAGCATGGGAAAAAGATACTCTTTTCAAAAAAACAGTGCTGTAAAAATTGGACCTCCAAAGGCAAAAATATTAACTTTATCCTTACCTTACACCTGACATAAAGCTAATCTGCAATGGATCAAAAACTTAAATTTAAGAATGAAACTATAAAATTTCTATAAGGAAATATAGGAGATAGTCTCGATGACTCTGTGTTAGAAACAGATTTCTTAAGATGCATAAACTATTAAAATTAATATAATTACACTTTCAAAATTAACAATTTCTTGTCTTCAAAGGACACTATTAGAAAAAATAAAAATACTGGCTACATTTTGAAATAAAATGTTTTCAAAGCACTCCAAGGACTTGTATTTATAATACATTAACAACTTTTACAATTCGATCATACAAATAATATTATGAAAATAACCCAATTTTATAAATGTACCATAGAAAACATGCAATTGAGTAATAAAAACAGAAAAAGATGCTCAACTTCATTAGTCAACAGGAAAATTAAAGCCACACTGAGCTATCATTACACATCAACTAAAATGAATTAAATTAAATGACTGACAACACCAAGTGTGAATGAGAATGCAGAGCAACACAAACTCACACATTTCTGGGGGTGCTGCAAAGTGGTTTGGCCACTTGGGAATATTTTCACAGTATCTAACAAAGTTAAATATATACTTAACCATACCATCTGCCAATTCCAATTCTAAGTATTTACCCAATAGATATAAAAACATACATCCACAAGAACACCTATATGCAAATGCTCACAGAATCTTTACTCACAATAGCCAAAAAACTGGAAACACCTCAAATGCCCATCAACTTGCAGATGGAAAAAACACTGTGGCATAAACCATACGATGGAAAATGACTAGTCAACAGAAAGGAACAAACTACTGACATACAACATGGAAAAACATCAAAGTCATTATGTTAAGTGAAAGAACCCAGAAACAAAAGACAATATGTACCCATTCTTAAAAATTCTGAATTCTGGAAAGGGCAAAACTATAGGAACAGAAAACACATCAGTGGTAGCCAAGGGCTGGATCTGGGGTGGAGTGGGGAGGCCACAGAGAACAACTGCACAGGAGCACGAACGAGCCCTTTGAGGTAACAGAAATATTCTAAATCACGACTGTGGTGGTGATTAGAAGACTAAACATTTGTCAAAACTCAACAAACTGTACAACTAAAAGGAGATTTTATTGTATGCAAATTATACCTTAATAAATCTGATTTTTTTAATTAAAAACAAAAAGGATGTTGAGACGCTAACAAAATCACTAGATGAACAGGAAAATAAGTTAAAGGCTAAACTTCCAGAAAACAAAACAAAACAAAACAAAACTATGCTATAGAAGTGGCCTGATGAGAAAACTCCTGCAGCTGTCCCTGTCGCCAAAGCCTACACGCCAGAACCTTACTGCAAGGACTAATAAAGCTCTCTCTCAGGCACTCTGCCCTACACTATCATCCTCAAGGCCACATTCTGCTGCTGCTATCTATGCAAACAGAAGCTCTGCACAGAGCCCATTCTTAATACTGCTCTCATCCAAATCATAGTCTCTCACCTATGTGTACCTGACTTGAAAACTAAAGTTCAAACTGCAAAAGAGGCTTGAAATTTGAGTTCTCACTTTTGACACTGGGGAGTTGAACTCATAATGTGAAAATTTCTCCAAATGTAGAAATCTATTCAATATATGATGGCCGGACATGAACAGGACAAATATTGACTATAGCAAGCAGTAAACGAAAACACTGAAAGTTGTTCCTCTTTCTCTTTCCTCTCCCATATCTCTTCTAATCCTGTCTTTGTCAAGCCCTCTGTATTTCCTTACCTAATAGGCCTTTGCAAGGTGGAAAACTGAAACTATTGAGGACAAAAAGGCCTCCTGTCTCTACTGAAAGTCAGGGCTCACTGAGGAAATTACACTGAGGAGGTGGGAGTAGCTGCCTTTGAACTTGAGAAAGGAGAAAAGGGGCTACTGGGAAGGGTGCGGAAGCTGGCCAAGTTCCTGGAGAAAAGGAGGCCCACGCTCTACTTTCCTCAGAGGCCAAGGGAAACAGCAGCTCCTCAAAGAGGATGGCTGCCCCTGGACACTGGGACTCGGCGCAAGATTCCCAAAGGCCCACGAGGCACAGAAGCTGCAGTGCAAGATTTCAAAGGACGCTGCTCAAACGTGGGGCATGTTAGTTATCAGAGGGGTCCCCCAGTGTCTTGGCTCTGTAAGAGATCTTGCAGAGGAGAGGAAGGAGCCTGGATGATAACTGATATTAAATTTCCTGCCACACTGGTAAGAAGAGAATCTCAGATTTGTATTTAACTAAATTTAAAGATAATAGATGAATAGACCTGTTTTACACACCTCCGTGGGTCCTGTAATAAGTATAATTTAAAACTAAATCTTAATGCCCCAGCCCCAAGGATTATTTTTTTAATATATGGGCACTTTCAAATTTCAGAAGTCACTGTTTAGAGACAGGGCAGGGCCTGGGGAGAGAAAAGTGATGGCCTGTGGGCTATTTTTCCAGTGTTTCAGATTCTAGCTAAATCTGAACTTGCGAGTGACTAACCTTTTTCAGGGGGAATAGTTTAAAATTATTTGCTGTTTAACCTTCTAAAGAACTTCGAAAATCTAGGCTTTTAACCTGGACAGTGATTAGGGTAGGAAAAATGTATTTTTCTTTCCTGGCTTAGTTTTGCTTTGTTTCCTAAAGAAATCACACAGCACTTAAGTTTACATTTTGGTATGCCTTTCTGACATTGTCACACTGTAGCTCAATGCCAGTACTGGTCTGGTTAGCAGATTGAAGATTTATATTGGGAAATACTAACTAGAGTTTCCAGATGGCGAAAGGCCAGATAAACGGTCTTTACTGTTAAATACAGCCATGTACTCTCAACTTCGCCTCTCAGTTGAATACAGCCCCACTTGGCTATAATGAGCAAGCTCCATTTGTTTAATGAAGCATTCATATGATAAAAGTGGCTAAATCAACAAATAGAGTAATTTATGAACAAATAAAGCCATCTGAAACCATCAGGAAGGATGTTATATTCTGAAACCAATTAAATTCTTTAAAAAAATGGCTCAACTGAAATGTTTTATTCTTATTCACCAATATACTGTCTCTTTCCAAACTAAACACTATTCTTTAAAACTTTCATCTTTTGGGCATGTTTGTGCCAGTACTAGTTTAACTTTTAGTTTAGTTTAAAGCATTCTTTAGTGTGTACAACATGAAAAAATAAGAGATCTGAAATGCAGAAATAGGGAGTTTGGTTATTCATTCTGTTAGAAGCTATTAGAGATTTTGGGAAAACATGGCAGCATGAGAGACATCCTCATATCTCTCCCCTTTGAAACGGCAATAAGTTGCACATCTAAAACTGAACAAAAAACACTCAAACTGCACACCAGCACATCTGAATGTGGGATCTGCGCATAAGCGCTACCACAAGTCAGAACCCCGGGTGTCAGGCAGTGTACTGGGACAAATAAAGAAGCTGCCTCTTACAGCTGCCGAGCTCCTTGCAGGAGGAGGGGGAGGGGTGAAGGTGCAGCGACTTCCCTGATCAGCCCTGCCTGAAAGTGCTGGGACTTTTCTATGCAGCTAGCAGCAGGACTCAGTCATCAAGGCACAAAGCAGAGAAGTGGAATAAGACAGCAGAGAAACAACAGTTGATTTTTACTGGTCCTGGTTGCAGCCCCCATCCTCCAACCCAGAGAGCCTCTTCCCCCATACCCTCTAAGACCAATCACCATGGAGCCCCTGGGAAATCTGAACAAATGTTACCAAAACTCTTGCTAACACTGATAGGGACTGAAACTGAAAGTAGCAAACACCTTCTTTACACCAGGCTAAAGAGAGACCTTTATATAATAAACCTTCTTTCTGGAAAAACAACAGAATACACTTCCATTAATGCCCAGACAGAGAAATAGTCCATTAAACACCATGAACAACCAAGGTGACAAAGGCATCTCAGAAAGAAAGAGAAAAATCTCCAGAAAATAAGCTTACAGACATAGAAATATGTGACTTAAGTGACAGAATTCAGGACAGTACTACTGAAAAAATTCATTGAGTTTCAAAACGAGTCATATCAACAATTTCAGAAACTGCAAAAACAGCTAGATGAGCAGAGCAAGGAGATTGAAACCCTCAAAAAAGAACCAAATAGAACTTCTGGAGATAAAAAACACACTGCAAAAGCTGAAAAATAAAAGAGCAAGCCTGGGAAATAGTCAACCAAATGAAGGAAAGGATCAGTGATATCGAAGACAGAAATCTATAAATAAATTAGAAGGGAGAAGAGAGAAACCGAAGAATGAAAAATAATGAAAGAGAAATTTAAGAACTAGCTGATACCATCAGGAGAGGAAATATAAGAAGAATGAGCATTATTGAAGGCGAGGAAAAGGAACATGGATTAGAAAGCATTTTCAGCCAAATAGTGGGTAAGAATTTCCCAAATCTAAGGAATGAGCTGAAACTTGGAATTTAAGAAGTCAAGAGAATACCCAATTATCTCAACCCAAAAAGGCCTTCACCAAGACACATTGTATTAAAGGTATCAAAAATCAATGACAAAGATAGAATTCTCAGGGCAGCCAGGGAGAAGAAAATGGTAATGTATAAAGGAAAACCCATTAGATTATCATCTAACTTTTCAGTGCAGACCTTACAAACCAGAAAAGAATGGAATCAAATATTTAAACTATTAACTACCAGCCTGGAATAATGTATCCAGCTAAGTTCTCCTTTAGATATGAAGAAGAAATTAAGACCTTTTCAGACATACAAAAATTGGAATTCTCCACTATGAGGCCTGTACTATAGGAAATTCTGAAAGGGGTCAGCTCACCTAAAACAAAATAAGAACAAAAAAATACATAATTAGGAGTAAAGTGACTATCAGGCAAATAGAAGCAGAGGAGTGCAACCCTTACTAAGAACAGGGCATTATAAGCTTAAATAATAATAAGAGAATTGTTATAACAAGATAGCAATGGACATTCGGCATACATAGAAACAAACTGAGATAACAATGATTGAAAAAGGGAGGATTCAAAGATCCAAATTCACAAAAGGGAAAGGAGATGAAAGAAAGAAAGAAAGAAAGAAAGAAAGAAAGAGAGAGAGAGAGAGAGAGAGAGAGAGAGAGAGAAAGAGAGAGAAAGAAATATATATATATATATATTTCATATTTGTAATGGTAATCACACACCATAGAGTCAGAACTGAAGTGTATAACATAAAACAAGAAGAATCAGAGGCAAAACCCAAAAAGGTCAACCAAAATAAAGAAAACAGAAACACAAGGACAAGGAAGCAATGGAAACACCAAGCTACCAGAAAGCAAAATGGCTATAACAAGACTTCATATTTCAATAATCACCCTAAATGTAAATGGAATGAACTCACCAATAAAAAGGCACAGAGTTGCAGAATGGATCAAAAAACAAAACTCAACCATATGTTGCCTCCAGCAGACACATCTCAGCCCCAAAGACAAATATAGACTCAAAGTGAAAGGGTGGAAAATAATATTTCAAGCAAATGGCATTCAGAGAAAAGCGGAAGTAGTGGTACTAATATTGGAAGAAATAGACTTCAAAATAAAAAAGGTAAAGTAGGATACTGAGGCACATTTCATAATGATAAAGGGAATCATGCACCAAGAAGACATAACACTTATTAATATCTATACCCCCAATCAGGGAGCCCTGAAATATGTAAAGCAATTACTAACAGAACCAAAGGGAGAAACAGATCAAAACACTATCACAGTAGAGGACCTAAATATTCCACTGTCAGATATGGATAGATCATCCAAACAGAAAATCAATAAGGAAATAACATCCTTAAATGGCACATTAGACCAACTGGACATAATCGACACTTACAGAGCCTTCTATCCCAAAAGAGCTGCTTATACATTCTTCTCTAGTGCACATAGAACATTCTCAAGAATCAACCACAATACTGGAACACAGAGATAGCCTGAACAAATATAAGAGGGCTGAAATCATACCAACCATATTCTCTGATCATAATGCTTTGAAATTAGAGATCAACTGCAGAAAGAAACCAGGAAGAACCTCAAATACATAGAGATAAAACAACATGTTACTGAAGAATAACTGGGTCAGAGAAGAACTAAAAAGAGAGATCAAGAGATACATAGAAACGAATGATAATGATAGTACAACATATCAAAACTTTTGGGACATGGCAAAAATGGTCATAAGAGGAAAGTTCATATTATTACAGGCCTATCTCCAAAAACAAGAACAAGCCCAAATAAACAACCTAACACTTCATCTTTAAAAACTAGAAAAGGAAGAACAAAATTAGAGCAGAAATAAATGAAATTGAAAACAAAAATATGATAGAAAAAATACATGCAACAAAGACCTGGTTCTTTGAGAAGGTTAATAAAATTGACAAACTCCTGGCTAGACTCACTAAAAAAAAGGGAAAAGACACAAATAAAATAAAGTAAAATCAGGGATGAAAGAGAGGAAATTACAACTGACATCGCAGAAATACAAAGGATCATGCAAGAATATTATGAAAAAGTATATAACACCAAATTTAATAACCTAGAAGAAATTGACCAGTACTTAGAAAAATACAACCTTCCTAGACTGAATCAAGAAGATCTAGAAATTCTAAAGACTGATCAGCAATATGGAAATTGAAACAATCATCAAAAACCTACCGAAAAGTAAAAGTCCAGGACCAGATGACTTCACCAGCCAATTCTACCAAACATTCAAAGAAGATTTAATACCTATTCTCCTCAAACTCTTCCAAATAATAGAAGAGGAGGCAATACTTCCTAACTCATTTTATGAGGCCAATATTACTCTGATACCAAAACCTGGTAAAGATAACACAAAAAAAGAAAACTACAGAAAATATCTCTCATGAACACAGATGCAAAACTCCTAAATAAGATACTAGCAAACCAATACAGCAACATATTAAAAAGATTATACACCACGATCAAGTGGGCTTCATTCCAGGGACACAGGGATAGTTCAACATACGCAAATTGATTAATGTAATATACCATGTAAACAAATTAAAAAATAAGAATCATATCAATAGATGCAGAAAAAGCCTTTGACAAGATACAGCATCCATTTATGATCAAAACACTTCACAAAATCTGTATAAAAGGAAAGTACCTTAACATAATAAAGGCCATCTATGACAAACCCTTAGCCAACATTATACTTAATGGTGAAAAACTAAAAACCTTTCCTCTAAGATCAGGAACAAGGCAAGGCTTCCACTATCACCACTGTTATTCTATATAACATTGGAGGTCCTAGCGAGTGCAATCAGACAAGAGAAAGATATAAAAGGTATCCAAATAGGAAACGAAGAAGTCGAACTGTCACTATTTGTGGATGATATGGTTCTCTATATAGAAAAACCTAAAGACTCCACAAGAACACTACTAGAAATGATAAGCAAATACAGTAAAGTCTCTGGATACAAAATTAACATTCAAAAATCCATAGTGTTCCTATACTCTAACAACGAAGTGTCAGAAAAAGAAGTGGAAAAAATAATTTCTTTCGCAATTGCAACAAAAAGAATAAAATACCTAGAAATAAATTTAATGAAACATGTGAAGGACCTATATAATGAAAACTACAAGACTCTATTAAAAGAAAGCGAAGAAGATACAAAGAAATGGAAAGATATTCCGCATTCTTGTATTGGAAGAATCAACATAGCTAAAACGACCATATTACCTAAAGCATTAAACAGATTTAATGCAATCTCCATCAAAATCTCACTGGTATTTTTTAAAGAAACAGAACAAAAAATCATCAGGTTCGTATGGAAGCACAAAAGACCCTGAAATGCCAAAGCCATCCTGAGGATAAAGAACAAGTCTGGAGGTATCACTCTGCCTGACTTCAAATTATACTACAAAGCGATAGTAATCAAAACAGCATGGTACTGGCAGCAAAACACACACAGAGACCAGTAGAACAGAATCGAGATTCCACAAGTAAACCCATATTTATATGGGCAAATAATTTTCAACAAAAAGGCCAAAACATACAGAGGAGAAAGGAAAGTCTCTTTAATAAATGGTGCTGGGAAAATTGGAAGGCCAACTGCAAAAGAATGAAATTAGACTGTTGTCTGTCACCATACACAAAAATTAACTCAAAATGGGTTAAGAACCTGAATATAAGACCTGAAACAATAGAATGCATAGAAGAAAACATAGGAACTAAACTCAAGGACCTTTGACTTAAGGATTTTATAAATTTGACCTCAAAGGCAAGGAAAGTAAAAGCAAAAATAAATTGAATGGAACTACATCAAACTCAGAAGCTTCTGCTCAGCAAAAGAAATCATCAACAAGGTAAAGAGACAACCATCTTGATGGGAATATATATTTGCAAGCAATACCTCCAATAAGGGCCTAATATCCAAAATATACAAAGAACTCATACAACTCAATAACAAACAAATGATCCAATCAAAAAATGGGCAGAGGACCTCAACAGACACTACTCCCTACAGGACATACAAATGGCCTACAAACATGAAAAGATGTTCAACATTACTAGCTATCAGGGAAATGCAAATCAAAATCACAATGAGATATCATCTTGTACCTGTTAGAATGGCTATAATCAACAGGACTAGTAGTAACAAATGTTGGAGAGGATGCGGAGAAAAAGGAACCCTCATACAGTGCTGGTGGGACTGAAAATTGGTACAGCCACTATGGAAAACAGCATAGAGGTTCCTCAAAAAACTAAGAATTAATCTACCATATGATCCAGCAATCCCTCTACTACTGGGTATTTATCCCAAAGACTTGAAAACCCATATCCAAAAAGATATTTGCACACCGGTGTTCATAGCAGCATTATTCACAGTGGCCAGGACATGGACGCAACCAAAGTGTCCTACAATAGATGACTGGCTAAAGAAACTGTGGCACATATATACCATGGAATATTACTCAGCCATAAGAAGAGATGAAATACTGCCCTTTGCGACAACGTGGATGGACCTCGAGATAATTATGCTAAGCAAAATAAGTCAGACAGAAAAAGTAGAAAATCACATGATATCGCTTATATGTGGGATATAAACCTAAAAGCAACAAATGGAACAGGACAGAGACTCAGAGACATGGACAATGGACTAGTGGTTACCAGAGTGTAGGGGGTGGGAGAGGAAGGGAGAGGTAGACCGGGTAAAGGGGGTCAAATATGGGGGGGATGAGGAGGGTAAAGTGGGTAAAGGGGATCAAATATATGGTAACTGAAAGAAACTGGACTTTGGATGGTAATCACAGAATAGAATATATAGATGTCAAATTATAATGTACATCTGAAAATTATATAATTGTATTAACCAATGTTACCCCAATAAACTTAATTTAAAAAATGAATAAAAAAAAAAGAAAGAAGCTCTTAGAAATTTAAGAATACAGAGAGAAGTATCATGGCATCATACACCAAAGTACTTTGTATGGCCTTCAAGGCCTTGCTTCGTCTGGCCTCTGCCTGCTTTTCCAGCTATTCTTATAGCATTTCCTCCCACAGTGGACTTTTCTCAGGTCCAGGAATAAAGTGGGCTTTCTCTAATTTGTATGATGTCTTTCCTTAGTTTGAAATACCCTCCTCTACTATACATACACACATGCACACGCACACACGGTCCTTCTAATTCCTAACTATTCTTCAGATTCAAACTTTCCCTGACCTCCAGAGCTGGTTACATTTCCCCTTTAAACACTTCCAGAGCATTTTGTACTTCCTTGAAACTGACATAACACTTTAAATTCTCTTAGCATAGGCCTTTCTCACCAGATTCTAAGTAGAAACTATATGCCCAGGTCTCAGCATACAATGACCATAATACAGTAAATGTCCGATATGTATCTGATAATATTCATCAAGAACTTACATGCCAAGTACTGTTCTAAGAAGTTTATATAAGCTTCATAACAAACAAGACTGGGAGGTGATATGATTATCAATCACATTTTCTACATGAGGACAAGTAGGCCCAGAGATGTTAAAAATGTTACCAGATAGAACTGAGATTCAAACCAATGTCTAGTCTGACTCTGAGGCATTCCTATGTCTACTCCTTACAGCCTCCTGGTGAAGAGAGCACAGGATTTAGAATGTGGGAACAGCTACTTACTAGCTGTGAACCCTTTCTTAAACTCTTTGTGCCTTACTTTTTTTTTTTTTTGCATTTTTAAGAAAAAGGATAAAAATATCTACCTCATGAGATCACTCTGAAGAAGTGTACATTAAAGTGGTTTGCATAAGGAGGTTCTTAATAAATAGCAATTGAATCTGACCTCAGAAAAAAACCAAAGTAGTAATAAGCAGTAAGAAACATAATTGTCCTAGAGACATGAAATGTCTCAAGAAAATTATAGTTATACACTTATTTTGATACATACCTACATACATACATACATACCTGGCAGGAAATAAAAATATAAATCTAAATGAAACCAAAAATAGTGCAGGAAGAATAAGCAAAACAAGAATGGGGAAGATAATGGGGATAGAAGGCCTTGTATTGTTGACAGCATCTGATCCACTGATTAATGTTATTTCTAAGCAGATTAACCAAATCCCAACTGTTCTACATCAGGTCCTTTCTCTAAGCTTTTCCTCCCTCATATTAGCAAATAAAAAATAAATAATTTAAACACAAATAAAACAGAAGGAAAAATCACTCATACAAAAGAGAAACGTCTCAAGTTGATGATTCATCCTAATATACCTATTCTTTCCTGTGCCTATACTAAAATGATAAAGTGACTAAAATGATAAAGTGATATAGTTTAAAAGTAAAAAAGAGAAGAATTATCTCCTCTGTCTAATTTTTTAAATAGAGCATCAAGCCATCCACCTGTCGGCAATAGGTAGTGCAGTACCAAAGATCATTACATGGGGTGAAGGTCTAAAGAGACTGGGAGGGAGGGAGATGTTATTTCTGTCCCAGATGCAGGAAGAACTTTTAACTTCTGATGTATTTCCTTATCATAACCTTCTCCATAGCAACCACAGGACTGCAGTGGCAAGAAATAGATGGAGAGATAAAAAATATACATGTTATGTTATATACACACACGCTTATATATAAATCCTACAAAACTGCTGAATTCAGTAATGGTTTTAAGAAAAATATCACACATTCCCCTGAAATCTCAATTGCTGTGGAAGACTAAGCACTAAAAACTAAAATCAAGCTAGCATAGTACAAGTGTTATTTTTCTACAGCACTTATATTTGTAACATATTTATAGCACCTTATGACAAATTTAATCTCTAAAATGAGGTTATTTTACTAAAAAAAGAAATCTTTTGAGGCCTAACAGATTTCTCAATGTTTGGTCCAGAAGAAGAGGCTTTTATTTCACCTATTATTCCTAAATAACTAAGGCCATCAACAGTAATAATAAGATTGTGACTTTGTGTCCATTATACATTATACTGCTGGTGAAAATTTTAAAACTAGAACAACTAGAAAGGGATTCTTCCACTGACAAGGATTTTTACAAGTAAAAGGAAGAAAAAACTATGGTCACCCTTTGGGAACCAGTTACCTCAGTTTGCAGTCAGCATTCCCCTATTTGGGCTTAACTTTGATTTTTAACTTCACGATTAACAAATATGCACAAAACCTATGGTTTCAGCATGAAGAAGGCCTGTACCCGGGCTGGTAGTATGCGGAAGCAAGATTTCATCAGAAAAAGCACTGTACCCCCACAACCCCACTTTATAGAAAGGATGAAAACCCATAGTTCAGATGGCAATGATAACATTAGATGAACGAGTTTCCCCTTTAAGACCTGCTCTTTTAAGGTACAGACTGTTATAGATCTTCTCACTGCTTCCATTCCTAACTTCTAGGTGCCTAGGAACCATCTCAAAAGCACTAAATATCAGTGAGAAGCCTACATTAGAATCCAGAAGGCCTCCCCACTGGGGGACTTTGAGATGTTCACCTACGTTTTCTCACTAAATGGTGAAGTTTTATTACTGGCCTGGCTCATATGTTTACATCTGGTCATTTGAATGTCACAGAAGGATACATTTTTATGGCTCCCTTTATTCAACTATACGGAAAGAATAGGTAACAAAGGATATGGACACAATGGGTTGAGTGGAGGAGAAATAGGGAGAAAACATTTTGATGAAGGTGTGTTATTAACAGCTTAATAGGAAAGAATATACTTCATTCTTTTCAGGAATGGGAGGGAAACTGAGGCCAGAGGACTGGTGTGTATGCATGGCAGGCAAGGGAGAGTGGGTGGAAGGAGAAAAGGAGGTGGCAATGGCTGGGGGCTAAGGAGCCCTTGGGAATCACACTCTTTATGCTTTTACCTTGACCCACAGGCTCATATGGGCCCAGGCCAATAGAATTTTACACTTATTAATTCAGGCAGCCAACGAAATGACAGGTACCAGTAAGAGGGGCAAATGTAAGGGACACAAATTCTGCCTTCACGGAACCTGTTCTTCGATTAAACACGATGGTAACAAATGTCATGCAGAAAGTAAGAACTTTAATTTCTCTTTTCTCAGGATGAGGTACTTCTGCTTGTGACATTTGGTTATAATTTGAGAGGCATTTCTCTAATAAGTATGGCTACTTCTGGAATCGCAGACCTGTCAACAAACTGCTGCGTCCTCAGGTCTCAAGGAAAACAACACAGAACCAAGGCTAGCAGGCAATCTGTGACTGACACATAAGAGCCCAGGGGGTGACCTAGAGAGGCACCTCTCCCTGGAGTCCTATAACTCTGCGCTCTGAGGTGCAGAGGGTCTGCAGGCTCTTGCTGTGATTACCCGGCCCTTCCAGAGCCGTCTCAGGTTCAGAGATTTCAGTTGAATTTTAATCAAACTGATCTTTAGAGGGAGCCCAGACAAGCTGGTAGAGCGATGTTTTCTTTGGCGTGAGAAAATAATGATAGCAAACTGACGACACCAAAGGATAGATAGAACTTTCTGCACAGCTGCTACTTTTCCGCAAAAATTTAGCTGCTCCTGTAAGAGTCAGGCTGATGGTTTAAGAGTGAAACTTATCGAGCTCCACTCTAGTTACAATGAAAAAATGTTGCATGTAATATGTGCCCCCACCAACTTGTAAGCAAAAGAGCTTTGATAATTGTACAACATTATCAGATCTATGGTATAACTACTTACACAATATTAATATGTCCCTTCCACATGATTTTTAAGTTCTTCTCTCCTTTTCTCCCCTCCCAAAGCACCTTCCAGCTAGAGACTAGAAACAGTAGTAGTTCTAGGCTCTGATTACTTTTCTTTCCACGGTGCACACCATTTTATGCCCTGACCCAAGAAAGCCACTCCCCTCCAGCACCTTATCCAACAAAGAGAGGGTCTCATAACATTCCAAGTCAATTCTTCCAGATAATTCCATGGCTCCTGAAAGTTTTCTGTGGTTTTCAGGTTCAGCCAGATGAACACAGACTACTAGGTGCAAAATGGTTTGCAACTAATTAGTTAACAACCACAGTATCCGATAAACATATGCATGTACAATCTGAGAGTTTGGACATAAAATGAGTTACCCAGGTCAGATACCAACAAAAGAATAGAATTAATAAAGTTTCATGAATAAAGTAGCTGTTGAGCTAAGGATTATGAGAATAATAAGACTGCTAATAATCTTTAATTTTCAAAGGGTTAAACATTTTTTTATGGCATAAAAAAGAAGAAATGAGAAGTTGCAGTCCTTCCTGATCCAGTTTCCTAATGAAAATATCCTCAAAGTAACAATCTGTATGCTTTACCCCGACTTCTCCCCTTGAAGCAAGACTCCAGTGGGAACCACTACCTCATCTTCTACAGAAGTCACCAATAAAGAGGGAAATGACACTGAGGCGAGAAGTCTAAAGAATCCACAAATGGGGTAATCTGCTCTTCAATTATGAGGTATCTCCTATAGTATTATGACCACTCTAACACTGTATTTCAAGATGTGTGTGTGTGCATGTGTGTAAAATACTAATAACAGAAATGCCTAGAGACTGAGAGTCGAATCAGATTGGCAGCTCAATTTAAAATTCACTAGTTATTCTACTTAAAACAATTACTTCCTATTTTTTAATTAGGAGCTGATAGGAACAGCATTCTCTAGATGCTCACACACCAATATCTAGTAGAGAGCGCTATTAGACCAAACCGTATCTGTGCTGGTTCTGTAACTCAGGAAAAGAGTCTGAAAAAATAAAGAACGCTGACAATAACTATGAGTTTTGACAAAAACAAAAGTGGCCTCCTCTAGTCAATCCAGTGGTCTGGTGGCAAATTTAATAAGTTAGCTTTTAAATAAAAGAGTGGTCTACAAATAGCTTCTCAATTTTATAAACTGAACCTTAAAGGAAAAATACATTTAAGCAGTACAGATTGTTTTAATATTACCTTATTTACTAATGTTCATATCCAAGTTGAATTCAGATTGGGTACCTTGTGATCAGTCTTTCTACCTTCAGTAAGTTCTCTATTTCAAACAATATCAATCAGTTATCCAAACTGTGTTCAGAAAACAAGTCAGCAACCAGATGGCATTTGTTGTTGCTGCTCTCCTGTTATTTCATTAAAAGTCTCTTTGAAAGTATTTATTTTGGATGGCATGTGCTACCCTTAGTATTTCCTAAAGCTTTCAGACTCTCACTTTTTATATAAAAATAAAGGTTTACAATAAATCCCAGACATAGATGTCATTTTAATCTGTTTTTTTTTTTTTTATTTGAAGCTTTTCAGAACATTAAAAGAGGGGGAAGTGACCTTAGGTCATCTAATTCAATCCTCCTTTTATTTCATAAATGAAACAACTTAACCCCAAAACAGGGAAATCACTGGCCTGAAATCACAGTTAGTGCCAACCTTTAATTCCCAGTTGAGTGTTATTTCAACTCTATCAGATTTGTTACACAAAAGACAGAAACTCAAATACTCAAGAATAAATCTCAAGTATTTATAAGTAAGAAGCCTGAAATTTCTGCTTCTTTAACTTTCCACTGTTATTTGTTCTATTTCTCATTTGGACATTTACCAAGTGGTGAGCTTCTTATTTCCAGGAGATCTCAGTATCTAATGGCAAAATAAGCATAGAGCCCAGGAGGGCTGTTGACTGCATCAAAAGTCTATGGACAACCTGCAGCCATTATGGGTGGTCTAGAGATTTTTAAGAGACATACGAGGAGGTTGCTAATGCCTCGAGTGAAAAAAAAAAGTGTTGGAGTGAGAAGAGGGACACAAATGTAAGAGCCATTTTGTTGTAATCTGGACAGTTTCATTGTAGGGAGTCCCACCCAAGATGCCTGGTTTACAAGTAATAGCATAAATTGGCATAAGTAAAATTTGTTAATAAAAATATATGTTGTCTCCGAAATCCAAAGATTTTGAGCCTGTTTTAACATTTGTGGGTGCTGAAAGAGCCATTAGCTTTTTTTTTCTTTTTCTTTTTTTTTTTTCTTTTTTTTGATAGTATGGAGTGGTTCTCAGCTTATGAAACAATTTTCAGAAATTTAACAAAGGTAACAGAGCCCTGTACTGTGCAAGGCAATGACTTATGTCCTTCGTATTAGTATTTCCTGAATGAGGATGTCAAATGAATCTCCCTAGAGGAGAATGTCATCAGTGTGATGCCATACTTGTGCTTCTGGAGAAAGCTGGATGTGGTTAGGATCTTGCCTGCAAAGACTGCATGCAAGAATAGGGCTATTAAGGTACCCACACCATGGATAGCTAGATAGAGGTGTACTGTGTCCCTTCAAAGAGGAAGGCAAATTGCAACTGAGAGGCTATTAAAATAGGCTCTGAACTGAACACATTAGCCAAATCCATGACTGCAAAGTATTACTAGTTGGTGATTAGACGGAGTCAATAATTTCAATAATATTGGGAATGCAGGCCTTAACAGGTGAAATCATGACATGAAGGTTATGGTAACCCACTATGGGGCACCGTTCATTCTTTCCAAGTTTAACAACAGGTCAAATTATGCTGTTAAGTGGAGAAACAGTAGGAATAATCACCTCTTCTCTAAAAAAGTCTTATATATAGGTTTCAGTTCTTGAAGGCTCTACTTTAATTTCCATTGAGCGATATTAACTATTTTATTCATGGAGGAGAGAAGAAGTCAAGGAAGCCCAATTTTTCCAAGCCAACTGTAAGTGTCAAAGATGTAATGTAATGTAATTTATTACTCATTGGGTCAGAATGCCCATGCTGACTATGGGATATTGCAGGGCAATAACTTCTATGATCACGGGAAACTTAGGCAAGGCAATAGTTCAGACAGTTAAGGAGGGGCATGCCTATTTATTTTCTATTTGGTAATTTCTCAATGAATGTAGAGGGCACCTTATTAAAATGAAAATATATTAAAAATTAGTAGGCTCCCCATGTATAGTGTTACCTTGTTTCCATTTACTGGGATCCTCAGGTATAACTGTAATTTGAGTCCAAGCATCAATTAAGACCATGAAGGTACATTTCAGCAGATGTTAAAGTTAATTCAGAACCTATGTTATAGAAGTATAGAAGTCTGTCATTTCCTTTTTTATTGCTGTAGAAATTCTTTTAATAAACTTTGGATTTCCAATTGGATAAAACTGTGGACCTCTGATTCAGTATTTTGTTACTTCCACCCCACTCAAGTGCCTAAACATTTTCTGTGTTGAAGGTTTTGGTGGCTACAAGATATACTTCAGGAAGGTTTTCTCTACCCTGGTCATATATATGTTCGTTTCTTCCTCCAGAAGGTCTCAAGTAAGAGTCATCAGGGTTAGAGGCCTTTCCCACAGTAATGATGGCTTTTTGGGTCAGATTTGAATTAACCCCTTGGTTTTGCCAAATAGTGCTATGGGTATTTTTCACTGTAACCTTGAAATATCTTGGATTCAGCTAAAATAGTGCTTAAAGGAAAATTTATAGCTCTAAGTGCTTATATTAGAAAATTACACAATAAAGTAAATAAACTTTATAACAGTTGTTATTGCTATAAACAGAAATAAAATTAAAGAACAATAAATGTTCTTTAAACTGATGGATTAGCAAGAAAGACTATGTGTTTACCAAAAGTAAATAAACCCAATACTTATGAATAAGATAAAATCAACTATAACTACATCTTAATGTAAATTTTTTTTGAAATAAAGAATATACACACTTCTCAAGTAAGTTTTAACACAATAAAATTCTTCAAATCACCATTAAGTGATTAAAAGTGTGCTATTTCCCATTACACATAATAGAGCATTATTCCAACAATACCAGACATTGACTGCCACAATAAGATACAGCATTATTGTGATACATTAAAAAAATTCTAAGGCAATATGCCTTTTATATATTTTATAGAGAATATTTAAAGGTTAATGTTTCTCACTGATGTACTTTTCTTAGTGGGGCAAAAAATACACACATACAAACACATGTATACTCCAACTCGATTTTCCCCTCATACCTGGAAAGGCACTAAAAACATATCCTTTGAAGTTCAGTGGGGGAGAACTATCTTTTCAATTCCTCTGTGGAATTTTCTCTTCAAACTAGAGAGACACCTAGCACCAGGAGCCTACAGTCAACAAAAAAAGAGCTTTTAAAAAATACTTCAAAAACAAATATATAGGTAAGAAGAATCGACATTGTTAAAATGGCCATACTACCCAAAGCAATCAATAGATTCAGTGCATCTCTATCAAAATACCAACGGCATTTTTTCAGAGAGCTAGAACAATCCTAAAATGTATATGATAGCTAAGTGGAGGGCCGCAAAGCGCTCTATAATATTTCACAGGATGTGAGACCTTTAAAAAATACAGTGTTGCACTAAAGGAAGGGTTAAAGTTCACAAGTAACCTTGCCAATGATGAATGTATTGCTGTATTTTTTATTGAGGAAGAAAAGAAATAAATCAAAGTTGAAAAATGTGCCAGTAAACCAGAATCCAGAAACTATCATAATTAACTCCATGGTGACCACCATTCATGCTTTACAGGGAAAAGAGGCAATGTAAGCATATTGTGTGACTAAATTTGGTAGTTTAATTTTTCCCTTTCCTTATTTTTTCACAATGTGCTCACAGATACTTATGTGAGAACTATGGCCGGAAATCTTGTAGTCATGCATTTTATTGGACTCCAACTCTCCCTAGTCAGTGGAAAGAAACAATGGTGATGTTATAAGCAGCAAGATAAAGAAAATTACTACAAAGAGATACAAGCATGTTCACTACAGTAACACCAAGAAATAGAAACATTGGATAGTTATGATCACTTCTGTCACTAGAATGAATTCAAAATTAAAGAATGCTAGATTTAATTGCGGTGAGTAAAAAGCTGAGTTAATGGCAAGGTCAGCCAGTGACCCGAAGGATTAATAAGTATATTTTATAATAAATGTTCTTCAATACTTAATTAGCACAAAAGACATTATTATAATAATAAAATGAAACAGAAGTGTAGATGAACAGAGAACAGATATTTAATAGGGCAAGTTTTGTCCTCAGCATTGAGTTCAGCACTGTGAGGAACACAAAAGCAGCAAATAAGATTCTCTGCATTAGTAGAAGTCATCGTCCCGTTTCATACGTTTCAAGCAGTGCTAACTCCTCTCTTTCCTCCCAGCACTAACTTATATCTGCTGAATGCTATGTACTACAGAAGCAACTGCAAATATGTGTGAGGGAGATAAGACCATTTCACCAATAAAGTTGGATACACCTGAATCACTGGATGTTAAAGACTGGATTTTGGAGGACCTGTCTGGATTAGGAAGAAGTACAAACAGGCACATGCCCGCTAGTATGCATGGAAGATTTTTCTTTAAACAAGAGGCTGATTTTGATGTTCCCTATTATGAATCTTAGGCCACTGGTCTCTGTTTAGAGAAGATCTAAGCCTCTAAGACTCCTAGCTGAGATAATATATGCTCCTGGATGTCAGAAAAGGAAGAGACTGACATGGCTTGACTCAAAAAGGAAAGACTATGGTTAGTCTGAGTTTGGAGTGAGACCTAGGAAGACAGAGAAGAATAATTAAACAGCAAATAAAAAAGATCAAACTCCATAAGAGAAAACAGCATGAATTCTTCAAACATGTCAAGAGTTACTTCTGACAGTACAATAGGTGAAGAATAACATCCCAGGATAATGTGACCCTGCCAAGGAAGGTACTACCAAAGCCATTCTTAGCTGGCTGTCCTTACCGAACTCATAGGAGAGCAATTACTATGAATAGTGAGAGGATTCACTTCCAAGAGGACAGACAATAGGTGCCTCAAATTTTTAGGAGAGTATGGTCTTAGGAAGTCTTAATTAGACAGACAGGACAGCCGTGTGTGTGTGTGTGTGTGTGTGTGTGTGTGAGAATTGTTGCTTTTATTAAGAAATAACAAATGTGTGGGATGAAAAGCTTATATCCAGGTAATGTAACTAAGTCCTTAGTCAACTTAGTCAAGGATCAAAAAGGGTCACTGAAATTACAACTATCTCATATCTAGTACTTTGAAAAAGGGTCTCATTATCTGGCCCAGCAAGTAATACCATTTCAAGGAAATCTATCCCAAGGAAACAATCAAAGATGCAAAGATTTATAAAGAAATTATGTCTATTACATGATTACCTGAAATGGTGAAATTTTAGAACCTAGATGTCCAGCAATAAATGGTTCATCACCAAACTATTATACAACTACATTTTTTAAAATGTTCTTAAAAAACATTTAAGGGAAAGGGAAATGATCACATTATAATATTAGGTGATAAAAAACAGGATATACAATTCTATATAAAAAGTATTATATCAAATATGTACATGTAAAATGTATACCATAAGGCTGTGTGATAATGCATATACATTCAATAAAGAAATTATTAGTTTTTGCTGGTTATATTTCTTAGTTTTCCTAACATTTGTTTCTCCTAGATATAAAGTGTATAACTTATTTCAGACAACTTAGGGAGGAAAACATAAAAGTAAAAAAAGAAAATAAAAATCACCTATAATGTCACTACTCAGAAATGAACGCTGTTGGTGTACATATTTATGATCTTTTTCCCATACGTGTATTATATTACATATATTATATTACTCCTATTATCACATAATAAGGCTACATTTGTTTTTAGCAGGAGTTACTTTTTGTGGTAAAATATTACAAATTTAGTTTTGAAACATTCAGTTGTCAAAGAAAACGTAGGTTCTTTCATTTCTATAATCATCCTTAAGAGCCTCATCCTAGTGGGAAGTGGGAAAACAGACTTGCTAATCAGATATATTTCAATCTACTCCAGTTTAAACACTCCTTGAGCTTACACATTCATCCATTCAAAATCTGACCTGCCTAAAGTGCTGGTTTAACGTGCCTTTTGAAGGATTTGGTGTCTTTAGGACAGTCTCTAAGAGCATCAACTCCACCCGCTTCCCTTACCCAGGAAGAAGAAAATATGTAAGGGGGCTCACAAGATCCTTCTGGCAAAGGGGAGAAGAGGGCCTTGACCCAGGTGATGTTCCATGGACATCACTGTTGTTGTCAGCTACAGGGTGGCTCTCTTCCTTGGACTGGTTCCTGCAGAGATGTGGCTGGTGCTGGGCTTTTTTGGAAAGACGTATTGGCATGCACTCTGGGGCCTGCTGTCCTAGACAGTTGGTTCTCGTCGTGAAGCCCTGAAGAGAGGCCTCTTGACTCCAATGGCAGGCTTCTGTAGGGCCACAGGTTCTTTCACACTCCCACACCATATTCATTTCTCAAAATTCATAGCACTATACACTAGAGAAAAGGTCAATTTTACTCTATATAAAATTATACCTCAAAAAATCCAAAGATATTTTTTAAGCAGTAAAGGGAAATTGGCCAAAATGTTCACTTTTCTTAGCAAAAAGAAAAGTCTTTTAAATTAATAAATTAATCACACAATGAAGAAGTTAGGGGAAAAAATAAAAAAATAAACTCCAAAAAGAATACAAAAAAAGGAATTTAAAGAATGATTTGAAGGCTTCCAGCTTGAGGTAAATGTGTGAATGGTAGGATCTAGTGGCGTACCAAGGACAAAGGGGGGTTGATGAGACAGAGGAGCACTAAAACTCAATTCACTTCTTATTGCGACCATGAACCAACAATTCTAAACAATGTGATTGATACGTTACTCCCTGAAAAAGTGTGTTGGTCTAAGTTCTAAACAATAGCCATGGTTATTGTTAAGTTATAGCAATACATTATATATTTATAAACTTTGATTTAGCACATTTTATTACTTATTCTTTAGTAAAGACTATATTCCATATGGATGTTATTTAATAGAAATCACTAATTATATGTGATTTACATATATGTAATTATTTGGCCTGGCCTCTGATACACGTTTGTTTGAAAGAATTGGAGCTTGCTTCGGGTGCAGTTCCTGCCTCCGGCCCACATATGCCTGTAGCTACATAATTCTGTGCTGGAAGAGTACATAGCAGATTCTAAATAAACAATGATTAGCAAAGTGATTATAACAGAAGAAACACAACTTGAGTTATTTCAGTTCTGTCCTCTACCTGCAAATCATTCTCTGAATCTTGCTGAGTTCACTCTTTTGGAAGTGTTTTTTCACATGTTGCCCCTCCCCATGCCCCATTCCCTAGCTTTTTCAATTATCACATCAATATAAGTATATTACTATAATTTACAAGTTTTCCTTATTGTATTATAATATTTATTTTGTTACTGGCATCATTATATATGTATACATATATATAAATTTCAATAAGAAAAATTTATTTTCTTGCTATATTATTTAATTTCATGATTATTACTGAAAATAAATCTGCCATATAGAAAATGGGGATGTTGAAAAATAATCTACTCTGGTTATCAAGTAGTCTGGGTAGGCCACTGTGGAACCATTTACTAAAAAATAGGAAATGCAGGTGGAGGAAATGTTTGGGAAAAAAATGATTTAGATACTGTGTTTGATCATTCTGAGGGATGAGATAAAATACCCAGTAGGTAGATGGAAAATACAGGAAAAGAGCAAGATCTAGAAGTCACATATAAACAATCAAACAAAAAGTCATAAACAGGTGAGCCACTGAAGTTATGAAACTGAACAAAAGATCACTCAAGATTTGAAAACATTTATCCATATGGATATATGGACCTTGATGTTCAGAGCAGCTTTACCCACAGTGGTGAAGGCATGGAAACAACTAGTACCCTTCAATAGATGACGAGATAAAGGAAATGTGGTACATATATACAATGGAATATTAATCATAAGATGAAATACTATCATTTGCGATAACATAGATGGATCTTCAGATTAGCATGCTAAGTGAAATCTGTCACAGAGAAAAAGTTGAGAACCATATGATTTCACTCATATGTGGGATATAAAACTGAATGCAACAAACAAGCAAAAACTCATGGACATGGACAACAGTTTAGCAGAGAAAACAGATAAGGGCAAAGGGGGTGTCAAATATATGGTGACAGAAGGAACTCTAACTTTGGGTGGTGAACAAATATGCAATATACATATGACATCATGAATTGTACACTTGAAACCTATATAATTTTATTAACCAATGGTACCCCTATAATTTAACAAAAGTTAAAAAATCACTCATGTAAAAGACAAAAATAAAAGTCAGAACTTTATGACATACCCACATTCTGGGGGGAGGCAGAGGAAGGGGAACTGGGGAAAGAGAACAAGCATGAACAACTGGAAAGGTGAGACAAGTACCCGGAGAAAGAAAAAAATAAGAGAAAAGAAAAATCACAGGCATAAAAAGCTATAAATTTAATTTGTATATTTAATACAATTTATTATAAAGCCTGAAAAGCCAACTATACAGGATTTGGCAGTGAGGAGGTCTTTGATGGTCTTTACGAAAGCATTTCCCAAAGGGTAGTAGATCTAACCACTTTGCTGAGACACAAGACTGCAGAATTAGAAGCCCACATTCCCAATCACAAATGGGCCAGAGTGGGACTCACAGGGCTTCAGTGACCTACAAAATGAAGCCCCTGAACTGTATATATCAAGATTATCTGAGACACTTGTTTAAAATGGCTGATTCAAGAACTCTACTTCGGACATCTGAATCAGAATCTCAAGAGGTAAAAACTCAAGACTAGTATCTTTCATAAGCTCCCCAGATAATACTTATGCATGTTAAAATTTAAGAACCACTTGACTCTATGCTCTCCATGGTCCATTCTACCTCTAAAATTCTGTAGGTCAATGGTTTATATCTGAAAATAGGGTGTTAAAGTATTGCAGAAATGTTGCAAAAATCAGACCAGCGAGAAACCAAGCACCACTCAGAGAGTTGGAGAACTCAGGTTTATTATGCTGGCAGTCCCAGAAGAGCTAGCGCTCTGAAGATCTGGGCCCGGAGCTCAGGGGCAATTTTGCTTTTATAGTGCTTAGTTGGCATGGGCCAATTGGTTAATTTGTCCTCAGATGGTTACAAAATGTGAGAGTTGCTATGGGTTGCAGGCAGTTACTTTTGTTATTTAGACAGAACAAGTAAAAGGGAGGATGAGTCTTTAGTTAATTTCAAGGTCACCCTCCCCTATGGCCTATGCGGGAAGCATATCTACAGAAGCAGAACAAAGAGCTGATTATTAAGGTTGGCCTTTTGAGTGAAAATTCCTCTTCCAATGTCAGAAATTACTTGATAAACATATAATAATCAGAAGTACTCAGGGCAGAAATAATACTTTTGCTTTTCATTTACATCAACCTATTTCAATTACGTGCTACCATCATTATAATGAGGGTTATGGAAGTACTATAGCTAGGAGGCCCATGGAGATAGGGTTGTGGGCCAGGAGAAGCATGTAAAACAAGAATAAAAAAGAAGTTCTGTTTGGTGGTAATAAGGAGCTTTAAAAAAAGTCATGCAACCTAAAGACTGCTATTATTAGACACAGTCAAAAGATATTCAGTGTTGTTATCTTTCTTTTTGGTTTGGGAAAAACAACTATGTTTCTATTTATATATAGAAACAGAGAGTCAATGTTTTTATCTATCTATCTCCATATATAGACATAGAATCAATGTTTTTTTCCTTAGGGAGGCTAAAATTTTAATTAATATTCCCTAATTGGTATTGATTTTAATTGACTGATGACACTCTTACGATGGGCCTCTCTGCCAAGCTTTCTGGGTCAGGAGCACAATGAGCTCCATTATGCACAAAGCCTTTTGTTTCCAGGGGTCTTTGACTAGGCAACACTTTTTGGGTCTCAGATTATTTGAGCCAGAAAGATCTTTGAGAGGCTGTCTAGTTTAGCTTTCCATACACCGTTTTTCTAAAATCATTCCAACACCCTTCCATCCCCCACATAAAGTTTAAAGGATCTGCTCATTTTTCTTGCATTCTTCCAGTTATTTGTAGCATTCTATGCATTAGATTACCTTGAGAAAGATAACCCTGGGGTATCATTACATTCTGGATTTTCGTATTTGTTTTCTACATTTTAAAAAAATGACAGGTATGTGGAAAAGAAGTCCAAAAGTTGAATTGTGTGTTAACCACAGCATTTCATAGACAGTTAACATACATGCAGATAATGAGTGCAAGTTAGAGGATGGGCTGAAGAATGATCAGAACTAAAAAGAATGGGGTCAAGAGTAGGTGGCTTCCCACCAAGTATGTCACAGGCTGAGAAGAGGGTTTGAAAATACAAGCTTAAGGTAAATACACACATTATAGCAAATACACGTTACTTGCAGGAAGAAAAGCAGAGCAAAAGGAGGAGATAAAAATGAAACGCAAATCTAAGGAACAAAAATAACAAACTAATCAAAAACAGACTCACAAAAACAGAGGACAATTTAGTGATGGACCAAGGGGAGGGGGTTGGGGAGCTGGGAGAATGGGTGAAGGGTTAAAGAAGTACAAGCTAGTAGTTGATAGATGGTCACGGGGATGGGGAGCACAGCATAGTGAATGCAGTTAGCATTAATGTAATGGCTAAGTGGAAAACCAGAGGAGAGAAGGAGCAATTAGGGGGATCATTTTATAAATTATATAAATGTTTAACCAGTGTACTGTATACTTGAAACTAATAAAGTAAAATGAAGAAGGAATTTGAGGAATTTACATCAAAAAGCTAATCACTTCTTTGTTCTGCTTCTGTAAATATGCTTGCTGTATTCAGGAGCTCACTTGCAGAGCTCACTTGCATTTTGTCCTACTTGCCCTTTGCTCAATGGATGTAACTGTTTCCCTAGCAGCTCCTGCTTCCTGTAACAATTTGTATCCATCAGCGACCCAGTGAGGACAACCATCCTTCCACCAATGTTACTACTTACAACCATAGCAACTCCTGCTGTTTGTAACGGTTTCGAGTTCAAGTTGACCAATCAGCTCATGTAATAGACTGGCGTATAAGGAATGTTGTAACAGCTATGCTTCGGGCCCAGATCTTCAGAGTGTTAGCTCCTCTGGGACCATGCATAATAAACCTGAGTTCTCTTTCTCTCTGAGTTACTGTTTGTTTTTTCACTGGACTGGTTTTGGGATTTTTCCACAACAAAAATAGGAAAGAAAAATGGAAAGCAGAGAAGATATTTTATACTTTCAACTAGCTCTTAGGTTAAAGACTCAGTATATGGGCTCTTTCATAGGTAATGCAATCTATTTTGACACCAAATAAGATCACTTCTAAATCATCTCACTCAAATAAAATTTGTATCTAATTTATGAGGGCTTACAGAGGAGAAGATTATACAAAGTCATTCTTGTGTTTGAAATTCCTATAGGAAGCATCTCTTTATAGTATACCCAACTCTATCACACTAGAGCTTGAAGCCCATATCTCTTTTGTCTTCCAAATCTCATAGCTCATGCTAGCTTCAGAATAGTTTATTTGGTTCATATTGACAGTAAACTGTCCCTTGACATTTTTTTCTGACCAATAAACTAAATATGTCATACATTTTCATTATTATTTTTTTACAATTTTCATGTATACCATACAGAAGTAGCTCTCTCTCTTTTCAGAGAGGTCATATGCCTTGCCCAGGGTTGACAATTCAAGGACTAGGCCACAACCAGATCTTAGATTCAGGTCCCATATCTTTTTTGCTGGTCACAGAATCATTTGAAAATTTGATGAAACTCATGGGTCAATCATCTCACCAGAAAATTGTACATATAAATATATTTTGACATTCAATTTTAGAGAATGTAGACAGCCCCAGGTCAAGACCTTAGGTGAATCAGTATATTTTCTAAGGAGTCAAATTCAAGTGCTAACAGGTATCACACAAGGCACCCCAAAGAGATCCAGTGGGGCTCCATTCCTCAGCTACATTTGTGAACTGAAAAGGAGTATAAGGAAATAAAAAAAGAAAAAGGTAAGAGAAAAGAAAAAAAAAGTTAACTGTTGAGCATCTAAAGTGTCATAAATTACTAAGTAAAAGAGCTCTTCTCTCTCCTAATTTTCACTTAGTTGTTTCTTTTTTGGCTCAAAAATAAATGGAAGTTACTTCTCAGAGTAATCTTATACCAGATGAGGTAAAAAAAAAAAAAAAAAAGGGAAGAAGAAAGAAGAAGAAAGAAGGAAGAAGAAAGAAAAAAGAAAGGGAGGAGGAGGAGGAGGAGGAGGAGAAGGAAGAGGAAGAAGAAAAAAAACTATGTAATTTCCTAAGACGAAGAAAATAACCAAAATTTAACAGCTGTGACATCTAGGTGCTAAAGCATCATGGGTAATTTTAATTTTCCACTTCCTACTCTGCTATATGTGCTAAAATTTTTGCAAAAATGTATAGTATGTTTAGAATTAGAAAAGCACTTCTTAAATATATTAATTGAAATCTATATTGCTTCTGTATGGCAATATAGGTGTCATTTTAGAGGGATGAAAGAAAGGTGAGGGAAGGCCAACTTGTTTTATACTCAACAGCTGGGCAAATGAATTCTGGGGGTAGAACAGTTCATAGTGTTCAGAAAAGACCATATGAGAAGACTAGGAAAGGGTAAGGAAAAGGTAGCCACAGAAAGGAGAATAAGATAAAAAAGAATTATGGGAATAGAATTGCAGTAGTAGCAGATCAAAGGAATGTAATACAAATGTAATCAGACTCCATTTTGGTGCACAAAAATGTTCTCTCTTTTTTGTACAAAATACATAACCCATAATACAAAACCAGTATCAGGTATATCCTCACTTTATAAATTTTACCCCTCGCCACACACTCACCAGCCCTCATGTTCAGAACTCATCACAGTTTTCATCAACAGAGCCTCGATGCTGCCTCTGATTACTGGTTTCCAGCATCATTCCATGGATCATGCAGGCTCTCTTCCACCTATCCTGATACTGGTGGACTCATCCCATTGTCATCAACCTGGGTAGTAGCCGAACCAGGTTGATTCTTCCACCACTGGATCATGTGTGCTCCAGCCGGATGGTGATACAGTGAGTCTCCCATCATGTGACCCACAAAGCTGATGCAGAAATGGCACTGCTGAAGCTTTTCAAACAACAAATGTAGCAACTATAAGAGACACAGGTCTCACAATTGCTGATGAGGAAACAGCTCAAGAAGGCAAAGTATTCTTCAAAGTCACATGGCTAATTCGTAGCAGAGCAAGGGTGTTAAAAGGCTCCTGACTTGACGTTGCTTTTCCCTATGGCACAGCTCCTTTATAAGTTTGACTGAGTTATTTGGTTCATCTTAATTACATTTTACACAAGTTAAAAATCAGAAATGGCGTGGTAAGTCTACCAAAAGACATCTAATCTATCTGATTTATTTTCCATTTCTTTATCAAGATGACAATGTGCTTCTTAGGGAGCAGAATTAAGAAGGCAACTTTCACCTCCATATAATCTCTCCAATGACATATGTAAGGATTTTCAGTCTCAGGTTAGTACAAAAGCAATGTTAAGTATATAAAAGATTAAATACTTACCCAAATAAAAAGTAGCCAGATAACATTAATAAGGGCCAGATTTAAACTTAATTTTAAGAGGGTCAAGTGAAAAATGACTTACCACTTCCTATTTATTCACTTGCAGTTCATCCTTTCATAAACTGAACATACTGCAGTTTAACCAAGTCAGCCCAGCACTTCTCCCCCTTTATCTGATTTCCATTCCCAAGCCATCTTTGGAATGCACAGGGTTCTGCTCACACAGGAGGTGGTAACACAGCACCATGTCTAGGAGAGACAACTGCTCTCACCACCTTCTATAATTCTACCTAATAGATAAGCTGAGGAAGGGCAAGGAAAGGGGAAGAAAAAAAAAGAGAGCTACACTTTCCAAAGTTAACTCAGGATTTTGAAGGAGGGCTCTAACTCAACCGTATTGTCATATTCTCAGTGAGATAACACTAGTTCTGAAGGTTACTCAAGTCTCTAAATTAATTTCACTTTCCACAGCTATTTGCGAATCATAAGCCCAAGACTCATCTTTTAAAATTTAATATAACGAAGCTGCCTCCATCTCCTGCCACTCTCCTTCTCAGCCACTGTGCCACATGTCCAGCCTGCAGTCAAGTCCTACAACATACTCAGCCATTTCCAACTTTAAAACAAAAGCTTCTTCTTCAACTCTTTTACTCACTAATTCCTATTTATCTTTCAGATGTCAGCTTAGATATCACTTCTTTAAAGAACCTTTCTTAGAAAGGGCCCCTTTCTCATGCATTCTTCTAATAATATTCTGTGTGTTTTTTTTCTTTTCAGCATTTACTGAAATATGTAAAATAAATAAATGAATGAGTAAACAAGTGAATAAATATAGTTTTAGTACTTTCTCCTTATAGAAGCATTTCTATTTATTTTATCTCATTTTACGTTATTTTTTATTATGCACTAGAAAGTAGTGCCACTGAATGAGGCAAAGATTACTCCTAAAGTTAATGTATGTTCTTCCTTATTCTTACAATAAAGACACACTCTCCAATAACCTTACTGTGATACGGGCTAGTTTCAGGGTCATTACCAGCAGGAATGTGTGTATGTGTGTATACACAAACACACACAATTTTTGAGAGCCTGTAACAAAAAAGCAACTCAGATAAGGTTGCCTTCTAAGCAGAGTATTATAAAACTCAAATTAGTTATAAGGAGTCATTTGAGGATTCAAAAAAAATTAGATGCATGTGATGAAAGATACATGTTTTATAGGTCATCCCTAAAGAGGGGCATATGGACTACTTCTGCAAATTGATTTCTGTGTTCTCCTCTGGGACTAGGGAAAAGCGATGCATGTTTGGAGAGGGTGAAGAAGGGGAACAGGATAACATCCTTGTGTGCCTGAAGCTTCTCGGGTTTCTGCTCCTTCCTTCCCCAGGTCTTATGCATGCATTGGGCCTCCAGGGAATTATTACAGCCAGAAAGTAATACGGGAAAAGAAGATCCAGCTTCTCTAAAACTGAACAGAGGAGACCCTCCTATGAAGAGGCCCCTAATATTGAACAAAAAATCAGCTGAGTTTCTTTCAAGCAAACAAATAAAACACAAAACTAAATCTGTGACAAAATTATTCTTTTGAGGTTGTGTCAAAAAGGAACTCTGTCAGATAATAATCTTCTAAAACAACAGTTCCCTTTATCCATCAATAACGCTGAACAAGTATTAACTAACGATGTTAAAAATATGATGCCCATATTCCAAAGGCTTCTTTACCAAAGTATAGCATTTCATTAAAAACACTCAGAGTACTTATTTAGCTACCCATTTTTAAGTGACACTTGAAAAATGAACACCATCAAGCTTTCTAAAAATAGAGCAAATCAGCTTTGTTTCACTTGTCAGAGACATGCACAGTGCATCCACCCACTGCTTGCTTTTTTAATTTAACTGCTAGAGTGGTAGAGACATAGAAATACATTTAAAAACTAACAGATAAAGATAAAATTCATCTCATAAGCACTGTAAATAGCAATGGCTTATACCCTATTAATTAATGAGTCATTTTTCATTATCTACTCTATGCCCAACACATGCTAGCATTCAAGAGAATGCAAGAAAAATATGAAGTGTATGGTCCATATTCCCAAGAAGCTTTTTATCTAGTTGGAGAAAAAAATTAATTGCCATAGAACAAAAATCGAAGAACCAAACGGCACTATGTAAATGAGTGCTAAGTGGTATTGTAATTTTTTTAAACCAAGACCACTGTGAATTTGAAAATAAAGGTTTTTAAAAGGCAGCACAATCTGTGCTGTACCTTGAAAATAAATAGGATTTAGACTGGCCAAAAAAAAAAAAAAAAAGAGGAAGAAGACTGTCCATGTCTGAATGTAAGGAGGAAAAATATAAGCCAAAAAAAAAGTGGTTAGGTGGGAAGCTGAGAGGTCACCAGGCAGACATGAGGCTCCAGAGGAGACTGGCTTCTCTAAATGAAAGGTTCAAGTGGAAGAACAGTAGAAAACAACAGAAGAGAACCAGGCTACAAAGAATCTGGAAATCCACACCATGGATTGCACACAGCCCAGGTAGATTCTCCCATGGAAAGCAGCAAGATTAGAGAGACAGCACTAAAAAGAAACTAGTGTAACAGGTACTAGTGCAAAGCCCAAACTCGGGTGTGTAAGTAATTGAAGTTTATGTCTATATAACTGAACTTGATTTCAGTTTTGAAGCCCCCATTCCAATGAATGGTAAAAACTAAATTTCAGTCAATTCAGGGTAATTTCACTCAATGTCTGGTTTCCTCATTCTCAAAGGGCATCTAAATTCCAGAAGATTACAAAATACTAGATTTCAGGGGAGTCGAGAGCAGATGGATAGAGGTTATTACTCACCTTTATCTCTGCAAACATCTGAAGCTCTCCCGCCAGCAGGTCTACCCAGATCCTTCCTTCATCCTTCTCATCCATTCCACAAAAAACCTCCTCTCTCTTGGCTGCGACCATGACCCCCTAGGCATACTGGTATCTCCTTGCTGCCACAGGAAACTAGCGAAGCTATCTCAGGTCCACCTAACTAGACAGCCACATGGGGCTCAGGGCACCTCTATGCCACCACTTCAAGCTCTACTTTTCTGAGGACAGCAAGAACCAATTTTGAAATCTTCCAAGTCAATTCCCTTTATGCCTGGAACTTGACTTCCGAATTCAAAAACTTGACTCTTTTGTGGTTATGGGATATGCTGTGTTTATCTTTTCCTTAAAAAAAAATTTAAAAATTTAAAAAAAGTCAGACTGCCAAATGAAAAAAAAAGGTCAGTATAACAGGAAACAACAGAGAGGGGTTCTAGTTAATATATCAAACATTATCACATCAAATTAAGTAAGAAGTAAAGAGAAGCTTAACTGGGGATCTTTGGGAATGGAAAATAATTAGGTAAATTTAGAGATGTTAAAAGAAAAAAACTGACAGGAATGTTTAACAGAAATAGGAGATACTGAATGAGAGTAAATATAATCAACCTAGGATTTCCAGCCTTTGAGATTTATGGCATTATCAAAAAAGAAGCCAGTTTACAGTGGAAAAGTTTCTGAACTTGGTTTTGAATTACACTCACATAGATTTTCCCAGTTTGAGGTGATAATTTAAAATCCAGCAAAAAGGATTTGAGTCTTAGTCTAGCAGTTAGTATTATTGAGCTATTTCTCAGTAATAGATTCATTATTATGGTTTTCAAATACTATCAGATTTCAGATAGCTACAGTTTTATGAAAGAGAAAACACAACTGATCTTTTAAAAAAGTTTTTTAAAATCTTCAAACGCTAAAATCTGCCTTCCCATTCACAGTTCTCTGTTAAATGGTCTGTCTTTTGTTGGAATAGGAACACAGGTTACTTATACTTTGAAAAAAAAAAAAGTTTTAGCTGAAAAAAAGACCAAAAATAACGCTGGGGCTTCTCAGCAGTATTTGGGCAGTTGAAGCAGTTCTGGGCAACAATAATGCTGACAAAAAACAAGCACGGTCCCAGCTCCACACACCCTCACCAAAGCCCAGAGGCAGATCCTGGCAAGCTTTGGAACTAACCTACTGCTGCCTCACTAACTACCTCTCTGCCCAGATGATAACCTGAAGAAATATGAGTCAATTACAGCAGCAGTTCCCAAACTTTTTGGCATCAGGAACCAGTGCTCCTATGAGAATTTACGGCCTGATGATCTGAGGTGGAGCTGATGCGGTGATGCTAGCACTGGGGAGTGGCTGCAAATGCAGATGAAGCTTTGCTTGCTGGCTGGCCTGTCAGCTGCTCACCTCCTGCTGTGCGGCCTGGTTCCTAACAAGCAACTAGACTAACCGGTACCAGTCCACAGCCCAGGGGTTGTGGACTCCTGAATTATAGTATGAGAGAGCAAAAAGCAATGGAATGACTGAAGTATATACAATGGGCACTTAAGGCATGCTATATAGACAGGGACAGGGTGCAAAGAGAGATTTCCACATTATAAATAATTAGGTCAGCTTCAGTCAGATTAGCAAACTTCAGGAAGTGAGAATCCAGTAATGGAATATAAATACCTCAAGGAAAATATTTTAAATTCCTCTGTGCACATGAAAAATAAAACATCAAAAATTCAGGATTATGTCAGGCCATGTGGTTTGATCCTAATTCAGAGATATATTTCCTCATTTCCGATGACACTGATGACACTAAAAGAAAGTGACTGGAAGAAGAATGGAAAATAAAAGATATGACAGTATAGCTGATAGATAAAGGAAATTTATCCTTTCCTCACTTACCTTTTTCAGCCTCCTCTCACACCTGAACATTTTAATATATAAATTAAGAATGAAAAATGGTATCTTTATGGTATCTTTAAGATAACATATGCCCAACATTATATTAAATCAACTCAGAAAAAAATTCTTCAAAACTACCTAAAATTCAAATAATTATTGCTATACGTTGAAAACAAATATTAGAACATAATGCATTTCTGTCTTAAAGGAGGAACTCCTGAGTCCATGAGAACAGAAAGGGCAGAATTCAGTGTCTTTTTTTGCTTTGGAGTTTCTTTTCACTAAAGTTTTATCTAAACTTGATATTTTGGAGTTTATTACTGTCCATCTCTCCAGTCCCAAATAGCCAGGACTAAATGTCCTATTACTCCTGTGGGGTCTAGAAATAAGGGTCTGAATGCCTGACTCCTCATAGTCCTGTAACCTAAAAACCCATGAAAAGGCACAATCTTTTTGAATTATATATTTGTTAAAATATAAGGTTTAAATGTATCCAAATTGGAAATATTAAACTATAGTCTCGTTCACATATTTTCAAGTCACCTCCTTATGGGTTTCTACTCTTTCTTTTTCCCAATATACTTATCACCTCTTAGCATACCACACATTATATTTACTATGCTTAATATTTACTGTCTCTCCTTGCTAAAATGAAGCCTCCGTGAGGGCAATGATCTTCACATTTTTTTATATCAGGGATCACTGCTCAGTAAATAGATGGTGTCTGCAAATCCTGACACCACTGTCAAGTAAAAAAATCCATATGTATGAAACATAAGTACGGGTACAGGACTGGACAGCTATATCCTGGTCACTTTGGGCAGATGTTGTTACTACATTGTAAAAGCTATAGCTTAATATTTGAGAGGTATAATTCAAAGATAAATGAAACAGTTTCAGATATGTGGACCAGGGTCTTTCTGGCATAAATTCAAAGCAAACTGAAGAGTTCAGTAGCCCCCTGGAGAACTACAATATGAACGCCTTTAATAAAGAATTAACACCTTCTTGTGAGTTGGGATAAGGGATAAGGCATGCCAAAAATGAATAGAGTTGCAAGCAGTGGTCTTCAGGCGATGCCAGAACATAGGTGAAGATGAATAACACCAAGAAAGACATCAGAACTCTGCTCTTCCTGGCTCTTTCCTCTAGGAATGTAGATACCAATTCCTTCTATTTTTAGTATCTCCTTTTCTTTTTGTTCTTATTGTTCCCTCTCAGTCTCTCATTCCCAGTGTTTTGTTCTCTCTGCTGCTCTCGCATGCAGGGTCCCTCACCCAGGCATATGCCCCACCCGGCAGGAACAGAATTTGTCATATGCAGAAAAACAAGCAGGCCTCTCCTGCCCACCAGCATGTGCCAAGCTCAGCAGTGGCCTGGCACACATAAATGAACCCTGATCTGAATAGAGTGGAAAATGGACAGCCCCTAGAATTAACTGTTCCGTGCATACAGCACCGGGCACACACCCAGCGGCTAGGCACATTCAATGCATTCTGGATAAATCCCCTCAAAACTGGAGAAAATGGTTTTCTCTGTTGACTGCCACCCCCAGTTTTCTCTGTTGACTGCCCGAGCCCAGTGAAATTCAGTAATATCAGGGCTCTGACAGGAGATTAAATAAAGGAATGAAATAAAGACCCAACTATTATTTTAAGCTGACTTTTCTGAGTTCTCAAAGACCTGTGGTGTCACAACCACTTGAAATTCAAACCAAGATGGGCCATCTTCATCTCTAAAGTTTCTTCCACTCTACAAGACTGTAATTCAATTGTCACCAACTTTTCAGCATCCACTCTATTACAAACAACTACACTTAGTACTATAGGGACAATTAAATAAAAACATAAGAGACAATTACGGCAGAAAATAATTAGGACAGTGAAGTATTGAGTTGGGCCTTGAAGGATTTAGGACTTAGAGAAACAGTGGGTTTTCAGACAGAGCAATAGCATGTGCACAGAAGCAAGAACAGAGATGAACATGACAGGGAAGACACAAAACTAGCTGGCAGTAGGATTCAGCCACAAGAGCTTTGGGTGATAACAGGGTCAGTCTCCTTTCAAGGGACACTTGAATACCAAGATAAAAGTGTGGCATCGTGGGTAATGCAGAGCCTTTACTAAGAGCATGTGAATAATAAAAATAAAAGACAAAGATGAAGTGAGATTTCATAAAAATGTATCTGGTGGCCACAGGTAAGTTGAATTAAAGTAGCTAATGACTTTAAAAAGATCAATTGGAAAAATGATGCAATAGTTGAGTTACTGGTAATGAGAATCACCACTAGTGTACCGGCGATTGCAGTAAGACAGGAGGGCAAAGAGGAGAGAAAAGGAGGAAGAGAGAACTGTCTGCATGTACGAGAAGCCCCTTCCAGGATGTGGAAAGGCACAGTAACCCGAGGTGGGTGTGTGGAGTGGGACTGCAGTCCTAGCTGAAGGATCCCACAATGGCTTAGCACATTATGGTTACAGCACCATGCCCAACTTCAGTACACAAACCACATTCAAGTGACTGGCTTCCCAACAGAGAGCTTTGCGAAGCTCTGATTAATGCTGTCTCCTTTAAATTCTCTGTCCTCCTTTCCTCCATTCCCTCCTTCCAACTACCTCAGAGTCAAAAATCTGTAGAGGTTTCTACCACAATCACTGCACCACAGAGTCCACCTCCTATCTTTCTTCTATGATCTTTCTTCTCTGTCACCTTTTAAGTTAATCTCACTAAAAACATATTTGACAAGATATCTCGTTACCATGGTGATAAGGCAACATTACAGATAAGAGGAAAAATTGCCTTTCTTCTTTTACTAGCTTAAACATTTCTCAGTTTCTATCAGTTTACCTAAAAGATTAAACCATTAATCTCCAGTATCTCAAAATAAGCCTACAAATAGCTCAACCCTCCTTCCAAGACCAATATATAGTACAAGCCTCATCCTAATTGCTCTAATTACATGAAGAACATAATGAGATACAGCAGCAGATGGCTACAGATTAAATTTGACAGAGAAGAATTCTCTTTTCCTCTTACTGAAAAACCTTTGCCTTCAAAAAAAATTAAATCATTTTGTTCACAAAGCAAAATGCATGTTTTTAAAAAGGCTATTCCATTTTTCTACTTTCTTCAATAGTAATGTTCCTTAAAAAAAAAATTACTCATTTCACGTAGGTTTCTGTTACTATATATAACAGAGATAAATTTGTACCCTGGCTAAACCAAAGAAGATGGGCTGTTTGTCAGAAGTTGATATAATAAAATCATATACTTTCACAAACCTAGCCTATAATCTCAAAAATAATGCTCTATCGAATATAGAATGGGGGGAGGGGGCGGGGAGGGTCTTTAATTTGGGCCTAACAACAAAAAGTCTTTATCGAAACCATTGAAGGCCCCGGCTTTTCACAAGAGATGCAGTGTTAAACTTCCAACCACCAGTCATCACTTGTCACTTCAAACTCAGTGTCTAAAAACTAAATGAACATTTCTCTTCAAAATAAGTTTGTTTTCCCAGCTTCTTTTTTCTGGCTAATGATAAGAAGAGGCTCAAATTTTGGAACTATCTGTTCAAACTCCTCTATCCTATTGTCTGTAATATCAAATATATTTTGTATCCAGGAAGTCCTTAAGTCATAAACCCCAAAATCACCATCATCGCCAAAGTGCTGGAGCTCTCCTCACCTATCTTCCAATACCTCAAAAGAAGTACCTACCAGTGCTACACAATCTGGGGTTCCAAGAAAGTCCCCATGCCACTACGGAAACTGAGTGCAGAAAGAACAACATTCCTGCTGCTTGTAAAACTAGGGAGAGAATCAAACTTCTCATTCTAGTCTGAAGATAGAGAACATTCTGAAAACTGAGTATAGGCAACACCTCTTCCCCAAAGTTATGCCACTCAATTCATTTCTAAAATCAGTTCTATCCATATTATTAAAGTGTATCAAAGTTCCTACTGCCATGGCACTCCACAATGGACCAGGAGAAATATGAAAATCATAGGAGGGTTCAACTTTCCTCCCTACACACACACAATGTAACACACCCTGTGTCAGTATCAGAAATTTCTATTCTCTGTGGAAAAAAAAAATAGTTACTGAATTTTACTAGCTGCTCTAATGTAGCACTGCACAGCCCCTAACTGTTAAAAACACAATTTAAGGAACATTTGTTTTCATGCTCCCATTTTCTCAAAAACAGACATATGGGTAACATATATAGGATATGTGGCCACTGACCCAGTAATGCTATGGGCCAAATATTTTCTCACATATCAATTTCCATTAATAAATGAAGTTGGTCTGCTTAGACCTGTAAGTAAGTTACTTGACTTATATTTTTCTTACACTTTATTCTGGTATTTCTTTGCCCATCTGAGAAACATGACAAATTAAATACTGAAAAGAGAAAATGGTACCTAAAACATTTTATGAAACCCTATTTTCTGTGTCAAGTGTCTAAACATACTTGAAAACTTGTTTTTCCAAGAATCCAATCCATTTTCCATTTTCTGTGGCATGCAGGGGAAGCAGAGAAACTATCAGGACAATGGCTGGTGATATTTTTTCACTCAACAGGTTTCACCTCAAAGTTCACTTGACCCGCTTTACAGACAGCCCATGCTTCATCCTCAGCCTCCATGAAATGCCCCCTCCCTTCCTCAAAAACCTAATTGGAGCTCTTATATTCTCTCCTCCATACCCTTTGATAAAATCTGCTCCCCAATACAGGATCTGATAAATGCATTCACTAATATAATTATCAACTACTATTCCAGAACACAACTGTTTGATGTTTAATAAGTTGGAAGAAGCTTTAAAACAAATTTCTATTACAGGATATAAGGCAAAAAAAATGGCAAATAATTTTATCATCCCAACATGAATTTATATGAAACCATTCTCAAAAAGAAAAATCAATGTCCCTCTCAAAACCCTGTTTCTGTTTCCTGAATTAAGCCCCTCCTCTCTCATTCTTAGTGTCTTCACTGAAAAGGCCTCTGCTAAAACTGACCACTCAACAGTGTCTTGCATTTGGCATTGAACTAACCAATAATAACAATATGCATGTTATATTAATCCACATAGGCTACATTATGTCTCAGTAGCAAATTAACTCTGAAATTTCAGCAGCTTTACATAAAGTTTATTTCTTGCTCACACAATGTCCTCTGTGGATCCAGAAGCTCTCTTCCAAATGGTGACTCAGTCTAGTATCATCTTGTGATTCCATCATCTCAACAAGTGAGTCTCCATAATCCACATGGCAAAGAGCTTTGGCTCATAAATGATACCTATCAGCTCCATTTACAGTTTACCAGTTAGAATAAGTACATGGTCCCAACCTAATTGCAAGGAAGGCAGAAAAATGCAGCCTTGATCTGTCTCTAAAGAAGAAAATAAAACAAGACTAGGTGAATATGTAGCATTGTCTTTGTCACAACGAGGTGATTACTATACCTTATGAACTGCAATGCACCTGGAAGCCTTTATATATTATTAACATCTTTAATATCCATGGCTACCTAATGAGATAGGTATTTTTATTATTATTATTATTATTATTATTATTATTATTATTATCGTCATCATCATCATCCTATTTTTCAAGTAAGAAAATTAAGGTCCAAAGAAGTTAAGTAACTTACCTAAGCTAACAAACAGACTTGCTAGGATTTAAGTCCAAGCAATGGGCTCCAAAACACATTATATCATAGTGATTCTCAAATACACAAGATGCAGTGCTTAGGCATTGTTAAGAATATTGGACTTCAAATATCTGTAGGGCTATCACATGGAAGAAGGATTTAGATATAGTCTATAAGTCTTGAAAAGACAAAATAAGAAGTAGAATTGAAAGAAAAATTTAAGTGAAAGAGTATTTTAGTACCTACTATAAGCCAGGCACCATTGTAGATACTGTACATATATCTCGCTCAAGCATCAAAACACTCCCGCAAGGTGGGTATTATTATTCCACTTACACAAATGAGAAAAACAGACTCGGAGAGTTTAAGAATATTGACTAGGATATTATGCAAAAGCAGGATTAAAACCCAAATCAATCTAGCTTCCAAGCTTAAGCAATTTCCTACCATAGCTCACTGCTGTTCAACATAGAGGTAGTAGATATAAATCTCAATCTACAAGTCACATGGGCAAGAAATGTAACTCTATTCTGTAATTTTTTTTTCTGTAACTAAACTTAATTTCGGTTGTGAGCCCCCTTTTAGCTGAGAGGCAGAAATTTAATCTTTGTACTTTTTGCTCTGAGGTCTTAGGGAGTGTGGTCCGCTCTCCTCTAGAATTCATCAAACGTTCTTAGGGGGTTCCTTCAAGCAATGCCAATATCTAGGTTCTCTCAACTCCTTACCTGACTCTCCATCCTCAACTAGTCTATAAATTTTTTTTCCTGACTTTTCCAAATTTAGTTTTATAGTCTGGTCCAGACTTTAGAGTTTCCAAAATCCAAAAACCAGACACTTGCCTCTTCTCTGCATTTGGCTGAGGTGTCCCTTTCCTCCCCTGATTACTAGAAAAAGTAAAACTATCAGAGGGCAGCAGGAAATGCCATGAACAGAAAGCACATTGGTTAATATATGACAATATCACCTGTTACATAAAGACCTTTTGACAATTAAAGCTACTAAAAATGAAATGAGCTGTAGGTGACAGTGAACTTCCCAGTACAAGTATTTAAGGAAAGGTAGCTGGTCATGTAGCTAGAGAAATACAGAGGTTTAACAGGTATATCTGGAAGGTGGGGGTGGGGGATGATTGGACCTAAAATATTTTTAACTCAATAAATGGGGAGGGGAGACAGACGGACAAACACAGACAAAACTATAATTTCAAAGAGGCCAGGAAAAAGGCTGATTTTCTATGTATATTCAGATGGAAGAGGGTAGGAAGGGACAGGTTACCACAAACCTCAATACTGACAAGAGGATAATTAAGAAAAATATGTATAGACCACAAAAGAATAGACTGAGAACATCCATGAATGTGGTTTCATAAGGTCCTCTAAATTAGGACAAAGTCTGTCCTCCTTGCTGAGAAAAGGGGATGGAAAGGTAAAGGGAAAAGGTGTGGAAGATCACCCAAAAAATTCTGAGCTGTAAGAACTGTCACTGAATGTTGCCACTGAGTGACACCTTGATTCTGATCTAAATGTGCAGAGCCTCCAGGAGAGAGAAGGCAGGGCGTGCCAAGTGAGAAGACACAAAACCACTGTAGTGGAGACATTTACATTTATCCTTTTTACAGCCTAGGGAATGCATCTTGATTTTTCTAATAACATTCTCTAAACTTCTGTCAGAGAGCTAATGATAAAAATAATAATAATAATAATAATAATAATAATAATATTACTTTGAAGCACTCCCAGAGGTATCATGAGATATGCTGAGCCACATTAAAATGCAGCATAGAGTTATGTAAAGTGTCACATTAAAATTTAAGACCCTTTAAAATTCAATCTTATTTAATTTCAAAGCAGTATTTCAACCAAAAGTTACTATGGGAATTGAGAGAAAAAAGGGAAATAACAATATTCTATGTCTATCAAGGAGAACGTTGAGGTAGAAGGGGAAGGGGGATCTATTGGACATTTGTAATGACAGCTTCATTTGCAATATATTATAAATTTCTGTCCCTCTGTCACAATGCAAGGACAAAAAGACCATTTTGTTTGTTGTTTCCTCCATTATTTCAATTCATCTCTGGCTCTGACCTACCTTAGGCCCTAGACCCATATATTGAGTTGCTTGCTGGTTTTACCTCCCCTTGAATCACATTCTACAAGGAGAATATTCAATTTGTCCCAAACTGAATGTATCATCTTTTCCCAAAATCTGATCTTCTTCCTTTATTCTCCATTCCGATGCACGCAGAACAAGAACCTGGGAGATTCACTTGACACTTTTTCATTCTTTAAGACAAAGGAATCACAGATTTTTACCTCCTAAATTACTCCCAATTGGTCTCCTCCTCTTTACTCTTTCAGTTCATGCCCTCATCATCTCTCCTCTGAACCCCTGCACCACCTTCTTAGCATATCTCTCCTTTCTCATCTTATCTCCCACATTATGTGCATTAGCACCAGAGGGATGCTTCTAAAATGCAAATTTGATTATGCCACATTCCAGAATAAAGCTGTGGGATGAATGAACCTCATTCTTTGTAAGATATAAACCAAGTGTCTTAGCATGACAAGAAGGCCTTCCATGAGCTGGAGATTAATAGTCTCACCCTCCACCGCTGGCTGTGTCCCGCAATTGCTAAAACTAAGCACGCCTGAACAACCTGCAGTTGCACTCCTATACCGCTTTACACTTTTTTGTCTCTCCTTGTATAGATTCCTCTGTTCAGAAGTCTTTCTCCTCACTTCAACAAACCAGTTCCCTCAGCATCTCTTTCCTGACTTACTGCCACCCCTTTTCCTGCACGCTCTCTGTATTTGCACAGCAAAGCAGCTTTACCTCTACAGCACCAGTCACACGCTTTTGAAATGACGACTTGCTTAACTGAATTACTTATTAGACTACTAATAGGTCAAGGAAGTTGTCTTCACCTGCACTCACAGTACCTGATACACACAAGAAATATTCACTAAACTAAATTTTTTTCACTAAGTGCCTCAATTTCTACTTGATGCTATTTGTAAGATTTTCTCCTAGTTTTCAATACAGTTAACAAGTGATGGATTTATAGTAATATTTCCTATTCTCAATTTAATAGGAAAATGGCAAGAAGCTTTAACTAAAGTCTTCCCCAAGTAGCAGTACACCATACCAAATATATACTTTCACATGATATTTAATGTTTAACATTACCATGTAACTTAAATAGATGTGCCCCATTTTTACCAAGAAGGAAACTCAGCTCAGAGAGGATAATAAATTCTCCCAAGATTAAATAGCTGGAAAGTAGATGGGTCAATATTGAATACAGGTTTTATGTGAGGTCAACAGTCCTTCTCACATAAGAAAGAGAACATAGAAACTAAAGGAAAGTAAAGGAAAGAAAAGGCAATACAAAGAATTTTAAAAAGGAAATCTACTAAGTTCTCCAGTCTCACAGTTTTTTCTCTTATCCACATTTCTCAGCAGAATAGGTGACTCTGGGTAATGGGGTCATTCTAAGACCACAGTTGTTACTTAGAGCATCATGTTAAGGAAAGTTAAGGTTAACGGTTCAATAAACTCAGCATTAATTAGTTTCATTCCACTAGACACCCATCTACTAAACTTCCAACCCTTGTGAGCCATCTTACAAACACACAGACCAAGACATTGTGCGTAGAGGCTCAGTTTCATTATCATTATCATTATCATTATCAGTTTCATTACCATCACCATCATTAGAAATATTCAAAGTACTAAACTTTCTAATGGGGCTTGCACATTTTGGTATACAGAAGCTATTACATAGATACTCAAGGCTCGCCTGCAAACAAAGGGCACGATGGAATGCCTGACTAGAAAGGCTAAGTGTGAGGGTTATTTCATGCATTCATCCCAGATGAGGATTTTCCTCCTCCAGGAAATGAGTGAGGACAAACTGCCTCTCACACGATACCCAGACACACCCTAGGTTGGGGACATACTGAAGCAAGCTGTGGGAACAGAGGACTGTGGGCTCAGTGTATGCCTCATGGCTGCAAGCTCCAGAACAAGGACTAGAACCAGTCCAATGCCCCCAGTTCGGCAAATCTTGCCTGGTAGCATGGTGTCATAAAACATGCGTGGCCTACTCGGAGGAGGTAATCCAGCGCCAATAAAGATTGCATCAGCTGCTAAACAGTGTTTGGAGTTCATCACTCAGAGAACTAAAAGAGCTACAATTCAGGGACACCAGGCAGAGAGCCCAACAATGGCAGCCTTGAAAAAGACAAGGAAGAAAAAATGTAGCAGCAACTCATTGGGCATGTGACTGGAGACTCTTGGCAGGCTGCCCTGTGGGGCTGGACAGTCTGTGGGCACATAATTCACATCTTTCTCTCTGCTGCCAGAGGCCAAGGAGGCCGAGACAGAAGAATACCAACTCAGATCCCTCATCGAGCTAATAATTAATGTGAGATCTTCCTGAGGAGAACAATAAATGAATAACCACAACTCTTATGTTTTACACATGCATGTGACTGATCAGCACTATTCTAACTGGGTTTTATGACTTTGACAGCCTGAAACAATTCTATAATATATTAAATGGGTATCAAATACACAGCCAATGCAAGGTTTCTCACCTGGCAGGCAGATTGCTAAACAAAACTCTGAAGCAAAAACAAAGGACAGAGTTCATCTTAACTGGTAAACCAATATTAATGACATGTGAACGGAGACCCTGAGCCAAGAGCAGATAATACAAGATGAACAAGATGTCTTTGAGGTAGCTACAGTATAGTGGGGAAGAGGGAAAAAGGCAAAGAGAATGTCATTATAGTATGCTAATTGCTGGAATAATATGTATATGACAGTATATGAAGATCACCAGGTAGAGTTAAAAGACCAAAAGTAAAGCAGGCAAACATCAGCTCCCATGAGGACCAAAGGGAAGAGTTCAGAGACCTCTCTAGAGATAATCTAGTCTAGATTTTCTAACAAGGACATAAAGGCAATGTGACCTGCTCAGAATCATGCAGTCAATCAGTAGCAAAGCCTGGCTGGAATTCAGGTTTTGCAGTGCTTTCCATCATAGAACACTATTCCAAAATCGCAGAAAATGGGGCAAATTCCAGCCTTCTGAAAGTGAGTGAATACAACGTTCAAAAATGCAGATTCTGAAGAAAAACTTGACTAATGAACTGTGCATAGGGATGGAAAGAGGTATGTGAAGGGCTGGGTGCCTTCAAGGGTGGAAGACCTGGAGGACAGATGGCATCTACATGCATTATATCAGTAACCATTAAAATGAAAAGCATTTCTTTTGTAACTGGCAGCAACATTCTCAAAGCAACTATTTGCTAAAATGTTGTTTCAGTGGTGTTACTAGTTCCATACTCCTCCCCTAGCAGGGAACTATTTCATCACCTGGGCTAAGAATGGGGCGATATCTTGCACACGAGATTTCTTAGAGATCACTGCAATTAAGGCATATCGCAACATAACTCCATCTACTTCAAACTGAATTAGTAAGACCTTTCCCCAGCAGAACTTCACTATGGCCTCATGAAGCTCAAAGTAATAAATACTCACAAAAACTAATATAAAAAGCTCTAGCCAAGTTACTTTGCAAATTGAAATGCAAGCCAGTTGTGATTATAAGGTAATGAGACCAATGCTACACTTAATTCAACAAACATCTACTGATTAATTGTGGGCCATGCACTATTTTAAGTCCTGATTTTTTGAGAAGAGAAGACAAAGGTTGAGAAGCAGACACAGGAAAACACAAGATGAATAAAATAAAGACAGCCTCTGTCCAGTGAGGAAAGCAAATATACATGCAAACGTCTATACAACTGATAAATGTTATAAAACAGTGCCATTCAAAATGTGGCCCATGGACCAATGCCACCCTACCAATTGTTCATTGTTGGTCCACAAGAAGACAGCTAAGTTTAGAAATTGAAAGTAAACATTTAGAAACCTTTATAGCAATTTATTAGTAATTTCAAATCTGTTAAATCTAACAATTTAAAAATGAGGTTTCTATTTTTTACTTGCATACATCTGTTACACTTCACTTTTCCAGTATTTCATTTTTATTACATTTTACAAAAGTATCAGTCCACAAATAGTTTGAGAAGCAATACAGTAAAGTGATATAACAGAAGTACTATATTCTATACTATACTAGCACAGATGGCTTGTGAGATTTAAAAGAGGCTCTAGAGAGGAGATAACCTCTGAGCTGCAAAGGATAAGTCAGATAGTGAGAAGTGAAAGGCATCCCAGGCAGAGGAAGAACATCTGCAAAAGCCTGGCTCATAAAAGTGGATGGTGTATTTACAGCATAAACTTTGAGACACAGTAGTAAACAGTAAAAATGCAGAAAGTTAAGCTACAAAAAGATTCAAAGAGATTCAAAGAGACTTTTATGACTTTATAGTTTAGGCTTTGGGCTTTACCCAAAACACAAGAGGGAACCACTGAATATTTTTATCATCAGAAGAAAGATGTGTTTATATGTTCATTAAAATTATTCTGGCAGCATGTGGCAGATAGAGCTGAAGGGAGAGAGGAGAGAGGGTGGGACAGAGACCACTTATGAACACACTGGCATACTCTAGGTGGGAAAAGAAGAGAACCTGCATTATGTGAAGGAAAACAGGCAAGAGAAAAAGGCTTAGAAGAATTTTAAAGAGAGGAATGTATAATATTCCTCATCAATATGGATCAGAATCTGTAATTAGACAGTTGTTCACTTAATTCAATGAGTGGCCTGACTATTCAAGTGGGAGATCAGTAAATATAAGGATGATGAGTGGCTTCCTAAGAAATAGGAAAGCTATCGGAGTAAAATGGGAAATTCTAGAATAAAAATGTGAAAGTCCAGTATACAAGTATGATAAATGTATTGCTGAGAGATAGCAGAAGTATCTGGGGTGAAATGTGAAATTATAAAGATGTTGGGCTTTAATAATCTAAATGGATTCACGCGTGTGTGTGTGATAGAGAGTCGTAGCCAGTACATTCATTCTGCGTATTCCATGTACAGAGCAGTATTTTAGACACTATGGGAGACACGCAGAGGAATAAGAATAGTCCTTTCACTACTAGCCCCAGGGCAGCTCCAGGGTCTCCTGAGACCCCCTAGAAGTTAACTCTGTATCACAGTAGGCCTGAGGTACTCACTGCAATAAATATCAAACCAAGACTCATTTTTAAATTTTCAACCCAGAGAATTCCATGGGTTCAGGAAATCTCTTAAAGAGCAGGTAGCTATGTGTGTGTGTATGTGTGCGTGTGTGAGCTTGCACACCTGCACATATGGTGGGGGTTGGTGTCGGTGGGCACAGAAGGAAGGTTTCTTGGTGGAAAAAGTGAATATTTCCTAAACTGTCCCCAGGGAAATTCAAACCCCCATTTCTAAGCATACACATAATTTTGGCCTATCTGATGCATAGATCTCACTTTCTGAATCTGATCCTGGGGCTATAACAAATTGACAGGCTCTCAAATAAGTTACAGTGATTCCATGGCCACCCTGAGATCAGAGAAAAATGTTCAAGGGAAAAAGAGTCTCAAGAAATTACACCAGAGCAAGAAATTACTGTTAAGTCAACCAGCTCCTCTGAATCACCCAGTCTCCACAGAATGGGTAGCCCTCCCAAATTCAATGCAAACTACGCAGAAATCCAGAGATATTCTTCTCCGTAGGACTGAGATCACAGGTTTAGTGTGCCCTCTGAAACTCGGTGATTCTGGAGAGAAAACAAAAGGGCAGGGAATGTATGGCAAGCATATATGATTTTACGTGGAATATTTTGAAAAACAGCAAGCCTGTTGTTAGATGTAATCAGAAACAATTCAAATATTGTTCATACTCCCGTTAGCCACAACTAACACATACAGGGAATGCCACATCATATAACACTATGTTGTGGGACAAACCCAATATCCACATTGTGGTGGTCTCATTGTGTTTTATTAGACTCTCACAGTAAGTGCCAGCTACATTTCAGGACACATGATTTTACAAAAGTATATAATAGGCTTAGTTTTATAACAAGTCTACTTCATTCAAGTCATGAACTGGAACAAATAACCCCTTTTATAACTATACAAGTGAAATTCAGCAATTAACCTATGTATTTAATCTAATTATTCCCAAAGTATACAAGATTAAATATTAAAAAGTTTAATTTACCTAAAACAAGTTTTTAATCTGAGATCAACTGCCACTTCTTTGCTTTATATAAACATAATATTGCCTATGCCTTTGTAAAATGACATGGGATATAAGATAAATGTTCACATAGAAGAGAACATAAAACTATCAAGAATCAAACTATTAGGAATCAACAGAAAACAAAAAGATCTAATTCTCCACAAGGTCTGGAAAAGGTAGAGAACAGAATCGCTTAATTCCAACAGTGTGTGGAGGTAAGAGAGGCAAGCTTTCCACTCAAAGTCTCCAGGAGCCTCCGCAAGTCTAGCACGATACACCAGCATGGAAAGTAATGAATAAGCTTCATTGATAATAGTGACTACATCATGGCTGGCTGAACATTCAGTCCACAAACAGAAGGCTTCTTGTATTTTCTCGAATCAACCATAGGAAAGTTTTAGCAAAAAGACTGTTATATTCAAATGGAAATCAGTACTTTCCATCAAGAATGGACAATTAGCAATTCCTTAAACTGGTACTAAGAGGAAGAGCAGGGAAATATACCAGAAATGATCGTGAACAATCTATATTCCAAAATGAGAAGTATATAAGAAAGATTGCTATTGTTAGCATTTTGAAAAATTCACATAGCAGACATACGCCTAGATGTTGTGGGTGTCCCTGTTACCAACTCACACTGGTAGATTCACCTACTATTATTCCCTTTTGTAAATCTCTTAATATCTACAAGCGCAGACCATGGTCTAAAATTCCAGCACATGGTTAATTTAGATGCTGTTCCTTGAACATTCAGTAAAAAAGTGTGAAGCTTATTTATATATCATTTGAATCTACTTTGAAGCCTGTTTTCACCAGATTAACAGATTCCGGCAAATATCTCTCCAAGACTGACAGGACAAAAAGTCACCACCCTAACCCCCATCCCAAGTACATACATAATTTCAGTCTATCTGACCTACAGATCTGGCTTTCTTAGTCGGATTCTGGGGCTATAACAAGTCCACAGGTTCTCAAGTAAGTTACAGTAACTCCATGGCCACCTTGAGGTTAAAGAAAACTGTTCAAGGAAAAGAGACTCAAGAAATTGTGCCAGAGTTGAGTAATGATTTCTTAGATATGATACCAAAAGCACAAGTGACAAAAGAAAAAAAAAATTGCTAAATTAAACTTGATGAAAATTAAAATGTTTGTGCTTCAAATGACACCATCAAGAGAGTGAATAGACAACCAAAAGAATAAAAGAAAATATCTGTAAATCATATACCTGATAAGGGACTTGTATCCAGCATCTACAAAGAAATCTTAAAATTTAATAACACAGACAAATAACCCTTTTAGAAAATGGACAAAGGGTATGAATAAGACATTTCTCTAAAGAAAACATGCGAATAGCCAACAAGTGTATGAAAAGATGGTTAGCAATATTAATTACTAGAAAATGCAAAACCACAATGAGATACCACTTCAAACCCACTAGAATGGCTAAAAGATAATAGCAAGTGTTGGTAAAAATGTAGAGAAACTGGAAACTTCATACTGCTGAGGAAAATGTAAAATGGTGCAAACATTTTGGAAAATAGTTTGACAGTTAAACAGAGTTACCACAAGACTCAGCAATTCCACTCTTGGATATACATCCAAAAACAATGGAAACATATGTCCACACAAAACTTGTATATACAAATTCAAAGAAGTATTCATGATAGCCAAAAAGTGGAAATAACCTAAGGACTCATCAACTGATGAATGGATAAACAGAAATTTGTATATCCATACATGTAATATTATTCAGCAATAATGAAGAATATAGTACCAATACATGCTAAAAAAATGAATGAACCTCAAAAACACAATACCAAGTGAAAGAAGCCAGTCACAAAAAACTCATAATGTATAATTCTATTGACATGAAATGTCCAGAAGAGTCAGCTCTATAGAAACAGAAAGCAGATTAGAGGTTACCCAGTGCTAGGAGCGGGTGGGAGAGAGTGGAGAGTGACTGCTAATGGGTACAAGTTTTCTCTCTGGACTGATGAAAATGTTCAAAAATTAGATTATGGTGATGGTTGCACATATCTGTAATTATACAGAAAATCATATAATTATATACTTTAAATGGGTAAATGTTATAATGTGTAAATTTTATCTCAATGAAGCTATTTTTTTTAATTGTGCCAAACTGCAAACCTTTATAAATTCTTAAAAGCCATCCCTAAAATTACCTGATAATGTATGGGGCCAGACATGTTTGAACTACAGCAACTATACTCATATCAACCTGTGTCTATATGCCAAGCACTGGTCTAGAATTGGAATGGCTCTCAGAGCACCAAAGAATCAAATGTATGCATCCCACACACCTTGAACTTCTAATAATCACCAAACCTTAGAAGCACTGGCTGCCAATTTTGGTTCCATTTACTGCAATAAACATTGACTGAAGCCACCATAGGCCAAAAACTATGTTTAGAATACAAAGACAAAAGATGCATTGAGCCCAATGTCCAAGGGGTTTCTAGCCTAATAAGTCTAAGACAAACATGTATGCACATGATTCAAGGTTAGTGCTCTGTGTGCAAAAGTAAAGCGAAGAGATTTTTTCTGGTGATGACCCACAAAGATTTGATGGGAATGACGATAGCTGAGCAGTGTTTTAAAGGTTTGGTAGAGGGGAATGGTACAGAAAAGGGGATGGAGGAGGTAAAGCAAACCACAGTAAAGGCAATGAAATGGTGTGTGTAATAGGAAAGCTACTTAGGGGTCTGTAAAAAATACAGAAGAAATAAAAAGGGTAAAAAAAATGTTAGAAGATGAGTTTGGAAAATTAAGCCAGGGCATGGAAGGTCTTGTACATTTGCTACAAATTTTAAACTTTAACCTAAAAGCAATGGTGAACCACTGAAGGGTTTTATGTAGGTGAATGAAATGATCACATTTTAGAAATATTATGGCAACAACTGTTTGTGGGATGAAGAACCACTAGAGCAAGAGTTCTCCGGCTTTTATTTACCCATGTAATTATTTTTAATGTGCTTTCAAATGAAATTTTACACAGTACTCCAAGAAGTAAATAAGCAAAAAGCAAAGATCTTCTGGTTGAAACATAGTAGAGGGCCTAGTGCTTTGTTTGGACAACGTTCCTTTCGTCTTGACCATGGAAGAGCCCTTATGCTCTGCTGAAGACAGTGTGGAAAGCTTTGGACTAAAAAATGGTAATGACGGAACACTGGAGGTTAATTAGGAAGCTAGTGCTATAAATCCAGGGTGAAAATGACCAGTGCCTAAAAGAAGTATAAATGATGGAAAAGGGGAGAAAAGAGTCCAGGAAGCTCTACAGAGGTATGGAACTGATAGGCCTTCATGACTGCCTAGAAGAAGAGAGTGAGGAAGAAGAAAGAATCAAGGATAACTTCAGGCTTCTGGCCTACTGAAGAGAAATGACTTTGCTGACAAAAGGAAATATATAGGGGGCACTTGACTTTCCTAAAGATATTTCGACCTAAAAAATTCCAAAAAGGAACTCTTGCCTCTCCTTCCCAAACCTGTTGCCCAGTGCTGGGTTTCATCATTTCAGTACGACACCAGGCTAATGCTGGTGTTTGAGCCAGAAACCCAGGAATCACCTCTGTCATCTGTTCTCTCCAGTCTCCATATTCAGTGCATTACCATTGATTCTAATTCTAAATTTTGTGTCATCTGTCCAACACTTCTATCATCGCTGCCATGACTCCAGATTATGCCACCACTAACTCACTCTTTGATTTCTCCGATAGCCTCTTAATCAGTCTCCCTGTCACTGTCCTTGACTCACTTCAACCCATTCTAGACACAAGATGATCTTTTTGAAGTGTAAAACCTTTCAATGAATTTTCACTGCACTTAAAGTCTAACGACAGGGAAAAATTCTTGTTTTATTCTCCTTAGGATACTCAGTGCCTAGTACATTGAAAGAACCAGAGAGAGGATCAGGTCTGGGGCAAGACGATGAATTCAGCTACAGGTCTGCTGGGTATGAGGTGTCTCTGGGACATCCAAGTAGAGTTATCCTACTGCCAACTGGCAATATGGGCTTGGATCTTAACTGACATTTGGCTTCCCTATTTCAGGACTAATGTAAGTAGAGTTAACTGTGGTAAACAGGACTAAGACTATTTTAGATAATCATGAACTAAGTTAATAAAGCTCAAAGTAAGCTCAGCTTCTTAGAAAAGATTAGAGCATGTCTCTAATCTGAAATTCTGCAACTCTGGGTCAGGTCTAGGTTAGCATTTCAAGGACAACAGAAACCACAATCTAGCACTAGATTTGTGGTGGGATCTTTACAAGTAGCAATTTGGTAGCAAAGCCTATGATTTGGCCACTTCTCCAAACTATTTTCACAACACCTCTGCCCTTCTGCTCCCTGATGTCCTCATCAATTTCCAAATGACTTCTCTACTAGTTAATCATATATCGTTCCTGATTCTCAGGCAGTACATCTAGGGTGCTGCCTGTAAGTCTGTATTTTGACCATTACGCCAGGCAATTTCTCAGTCTGGGGATATCACTAAGTTAAGAATTTAGGGAACAGATGTAAAACTTATCTTTCTTCCTCTTTCTAACTGATCCTAGAGAGCTGCCTTAGGATGTGGCTGCTATAAAGATTTTCAAACAATCATAATTAAGTTATAATTTGCTGTGGGCTTCTTATGGTGCTGGACAAAGCATTTAATATTAAAGTACTGTATGAGACAAATTAACACTAAGAGCTTTCAGAGAGTTTCTAATAAGTAACAATTACTTTTCCAAATGCAGATGTAGGAGACACTGATTATAATCTCCAATATCCTTTTTCTTCCTTAACTTCCCCCAATATCAGTGTTTCTTCATTAGTGTACACAAACCATTCAAGTTCTATAAGATGGTAACGTCATCTAATTCTGCTTCAATTTTTAAGCCAATATATAAAATAATTATTTAAATATCTTCACTTTTAAAACAGAAGGTTTTGAGAACCTCCATATACATATCCAGGGAGCATGCATGACAGTTAGTACATGTAAGAAGAGTTAGCTGTGATCGCACCGGTTGGTTTATTATCCAGGTAATCATAGGCAATAGCCTGGTGACTGCGATGGTCTTAAAGTTTTAAGCTGATTTATGTTTAGTCGTATATCATTTATTTTATATCTATAAAGAACCACTGGTTAAATACAGAAAATGTAAGAATTAGTGAAATATAAATCAATAAATTACAAACATCCTACAATTTCAATTCAAAGTGATTTTTACCAGCTCTGTATTGCATTATCTGATCTGAGTTCGAACATCTTACAAAAATAAGCCTCCAGTACTTCAAAATCCAATTGAAAAAAGAAAAAGGAAAAATACAACAAATGTCAACATCAAACCTGGTTTTTCATTTATGGAGACTTAAAATTGTCCCTACAATGTGTCATTTGCCTGAAAAGTATTTGCTGATAGCACTCTGAAGTATTTTATCTATTATTGTATTTAAAAAGAAGGCCCCAAAATCTTTTTTTTAATATAAAATAGTAGACTTTCAACCACTAGATGATGAAGTAAGGTTTTTATTTCTTTTTGATGGACAAAACCTTAAATTTCAATCTGCACATTAGTCTATACTCATTCCCAAAACATGTCATTTAAAATTTACTTTATGTGGTTGAAGTAAATTAAGCAACCTTGTTACATATGCAAAATAATGTACTTAGAAAGTTATTCATTTTAGCATTGTTTATAATAGTAAAAGACTGGAAATCATCTAAGTACCCATCAGTGGAGGGACAAATTATGGTACAACAATACAATGCAGTTATGCACACATTAAAAAAGAATAAGGAAACATACAGGTATAGCATGCTACTACCTACGTAGGAAAAGGGGGTTATAAACGTATTTGAATGTATATGCTGAAAATAACCTTAGAATGATACTTCAAAAAAAATAACAACACTGGTTGACTGTGAAGGAGACAAGTTGGAGCAATTAGGCCAAGAAAAACTTTTCAGTAAGTAATTTTTTATATTTTTTAAAAATCTGAGCCATGTGAATGTATAACCTATTCCAAGAAAAAAACAGTTAAAATAAATGACATTTTAAAAAAGGAAAGCAAAAGATTATTTTAAAAGGAGTCAATACTTTAAAAAATGTAGTACTCAATCACTAGGTTATATATAATTACACAGGTTAAACCGTTTGCAAAGGAATTATAGACAGCAATTATGTCTGTAATCTTGGAAGTGCTCAGTATGCACTCCCTTGAATTACATGGAACATACTATCTTAAATTTCATCTCAAACTCCTTCTATGTTCCATCAGTGGTTGAAATCAGCTATAATGGGTTCCTTCACATCCTCAGGGCTACAAGTTAAAGCAGTACAAACATAAGCTTCTTGACAAATCTCCATAAGAAGTAACTGAGCAGAAATATTTAGAAAAATATTCAATATTTCTAATCACACTGTACATCACTTGTTATATAAAAAAGTCAAAATGTCTCTTATGTATAACGCCTCATTAAATCATGTATTAAATATAAACTTTACAACATTGTACTTAATAATAAAATATCCATTAAAGACCAATTTTATTTTAATCACATTTTCTTTTATAGCCCCAAAGTGACAGAATTCTTTCTAAAAATTAATTCATGAGAAGGTTTTTGAGAAATATAATCTCAGGTTACAAAAAGGTGAGCAGAAAGCAAGATGCCTACAGCACCAGTGACCAACTGACACCCATAGTTGTCAGGGAAAAAAATCACAAATTCAAAAATATTAAACAAAACGAACAAAAAACAGTGGCTTTTCAATTCATCATCCAACTTCAAACAGGTATTCCCATTGTTCATCTCTCACTGAATTCCTATCAGACTAAATTTAATAGCTCTTCCAAAGATTCATCTTTCTTAAACCCCTCCCATCCCACCCTTCCAAATCTTGGCAAACACCTCACTTTTCATCTTTACTAGAAGAAACTGAAAGGATTCTCTCTCTACCATACAGGGTGTCTATCCTTTAACCTATCTTTTCATCCTTCTCTCCACCCTACAGGAAGCAGAGTAACTCCTTCCTTGCCTTAAATCGTCTCTCAACCTCTCACTGATACCCTGTTTGCACCGTCATCCACCACTTCACATTTCAAGAGCTCCCTTTTCTTTGGTCCCTTCCTTTGTGCCTTCGAAAAAACAAGATCTTTAGTTATTTTGAAAATTTCTCTTATCTCTGCTGCCTCCTCTAACTATTGTCATATTTCTCTCCTCTTGGGAGTCAAGCTGCCCAGATATATAATATACATCCATTATCTCCTCAGTCTCCCCTCAGGAAAGGTATGCTTCAGGTTCACATCCTCTGCTTAAATAGCATTTTCAAAGTTCCCTATGTCCTCCTAATTATTGAATCAAAAGTTGAAAGGGACCTTTCGAGCTTATCTTCTCCATTTAGCTTATTATATGGATAAGGAAACTGAGACCCGTGAAAGATTAATTTGACCAACATTATACAGTGAATCAATGTGGCCTGGAATCATGAGCACCTTCCACCCAGAACACACACTTGTCAGTTTAAAAAAAATAAAAACTAAAGAGAGCAAGATGAACCCAACTCAAGATTATTTCAGGTATCTACAAAAGAAAATAGAAAAGCCACATTTATAATCTGAAATGAAGGTCAGTAAGAATACAGCAACAGATAATCCAACGCACATTTCAGTTGGCTTTGGAATGTGGCCTTGCACTTTGTAAATTCCTAAACATCTAAACCAGATGATAAAGTTCCGCTGTGAAATCTTTTCAGAAAAATCAACTTTCCTCTTCTTTTTCTCTACATCTCCCTCTCACAGGCACTTGTCTGTAGTACACAGTCTACATCTGAGTGTTGAAAGATCCTGCATAAGAAACTGAAGGAGTGGTCAGAGGAGGAGGAAGAGAAACAGAAATAAGCAAGGAGTTTCTAGGAAGAGGCAGTCAACAGCGCCAAAAGCTAACTGGGCACAGTTAGCATTCTATAGGTCTCCCCTAGAGATCTAGTTTCGTACATTTTTGGTCATTCTAAATAAGTCCCTGAGGTTTCCCTAAATTAGAGCTTAACCCTTTTTTTATCTTTACAAATAAATATGCCCATCTGAGCATGAAGACTATACATTACTTAATTTACCTGTTACCTGTTTGTGTTACGTCTCTCAGACTGTAAATTCACAGGCCAACCAACAGTCTTAGAATAAAATATTTGAAATTCTACTACAGAAGCTTTCCCCTCATTCAACACCTTCTTCCATAACACCCTTTGAAACATCTGTATAACTACCAAAAATTAATAATAATAATAAATGAGGACTTTAAACAAAGAACCAACAGGAATTAACAAATGAAATATTATTTTGTTTACACTCTTAGCCTCACGAGGTATTTCCATTCTCAAATAATTGGGACGTTTCACAGACTTTTTTGCTTCACTTTTTATTGTTTTGTTACACTATTTCCAGCTACTCCACAAATTGAGGAAAGCAAGGTGCTACAAGAAACCTAACATCTACCATGAAAAATATAATACCTAGATTTCAAATTAAACAGACAATTTAAAAAACAAAATAATGTTTTACTGGCTAGAAAACTCAGATACTATTTAGATATCATTTTGAGTATTACTTTAGTAAAATCAGTAAGTAGAATAAGAAGAGGAAGAGGAAGAGGAATGAGCAAACAAGGGGAAAGAAAACTTGGAAGAACAACACACGAAGGGAAGATAGAGGCAGTTATAAAGAGAAGAGTCATCCTGTAGGCTGCTCTTGGGGCCCTGTGCAGTATCACCTTCTTTTCCTTTCCTTCAGGCTCCTATTTGAGAGCCTGCTGGACTTAGAGCTAGGGAACATCCCTGCATGGTACACAGAGTATACCCATGAACAGGGCTTCCTCTGGCAAAGTGGTATGCACGAAGTCAGAGACTCAATGGGGATTCCCCAGCATCCTCGTTTAAAAGGACTAAAGAAGATAAACTCAACAGAAAAGGGAAAAGCAAGGAGGATGGGAGCCATTCCTATGTTAGCAAACACCACGATGCTTCTCTTAATGACCTCAACACTCGAACATGGTAGCCAAAAACAGGCAATCTAGTTACCTTAAGTAAACATAATTTTAAACTCAAGGGATCACACTAGTGAAAAATGAACTAAGAAGTCATATAAGCAAACCTCCCTACTTAGAAGTTAAGTAGGTCTTGGGGAAAAAAAGCATTGAAAAGTCTACTTCTGGAATGGAAAAGTAAGCTTCTAACAAATTAATCCTCCCAAAAATAATGACTATAAACTCTGGACAACATATAAAAACAACTACCTGAGGGCTCTGGAAAATGAACAAAAGTTGACATGTTTGGAAGGGAAGTCTAAACTTGAAAGAAGTGACTGGGGTGGGGTGAGTTTCAACCTTGTGGTTTTGTCCTGAGAACAACCACAGCCGTGGCAGTGGTGCTAAAAAGCTAAACTCTCGTTTTAAAAAACTCATCTTCCTAATAACCAGAAAACCAGGGAAAGGAGCTCAGGGACACCACAGCTAACTGACAGCAAGGGAGAACCTGGAAAGGAGAGAACCAGAGAAGGAGAACATTAAATTCCATATAAAACCTCTGCACAAGTCTCTGAAAGACCCTCAAAGCATGTATGCATGAGACAGACCAAAATTACTATAAACTGTGACATGAGCCACCACACACCAGAGCCACAGAAGGAGACTAAAATTCCAGTAGAAAAATCTGCCATCTTTTAGGCAGAAGAAATCATGGTCCAAAGAAACAAAGGCCACCTAAGAGTGAGGGAGAAACCCTGTAAAAAAGAGAAGCAAAGAACCCAAAATTTTGAATAAATACTGCACAAGTCTCTGGCTGACACCTGAACCACAAATGTAAAGAAAGACTAAAGACAGCTGGAAATGAGGTCTGAGCCATCACCACCATCACCATAGGCACAACAGTTGAAATGCCTGCTTAGAAAGGAAAAAAGAAAATCAACAAACTTCAGAGAAAGATAACAGAGAAAGAAACAGCCTCCACAGCATAACATTTACAATGTTAAGAATACAGTCTAAAATTATTCCACATTTTAAAAAAAGGCCAAGAAAATTTGATCCCTTCTCAAAGAAAAAGACAACTGATAAAAGCTAACCTCAATACAAAGCAGATCCTAGAATTTTCAGACAAAGATTTTAATTAGTTATAATAACTACATTCAACAAACGAAAAAAAGTGGAGAAAACGGAATCCTCATACACTGATGGTGCAATTGCAAATTGGTAAAGCTGTTATAGAAAATAGTCTGGAGGTTTCTCAAAAAATTAAAATGGTTATACCTTTTAACCCAGAAATTGCACTTCTGGGTATTTACCCAAAGAAAACCAAAACAATAATTCATAAAGATCTATGTAACCCAATATTGATGGCAGCACAATGTACAATAGCCAAGATATGGAAACAACTTAAATGCCCATCAACAGACGATTGGATAAAGAAGTTATGGTTCATATATACAATGGAATATTACTCAGCCATTTGCAACAACATGGATGGACCTAGAGGTTATTATGCTGTGTGAAATAAGTTAGACAGAGAAAGGTAAATACCATATGATTTCACTTATATGTGGAATCTAAGGAACAAAAAAAACAGACTCACAAATATAGAGGACAATCTGAAGATGGACAGAGGGGAGGAGAGGTTGGGGGGGGTTAGGAGAATGGGGTGAAGGGTTAAAGAAGTACAAATTCATAGTTGATAGATGGTCACAGGAATGGGGAGCACGGCATAGGGAATGAAGTTAGCATTAATGTATTGGCTAGGTAGAGAGCCAGAGAAGAGAAAGAGCAATTAGGAAGATCATTTTATAAACTATAAATGTCTAACCAATATACTATATACTTGAAACTAAAAAAATAATTTTTTATTAAAAAATACACTCATAATGAGTGAAAATATAGGAAATCTCAGTAAAAAAAAATAGAAAAAAGAACAAAATGAAAATTATAGAACTGGAAAAAATTCCTAAATTAAAAAATTCACTGGGTAAGCTTAAAAGCAGAACAGGGGGCAGGGTAGGGAAAAAGAAGGAAAAAAATCAATGAACTTGAAGCCAGAGTATTAGAAATCATCCAGACTGGAGAACAGAGAAATAAAACAGTTTAAAAATATGAACAGAATCTAAGAGAGGTGTCCCAATTTCAAAATATTAGCATACAGTAATTGTATTTTAATAAAATGAAGAACAAATAGGGCAGAAAAAAATATTTGAGGATAAATGACCATAACAGCCCAAAATCTGGTGAATGGAATAAATTTACAGATTTAAGAAGCCCAGCAAAACCCAAACATGATAAATTCGAAGAAAACTATATTCAAAAATGTCAGAGTCAAAATGTTTTTAAAAACTAAGAGAAAATCATAAGAGCAGGCAGAAAAAATGAAACATTACATACACAATGAAACAATACATACACAGGAGAAACGATTCCAATGACTGTAGATTTCTTATCTAAAGTCACAGCTGAATAATATCTTTAAAGTAATGAAAGAAAAAAACTGCCAACCTAGAAATATTATATTCAGCAAAAGTACTCTTAAAGGATAAAAGAGAAACATAAAAAAAAGCTGTCATGCGAAGACCCACACAATGTGAATTACTAAAGGAAGTTCTTCAGGCTGAAGGGAAATAATTCTAGACGAAAACATGAATCTTCATGAATGAATGAAAAGCATCAGAAGTAGTTATTATCTAGGTAAATATAAAATACCTTTCACTTAACTTCTTTAAAATAAATATGACCATTTAACTCATAAATTGTCTTTTGAGTTTATAATATAAGTAGGTATAAGACATGACAACAATCACAAAAAGGACAGTGGGACTTATGGTAAATATACTTCGAAATTAGCAAGGTTTCTATATTTTATGTGAAATGGTACAATATTAAATCTAATTATACCATGATAAGTTAAGGATGTATATTATAATCTCTAGAGCAATCACTGAAAAAAAGATAATGTAAGAAAGAATGGCTTATAAGTCAACAGATATTTAACAGAATATATTAAAAACCAAGACCCATCTACAGGTTATCTCCAAGAGATGTGTGTTAAATATAAAGACAGAGATAGACTGAAAATAATCAGATGGGAAAAGACAGACTATGCAAATGGTAAGTATAAGAAATCTGAAAGAATTATAATAATATCATATGAATAGACTTAAAGACAAAGAGTAAGTCCAAAGATAAAGAGAAAAAACTCATAATGATAAAAGAGTTAATTCATCGGGAAGACATAACAATCATAAATGTATATGAGCCTAATAACAGACCCTCAAAGCACATGAACCAAAAATTGACAAGACTAAAGGGACACAAATAATTGCACAATCATAGAAGAGTTTAACACCCCTCTCTCAGAAAGTGATGAACACTAAACAAAAAAATAAGAAAAAGAGGATCAGAACATTATCAACCACTTTGACCACCAATAACTGAAGAATACAATTATTTTCAAGTGCACATGGTACAATCACCAAGAAAGAGCATGTGTTCTCAAACTAAAAGGCTTCTGCACAGCAAAAGAAACCATCAACAAGGTAAAGAGACAACCATCCAAATGGGAGAATATATTTGCAAGCAATACCCCCGATAAGGGCCCAATATCCAAAATATACAAAGAACTCATACAACTCATTAACAACAAAAAACAAACAATCCAATTAAAAAAGGAGCAGAGGACCTGAATAGACACTTCTCCCAAGACATACAAATGGCCAACAAATATATGAAAGGATGCTCAACTTCACAAGCTATTAGGGAAATGCAAATCAAAACCACAATGAGATACCATCTCACACCTGTTAGAATAGCTATAATCAATAGGACAAATAATAAGTATTGAAGAGGTTGTGGGCAAAAAGAAACTCTCATACATTGCTGGTGGGAATGTAAATTGGTACAGTCACTATGGAAAGCAGTATGGAGGTTCGTCAAAAAATTAAGAATAGAATTACCATATGATCCAGCAATCCCTCTACTAGGTATTTACCCAAAAGACTTGGAAACATTTATCCGAAAAGATATACGCACAACAATGTTCACAGCAGCCTTATTCACAGTGGCCAGGACATGGAAGCAACCAAAGCGTCCCACAATAGATGATTGGATAAAGAAGATATGGTACGTATATACAATGGAGTATTATTCAGCTATAAGAAGAGATGAAATACTGCCATTTGCAACAACATGGAAGGACCTCGAGATAATCATGCTAAATGAAATAAGCCAGACAGAATTTGAAAATCACATGATATCACTTACATGTGACATATAAATCTAAAAGCAACAAACAAACATAACAAACAAACAGGGTCTCATGGACATGGACAGTGGACTAGTGGTTACCAGAGAGAAGGGGGGGAGGGATGAGGGAGATGGGGTCAAAGGGATCAAATATGTACTGACAAGAAAGAAATCTAACTACAGGTAGCAAACACACAATACAATATATATATATGACTTATTATTGAATTGTACACTTAAACCTTATTGGATTTTGTTAATGTCACCACAATAATTTTTTAAAAAATTATTTTAAAAATAAAATAGAGTAAATAAAATTTGTGGTATGCAGGGGAAAGTGTTCACAGGGAAAGTTATAGCTGAACATGCTTATGTTGAGGGAAAAGAGGTCTGAAATCAGTGACTGAAGTTTCCACCGAAAGAAGAGCAAAGACAAATTAAATAGAGGGAAAGAAATAATAATGATACCAGGTAATTCAATGGGGGAAAAGAATGTCTTTTAAACAAAAAGAATAACTAGACATTCGCATTTAAAAAATGAACATTTACCCTTGCCTCACAGCATATATAAAAATGAATTCAAAATAGATCAGACTTAAAAGCAAAAGCTAGAACTATAAATGTCGTAGATGAAACACAGAAGATATCTGCAACTTTTGAATAGGCATAATTTCTTAGGAAAAATCATAAACCATAAAAGAAAAAATTATAGGGGACTTTTCAAAATTAAAAACATCAAACAATTGCTCTTAAAAAGATATTAGAAATAAAGTGAAAAGGCAACCCACAGAATGGAAGAAAATATTAACGATACATATATCCAACAAAGAAGTAGTATTCGGGATAAAGAAATAACTCTTACAATTCAATAATAAGACAAATGACCCATTTTTTAAAAAGGGCAAAACAGTTTTGAACACTTCACCAAAGAAATTATATAAATGGCCACTAAGTACATGAAGAGATGCTCAACATCACTAGTTGTCAGGGAAATAAAAACTAAAACCATGAGGAATCACTACACACATTAGAATGGCTAAAATTTTAAAAGACTGATGATATCACATCTTGGCAATGATGTGAAACAACTAAAAACTCTTACACACCAGTAATGCGGTTAAAAAACGGTACAAGTATTTTGGAAAACAGTTTGGCAGTTTCTTAGAAAGTTGAGCACCAGTCATTCTACTCATAACTATTTACCTGCTCCCCCAAATTGAAAATACGTTCACACAAAGATTAATACAACAGTAGTCCCAAAGCTGGAACCAAGCGAAGTTTGCCTCTATAGGACAATGGAAAACAAGCTATAGTGTCTCCATACAAAGGTTTCCACTCAGCAATGAAAAGCAGCAGAATACTGATATATGCAGCAAGATGAATGAATTTCAGTCATTCCGCTGAGTGAAAAAAGCTAGGGAGAAAAACAGTCCACATTGTATGATCCCATTTACAAAATTTTGTAAAACGCAAACACACAGCAACAGCAGGCAGATCAGCAGTTGCCTGAGCCTGGGGGCAGAGGGAGGGGTGGATGCAAACTGAGACAGGTAATCTTCAGGCGGCAGTAGAAATATTACATATCTTGACTGCAGTGGTGGATTCATAAAAATATATTCAACTGTCATCTAATTGTATACTTTAAAAGAATGCAGATTTTTGTACTTAAACTGTACTTTATCAAAGTAGATTTTTAAAAAAATCATCAGTGCCCACCAGAGGGCCCTTTTTTCTGTGTTATGATTGGTAGGCTAGTCACAGGCAACTCACCATCTTACACCTTCCACAAAATCATGGTGTCAGCAAAAGCTATAATTACATCAAGAAAACTAAAAAATAAATCGTTTTATTTCCATACCAAAATTATCCTAAATAAATGGAACATTAATTTTGAAAAACCATTTCCCCATGAAGGGTAGGAAGCTATAGTTAAGAGGGGCTGCCAACTTAATGTACTTTTGCTGAGAAACTAGGGTACAAGAAGAGAGAAAGGGGAGTGTTGGCCTTGCCCATCACTCCCCAGGATGGTGGGAGAGGATTCATTCCAGGAATGAACTTAATTAGAATATCTGAAGAGTCCGGAAGCTAAGAGATTTTTAGAGATTCCTGGGGACCTCTGAGAAATATGGACAAACTTTCCAACTATCAGTGGTTAGTCTCTCAAGACAAACACAAGAAACTGAAAAGATCTGCCATTCTCAGATTATTCATTATGACATTTCCCAAACCTTTCATGAAATTCCCATATAAGTGCTATGCTATGATTTTACATGCTTTATTCAACATATTCATAATTTATACCTCCATGCCCAAAAAAGGGTGGTTTAATTTAGTTTGTGCTCAGAGAGATATTGTTTAACTGCAATTAAATTTCTTCTGTTATCATGCTATCTAGATTTCTAAGGTCTGACCTGATCAGCAACACTGGAACCAGAAAATAAGACACAAATAACTAGATTTCAATCTCGATACAACATTAATGACCTATAAATTATTTGCATATATCCATATATTTATGAAACTTCACAGATTTAATATTTTTTCCCTTCTTACATTTCCCCCATTCTGAAGAAAATATTTCTCCCATTCTGAAAAAAATATTCTCTTTATCAAGTCTTCACTTTTTTTGGCGGGATGGGGAGGTAGGGAGCTTTGAAATAGCAATTATGTCAAGTTTTTAAAAGATTCATTGATAATATGTATTATCTTTTCTTGGACTTAAACTTAATTTATCAACATTTATGAGGAATCTCACATGATCTTGAACTAGCATGACAGCCTCTTAATTGATCTCCCTGTCTCCCTCCTGGTCCAATTTCCAATTTATCCTCTACACTGCTGCTAAAGTCAGATTGATAAAAGCAAAGTTGAACAAGTTATTCCTCTTTAAAACACTTGGAAGGCTTCCCACTGACCACCAGATAAAGTCCTGATCCCTGGTGCTTGCCTATCCTTCTGGCCCAATTTCTAGCCTCTGCTCCCCTTGAACCCTGCCCTCCAGTCCTGCAGAGCTACTTACAGCTACCAGACTATTTCATGCCTTTGTATTTCCGCTTACCTACTCTCTTTGTCCTGAAAGGCTAACATCCTCTCCCTTCCACATCACCAACCTTGCTTCCTGAACCCCCCACATCCCCCAAGATGAAGCTTCTGGACTTGCTTCCGCCCTCGCCTTGCAAACTTGATCGTTCCACTTCCTTTGGTGATGGACTTAACGATCATTTTCTGCTTTCCCTCCTGTAACCTTGGAATAAAGGTGGTTCTACCAACATATTCATTTACATAAAATGTGATTCCCCACATAACTCACACTCCAATGGGGTGTGTATATTCAAACCTCCTCACTTGTTTGGATAATTTTTTTGTAAGTCCTTGGGTCACTGTTGATCTCCTTATCTATATGATACAAGAGAAAAATAATATTTTCTAATAGAGGCAGGGTGGCCATAAAACAGTCCCTAAAGAGTCTGCCCAATGACTTTTGTTAATTGAAAATAAAAGACTGTACTGATCCTTCTGATGTTTATTAAAAGCCTACTATGTGCCAGACACTGTGCTAGATTCTAGGGACACCGCACAGTACAAAATAATTTTATTGATATAGATAATTTATAGAAACAAGTAACTGACAGATATATTAGAGACCAAGTCTACTTCACCTATTTTATAATACAGGAAGTGTCTTACCCAAATTCACCCAGCTAGTTAGTTGCAAAGGTAAGATACAAGGCACTTCTTATCTGATGTGTCTTTCCTACCCTTTTCCACCAGTTTGAAAGAATTTTGAGAAATGAGACATATTAAACACTGTTTTGGTTTACGATACCACATAAATCTCAACATTTTAAAATAATATTAATCTACATGTAAAAAGAGGCTTGCCACTATATTTCAGAAAGGAAAGCCGTGACATAAAACAAATCTAAAGAGAACAAAATAACAGAGACCCAGAAGTGGGAGCTGAGATTCATCTAAGTCAGCAGATGACATCTATTTGCACTCGTTAGCACTGCCTGGCATGTGCTACACCACCCCCTAGGGTAATTTACATTTTTTTAAAGCATGTATTTCTAAATTTAGGAAGTTAGGATAATCAGGGTGGAAAAGCCCATCTGTTTGACGTTCACTCCAGCTGCTGCAGATTCTGAAATGAAATCTGAGTATTTTCTTGTCTGTTTCATCTCACCCAATCTGGAATACACGGACACGACCAAAGCCTAAATGTAGATAAAGGAAGGGTATATAACATGTATTTTTTCTAGTGCACACAACACCTCCATTGTGTTTAACTATCCCTTCCACAGTTACACAAGCACATGCACAATCTGTACACACCTGTGCACACTCATATACATGTACACTTTTCTTGAGTTATGTTTTTGTTGGGGTGATAGGGAGATAGAGACAGAAAGATCTTAGGAGGAGATGATGTTTGACCCTTAAAGAGGTTAAATGAGTGTTCAACAGAAAAAGTAACTGAAATATTGCTTAGCTGTTTATTTCCCTTATGTTACTGGAAAGAACATTAACCTGGATTCTGGCCTGAACTCTGCCACTCACATGGCTGTTCAGTTTTGAAAAGATTATTTTACCTCTCTGGGTCTCTTATTATACAACATCAAAGAATAGAGGCAGGAGAGGGAGGAAGGAGGAGGTGAGCGAAGAAGAGAAACCTGAAGACTGAAGGCACTGTCTGGATCTCAATGCTGGGACTGCATGACAGCTGCATAAATTTTCACAAGAAATCCACAGTAAGTGTAAGAAATTCTCCCCTTCTGGTTTGAAATGATCAACATTAAGCTCAGGAGCACATCAATAAATATCTACTTATATACCTTTTTCTATACTTCTAAAGTGTATCCATCATATCTACCGAAAGCTACATAAAATTTAGTAAACACTAATATGAAGTAGAAGTATTTAAAAAATAAACACAATTCAAACAGAACAATTTCACATCTCTAAAGTACAAAAAAAAATAAAAGAGAAACAAAATTCTCTAGGATGATGTTTATTACTGGTGATAAACATCAAATGTAATTATTGATAAAGCTTCAAAAAGGGAAGTGTAAAAGCTCATCTAGAGAAATAAACATTTTTCTAGGTCCATAAACCTTTCCTGAATACCTTTCCAATGTAAGGTACTGTGATATAAGCAGTACTGAGCAAGGACTGTCTCATTAAAGTTTTCATTATTGCTCTTAGGAGTAGGAAGTGACTTAATTGGAAATAAAAACCACACTACTAACAAGAGCCAGTTCCAATATCTCACTTAAGTTCCAGCTTGTGTCTAACACAACCAACTGTAGGCATTTCAGAGACAGAGACACAAGAAAAGCTGTAACCTCTATGACCCTGTGACTTCACCAAGGAAACCATTCTGTACCTGAAGAACACAAAGATTAAAAGCTCTTGTAAAAGCTCTAAAAAGGAGACTTCAGTTCTTAACATAATTTCTTTCTGTATTTGTCATGTTATTCTTAACCTACCATTATTTTATAGGCGAACAAACATTTTAAGAAGAACCAGGGACTTCAGAACAGAAATTGTGGTGCTATCTAATTTTTTACTGTCTCAGATGTGGTTTGTCTGTTTTTAGTCTACTTTTGCCTCTGCTATATCCCAGTGCACAATACAAAGCAGGAACTCAATAAATATTTAGTAAATGAATGAGCAAATGTTTAAAAATGAAGTTTTATAATGTCAAGGGCAAAGAGGAAGAAAGAGGTACATACTCTTACTATGCACCAAGTGTTAGGGCCACCTTTTCATCTAATCTAGCTACTCAGTGGGGTAGGTGTTGCCTGGCTCACTTTGCAGATGAAGAAAAAGATTCAAAGGTTAAACAATACTCTGACAAAGAGGAGAAGAAAACGTGGGACCATCTAGTGAACCTGTAAAACCCCGAGAGGGGGCGGGGAGAGAGAGAGAGAGAGAGATATGTGGGGGTGGGAGCATAAGGGACAAACAGTCTGACACTAGGCAGTAAGGCTGAGCTAGGAAGGTTAGCGACAGAATAAGCAGAAGCCCATTAAAAGAACAGGTGCAAACACAGAAGTGTAACTGGCTGGACCAGAGCCAGACAAGAGGCACAGAGGGTGTCCCACTGGGCTGCAGGAGTCCAAGGGGGAGGCTGGGCAAGAGGTGTGGGAGCTCTTAGAAGTGGGGGAATACAAGGGTCCTCAGAGCTGAGGAAATTGGGGAAGCCAGGGTTGAGTGTTTCATGTTATATGTTCAAAATTTCTCAAAGTAAAAACTGACTTGAAATATGTCAGTACAAGCAAATAATGGCATGAACATTTGTGACAAAGACGTTGGTCACTTATGGTAATTTATCAGTCAAGCTGTCATTCCTAATTCTTTTTAAAATCATCTTTAGAAAGCTAAAGAGAAAAGCCAATTTTCCCCAAAAGGAAGAGAACATTGTAAATACAAAATTTTTATTGACTATGCAGGAAAATGTTTAGAATGCTGAAACAAATAGTTCAATGTGTACAGATTAGAAGCATAATAAAGCTTCAAATGAGTTACCATAGCTACAAAAAGATAATTAATTTTGAGGAAACAAAAAAAGTATCATTAGGGGAAATTTTCAAAGAGCTGAAATAATAAATGTGGCATCTAAATTTAACTCACATTACTTCGTAACAGAAACCAGCACTGCTCCTTTCCATGTGACAGCTTCTGATGGCATCCCTGTCCCCTCCCTCCCCAATCTGATATGCCTGGCTTTTTCTCTGCTAGACTAAAACCTATTCAGATGCTGCAAGACTCAGTTCCCACCTGTACCATAAAGTCTCTCTCAACTCCAGTTGCACTTATAGCCTGAACAATATCATCGCTTATTTTATGAAATAAATATTTATTAAGAACTAGTTGTGTATCAGGCACAGTGCAAGAGGTATGGAAGGGAGATGAGGGTTTAACAAAGAGGAGAGCTGTGTATATTATAGTACACAGGGACCAGCTAAAGTCTGAACAATGTTCTATGGAGACAGGGAAGGAAAAAGCCAGCCCAGAGACACCACCTGAGAGGTAACATCTAACCTGCATCTGGAAGCATAAGCATTCCTTTCCAGGCCCAGAAAAAAAAGAAGAGAAAGGATTTCAAGTTGAAACAACAGTATTTTTTTGTTCTCTTTTTCCTGAAATAGGAAGAAGGTAGGTTTGGAAACCAAAAGATATGAGCTATGACCTTACTTATTAACCTTTCCGAACATCAGTACCCTTGTTTATAAAGTAGGAACAATACAAGGATGTGATGAAAATCAATTCTATAATGTATATTCAAGGACTAGTACCTAGTAAGCATCCAAAAAATGTTTCCTCCCATCACTCTTTGAAAACTGTACACTCAATGAAGGCAGAAACCGAGTTTTGTTCTCCTTTCTCGTCACCCGCAGTGTTTAAAACAACTGCCAAGCACAACTTCTTGTTGGCTGGTAATGTACCAAAGAAATAAATATAATACTTTTAATCATTCCCTTTTTAATTTAATTACACATAAATCTTCTACTATACCTGTGGGGGGCCATTTGGCCCAAGCCAGGTGTTGTTCTTTAAGTAGGAACTTGTTTTGGTAGAACAAGCTAAATCTTGAAAACACAGGCCCCAGGGCTGAGGGGGAAGTTTCAGGATGTGCTGACTTGGTGTACACATTTGTAGCTAACAAACATCTTTGTTGCTGTTATAACAGTGTACATAAGCATGTGAGAAAATAAACTCAGGGTCGAGTCTCCGAGCTCATCCCTCTCGACCCCATCTGTGTGTTTCCCTTCTTCTTCTTTTCTTTTCCCGTCCTTCGTTACAGGAGGCCCTGATTCGACTGTCGGCAGGCTCCGACATATACCTACTTATTTGCTATAAATAAAAATAAAATTTTAAACTCTCTTATGGCTGGTGCTATATTACCCAACATGCATACCAAATACTTAAGGCACCAGCAAGGCAGGAGCACTAAGAGAGGGAGAGAGAAACATTTTTAAGGTTAATATTTGATATTTCAGAGCAAAGGTTAACATAGTCCTCTTGAAGGAAAAAACACAATTGTGTTGAACTTGCTTACCCTTATTTTATAGATTAGTGTCTCATTTTGAGTTCCACAGAAGGGAGCACCATAATCTTTCATGCTTAGGATTCTAAAGGTCTTTACAAGCTCTGCTCACAACCCATATAAATGTTTCCCAAATTCTTTTCATTAGACCCTAGAATGGAGACAAAACCACCACAAAGCTAAGTAAGAGTTTCCAAGAGGAAATGCAATCCACTTACTGATTATCTGACACAGCATTAGGCACTTTATGTATTATCTTACTTAATCTTCCAAGCACTTAGCTTGAGATACTGAAACTCATTCTACTCTACAAGCACAATCAATTTCCTCACTCGGAAAGGGGGCTAATACTCATCTATCTCACAGGTCTCTCTTAAGGATTAATAAGTAGACACACATAAAACACCTACACAATGCATGGCTCACAGTGGGCAACCAATGACAGTAGCTATGATCTCAAAGGAAATTTGACATCCTCCCATCACTGAAAACTTGCAAAACTAAAAGCAGAACTGTGTTGACAGAGAGGCATCCAACGTGGGGGCAAGAGCAGAACTGAAGCTGATCAGAGCTGGCACTGGAGGCAGGGTGACTTGGCTTGCCACCCTTTGGCACATGAGCCCAGTGCCTATTCAACTCCAGTATTCCAAGCTGTTTAACCACATTCAGTTCACTGTGGGCACCTCAGTATCAAAAAAAGAGCCTGCCAAATCCAAGTATTTAAAAAAAAAAGCACTCCAAGTGATCAAGCAAATAAAGAGGCTTTTCTTGAAAGAAAAGATCATTTATTAAGATTCAGTAAACCACTGTAGTATGGTTCCTGCAATTGCTTACACATTTGCTGCCATGTTGGCACACCAGCTTAA